>JAGPOW010000261.1:249809241-249851506 GCA_030014935.1 Caiman crocodilus | reverse complement strand
TTTTTTTTTCTTTCAATAAACTGGACAAGAGATGACATTTTTAAAATAAATCATCATTCAACTTGCTTCTAACTTGCCAACCAAATAGGGTTCTCTGAACTTCAAGGGAATTCCCAATAGCCTGTCAAATGCTGAGAAAACAGTGCATGGTCTTACAAATCCATTCATGTCTTTAGTGAAGACAAAGAAAGGCTAGTGAATGTTACATAGTCAATACCCAAGACATGACTTACTGTGCAAAAAAGGATGATGCTGAATACAACCAAGGAGGCTATTTGGGTGAATAACTGTAATCTCTTTTCTGTGCAGGGGCAGATGGGGAAATTATCAAATTAAAATTTCACTATGAATCAAAATTGGATCTCTAGAAACCAGAGACTGTGTTACTCTACCACACCTTCTATAGAAATGCATTTCATAACATGGTGAAGTCTCCCAAACAAGCCCTTTAAGTATTATGTAATTTCCACAAATAAAAGGATATGATTCGTAATCCAGTGTTTGAGTAAGTACTCCAGTCAGAACAAATTCTGCATTATGGACATCTAGAAACAAAAAAAATAAAATGAGACCGTCTTCTATGCCTCTCACAAAGCAGAGTATAGAGATCAGCGGAGATGCTTGACTGACAGATTTCAGGGAAGTGTGGATTATCTTAATGTGAATATATACGCTCTACCAAGGTAACAACTCCAGTGGTTGGGTGGTTGATTGTACAGACAAACCCACCCAAGTGCTGAGCCCTCATTCTGCACATAGCTTCTTGTGTGTAGGGTCTGGTATCCTTGCAGAGGCCCTGTGCAGCTTTATAGGGGTGCCAGGTCTGTCCACATGAAGCTCAGCTCAGCTCAGCTCAGCTCAGCGCTTTGGTTACAAGGGAGACTTGGGTTGGATGAAGCTGTCCCTATGGGTGCGCGGGACCTAGTGCATATTGGCCTGTGTGAGGCCCAGGGTTGGGAGTGGGGGAGGTGAACAGCTGGAGCTGGTGAAACAGAGTGGAGAGCACCCAGAGTCTGCAGTGCTTGGCAGCAGCACAGCCAAAGGCACTCAGCAGTGGCAGTTGTGGTGGGGCCTGTACGACACTATCTGCAACCCCCTCAAAGCATGGGGCCCAGGGCAGTTGCCCCAATTTGCTGCCCCTCTCTAGGGACTACCATGATTGGGTATTTGGTTTGAAAGTTGCTGGTTATTACACTGGGTCTACATTTCAACATGGAGTATGTACAGTAAGCTTAACTAATTTCTATATGAGCTACTTCACTATGATGGTTTAATTCTGTGCTGCTGCAATGCCCAGTCAGCACCCCCAGACATCAACTCCTGATGACACACTGCTATGGAATAATTTGCCATTGCATTCCTCTCGACCAGTGTATGCTGCAGGTGTTTCAGTACTGACTGCAAATCCTACTACTAGCATGGAGGCACTTTGTGCATGCATGAGCAGAGTCTTTGGCTAGGAAGTTCACATGGGGCCACTTGAACATCACTAAAGGAGCAGGAAAAAACTGCTTGAAAACTGAGAACATTCCATTAAAGAGCTGTTCTTTACCCTTGCTTCATTAAGGAAAAAAAATGAAGTAGACACTAGGCATATGTACAGTCTAACTAAATGTGGCTGTCTTTATAGTTATCTCAGGTACTGGATAGGCAGCAATCCAGGAATGACAGCATGGAGCTGAATATAGACCTATCCTGCTGAGCATGGGTTAAACTAGCCTATATTGAAATGTGCACTGCTATAGCAATATTGCTTGAGCTAGTTAACTTAAAGCTAACTTGGCTAACACTTCACTGCAGTCTGCTGTATGGACTTAACAACCCCTTTTAGCTGTTCTCATCTGTGACTGCTGCCAGTAACAGATGCAGATACTTGATGAAAAATAAATATAGAAAACAAATGAACCGAGTTGCACATACGGATGTGATTATACTGGCAGTTTATACATACCTATGCCTCGGGCAAAATATTCTCGACATAAGTGAAGGTCGTTTTCACAGGATATCAGGATTATTTCTGGCAAACTCTAAATTGAAGAAACTAAATATGAGCTCAATAACACACAAAGCAAAATATTTTATAAAAAAAAAAATACATTTTAAAAATGTATATTGCACCCACTTTGTTTTGTTTATGTTCCATAAGTTTCCGAAATGAAGGTTGTTTGGATAATACTTTTCCTCCTGCGCATTCCACAATAGCTTTCATGGTAGAAAGACTAGGACAAATTCCAGGTGTAATATAAAAATATTTTCCCTAAAAATTAAAAACACAACAAAAAATGAGATTAAAAGTCAATGGAAAAGGGCTGCCTCTGGACTAGTGACTTCTAATGTGCATCTTGGGGTGTCCTACTGCCATGCAATTTATTTTACAGATTAAGGGTCATATTGGTCAGATGGCATATATTAGCACTGCCTTAATCTTAGTAGGGTTGTGGCAAGACCCATTTAAAAAGGTTTTTCATTTTATTATAAAATGGAGGCATGGGGAGGAGGGGAAAGCAGGGAGAAGGGGGAGACTGTCTGGATTTAAAGATGAAATTGACAGGGACTTCAGAAATGTAGTCTTCTTTATACCTGAGGAACAGCTAAAGAAGTGCTTTCTGTGATGTAGTAAGAACAATTACTATACTATAAACACTTGGAAATAATAGACCTGAAAGTCTTAATGATTTGGTAAGACTGGTCAGGATATGTAAAAAGGAATTTCCGTCTTTAATTGGAGAGGGTAGGAATGAAGAGGGGATGACTAATGGTTTATAGAGAGACAGAAAGAAGTCCCTTGTTCAAATAACCAGCAAACTTCTGCCACCTGCCAACAAAGCTGTAACTATGCTCCTACCTACTCGATGGTGCATTTTGGCACCAGACTAACTTGTACTAGCATCTTGTAACTTGTACAGATGACAAACTCTCCAGACACACTAATATAGAGCTGTGTCTATTCCACAGTTACACAAATTTAATCTTGCTGTGTATCTACACCCTGAGACTACTGATGTTATCATGTAACGCAGTATCTTCTGTTCCTGCTTTCTAGAAGAAGTCTAATTTTATTTGGACTAGTAAAATGTAACAGAAGAAAAAGATTATTTGTCTTCTCAGATCTTACAACCTACATTATTTCCTGAAACAATCCAAAGTGTTATATTGCTTTTGTCTGCTCAACTTCTGACTGAAATAAGGCAGAAAATTTCAGGTTTCCTCACCAATGGTTTATTTTGATACGCCTTAAATGACAGATTTATAAAATAAATAGGCTTCTGTTTTAAAAGAGCAATTCTATTCCATGTCTAAAATTGTTTCTTACAGTGCATACAACCAGAGGAAAGTCTTATGTCTTAAGTTGCTGTCAAGCACACAGAGACTGTTTTGTCTTCTCAAAAAACACAGCACAGAAAGGCCAATAGCAATACTCTTTCATCCATGTATATAAAACAAAACCCAGCAAGAACAGGACCAATACAGAGTGAGAGAGTACTAAGTTATTGGAACAGATCAAATTAATAATTTAATTTTGAGCTTAATAGGGAATTTGGAAATGTACACATACAAACACTCCAGAAATCATCATTCTGCTCTCAGATGGAGTCTGAAAGTAAAGATCAAAATAGTGTGTGTATATTTTTATTTATTTCTTCCCCCCCATTAAGTCATCCAATTTAAAAAAGCTTTGTATCTTAAGTGAAAGTGGAAACATAACTAGATGATAGTTAGCAATATTATACTTGTACAAATATTGTAGGACTACCTTCCTTCATATATATGAGGCATACATTTCAACTAGTAGCAACAAGACATTAGGTAGCATATTCTAGTGAATTCTCTCATTTTGTTCAAGTCCCCGAAGGCTGTAAGTTTGTGATATCAAGACACTTCCTTACATACACAAATACCTACAGAAAAGGTCACCTTAAATACTTGTACAGGAAAAGTCATTACAACTAGCAGGAGAATTTTTCAGGACAGAAACAAATAACCACACATGCTATCTGTTTTACTGTAGAAGCTACACTCCCAAAGCTGAGAAATAAATTTGGTCAAATGCTCTATAAATTTAAGCATGTTTTTAAATTGTATACCTTAAAAAGTGGAGCTACTTGTGCTCTCTTTAGGGACTCCTCTAAACTGAAGCAGAAAAGCACTTCAGCTTCTGCATCTCTGAGCATGTAGTTCTGCTCATCTGAAAAAGAAAATTTACAGGTCGCAAATGTAACAAAGGAAGAAAAAAGGTATCAACATAACCCCTCACTAAGCCTTAACTCTTATTACCAAGCATTAGGGAGAAAAAAAGACAACGGTGAACATTTTATTTTAAATCCCACTTGTTTTGACATTGTCACCCCACCATGAACAATGTGTGCTCCCACAGACATGGCCAACACTGTTGGCAGGGGGGAGATGGCTAGTACCGATCAGGGGTTGGCAACCACCCACAGGTGCTACAGGAAGCAGCAGCTAGTGGTGATCACAGACTGCCTGCAGATGCTGCCAGTGGTGGGGTGGCAAGCAGAGGTTGCTGGCAGGCACCACCCAGTGTGGGCAGTGCTTTTCTGTAGGGGATCCACTGCCATGCTCAGGGGGTGCACGTGCACCCGCATGCACCTCCTATGCATCACCCCGACTCCCACTGTATCTTCAGGAAAAATTGCTTTCTTATTGAAATCAAGATATCAAAGAAAACAATTTAAAAATTGTTACTTTACTTATTGCTGAGAATCATCCAACATTTCTACAGCAGAAGTCTTATTTTTTTCTTTTTGTACATCTGACAACATCTTACCTCCCATGTCCTCCTTTATTGCACATAACTGACTATTTTAAATATAAAAAAAATTAGCATGTCTATCTTTATTCATAAAAGCAGAGGCACAGAGTAATTTACTGAACCACATGCCAAAGGAACGACATCCAAGACACAGAAAATCCAAGACTGAGCAGAGACCTAACTTCAAGTCTTTGGGTTTAACCCCATGATAGTCTTTCAATGTTTCTTACTGCATAGTCATTCAGCTTCTTTTTGTCTATGAGGGGATTTCAGTTTCTCACTCATCGTGCCCCATATCTTAATGAGACATAAAAAACATTAAACATATAGAACAGCAAAGGATAGTGTCTGAAAATAGCAACTCCTTTAGTAAACTTAAAGCATCAGCTTGAAAACTAGTTATCTTTAGTTCTATAACCAACATAACTATGTCAAATTTTCACGTTATAAAAAATTAGTTCTACCACCCAAGAACTTTCAAATTGCTTGATTAGTCAGCCTGCTGTGGCTGA
Source organism: Caiman crocodilus (assembly GCA_030014935.1). Lineage (NCBI taxonomy): Eukaryota > Metazoa > Chordata > Crocodylia > Alligatoridae > Caiman > Caiman crocodilus. The sequence continues at coordinate 249,846,223 of JAGPOW010000261.1, read as the reverse complement.
ACCAAACAAGTCCAAACCCTAGAAAACAAGTCCAAGCCCCACAGAAAATATAAAAATATATCAAAATTGTAGTACAGTTCTGGTCCTGTGCTGAGTACAAACCTGATGCACTTTTGTCCACAACTACACCAGATATAAATTTTTATTTTTATTTCAGGAATGCCACTATTGAGCAATGCTTAACTTGCTGTTAAAGAAACTTCTACTTAAAGTACTGATTTGTGTCCATGTCAAGGTCATGCCTTGCCATGTAATGCACAAAATTGTACACTGCTGGAGAACAATAAAAAAGGTGATTTAAAAATTGCAAGCACCAGTGAAATCTATCACTGACAATGACAAGGAAAAGGGACATAAAGGGAAGAAAAAGGGAGCCAGGGAAAGTCTATGTAGTATTATTACATCCTGTGTTGTTTGATAATTCTGAGGATCTTTTATTAAATAACATAGTTCTATTTTTTTTTCTCTTCTTTGCTACATTAAATCATGTGGCAGGCTAAAATCAGAATAGTAACTTTAAAGTTAATAAAAAACAGGCAAATTTTGCTTGTGTGACAACAGTGCACTGGTATCTGAATGGTTATTAAAAGCATGAAAATATTTAAAAAAAAATAACACCTGTCAATTGTGAAATACAAACTAAAGTTTCAGTTGTCAATCTTCAAACAGCATTTTCTAGTTGCATGCAAATTATTCAGAATTCAGCAGACTGAGAATAATAACTATTCTTAAATTAATGCCCTAATGCACAGATGTCAAAATTATGGCCCATGTACCAGATCCAGCCCACAGAGCCTCGCCGTCTGGCCTCTGGTGCTACTCCTGGATCTGAGCAGACCCTCAACAGGGCATGGTGTGCGCTGGATCAGCCACATGGATAGGGCCCTATATGTATGTGGCACCTGCCCTGGCTGCTCCAGGACTGCATAGGCAAATGCATGCAGCACAGATGCCAGAGCAGCTGGAACAGGTACTGCTTGTGAAGCAGTCCAGAGGGAGTATGTAGCACAGATCTCAGACTGGCTGGAGTGGGTGCAGCAATACAGAGTGCCCACCCCAGCCAGACTGTGACACATGCGATTCCTGCTCTGGGACATGTAATACATGCAGTGTGGGCCCCAGACACTCTGGGACTGTGCCACACATGGTACTCGCTATGGGACAAGTACCACACACATCCTAGACCAGCTGGAGCAGAAGCCATGTGTAACAGAGCAGGGTGCAGTTCGGCCAGGGCAAGCACCATGTGTAGCACAGTACCTACTCCAGCCAGTCTGGGATCTGTGCTAAATGACCCCAGGTAGACTGCATCACACACAGCACCCATTTCGACCACTCTGTGTACGAGGCCACACACAGCATGAGTCCCAGACCTGCTGCAGCAGGCAACAGATCCAGTATGCTGGGGTGGGGTGGGCTATGCATCTAAATCCAGCCCATGGATTAGCCCTGTGCCATTCATCCAGCCTGTGGGGGCAAATGAGTCTGACACCCCTGCCCTAACATCCCATGGCAAATACCTACCTGCATAAAATCAGTCAGCAGAAAAGATACTTCCATGCAAATAATTACAAAAGTTGCACACTTCTTTGTTAAAAAAAAGTAATCGATTACTCGTATAATAATCATCAACTGATGCTAATATTCACTTACCAACAAACTTCTGGCATTTGAAACACTCTTCTAACCATTCTGGAGTTACAATGTGCTTGACTATTGAAATGGCTGTTAGGAACTTTACAGTGCGGGTCACTTTGCTGGCAATCAGATGCGTACATTTCTGTGCAGACTCTGCCACTTCACCACCCAGAATATAGAGTTTCTGAAAGTTTTACAGATATGTAAATCAGAAGCAGAACACTTAATTAAAGTAAATGTTTCCGTAGCAACATAAGAGAATGCAAGTATTGTATTTTAGAAAGAGAATGAGATCTGTATTGAGTAAGCAATGCAGGAGCTTTCTAGCTTTGCATAATACGCACACCAGTAAGATGCGCATATCAAAAAGTCTTCCTGTATATACAAGAGCCGACAGGAAATTCTGACACTTCAAACCTGAAATATTTTATGCTTGTTGACAAGGTGCAGTACAACAGTATCAAAATGTAGACACCCTAATTTCAACAAGTTCTTTAGAGACAAACACCTGCTAAAATGGGTCACAGGCTTCTGAGAATTCAGGTGGATCTGACAACTGGGCCAGGTCTCATTCCCCTCCAAACTATTCTTTTCACTGTTCTGGAAGAGTTTTCAGACTGGGGGACAAGTCTTACTGCCACAGGGCAACACAAAGGGGCTTATGCATAAATGGTAATCATATTTCTAAAGTACTCTTTAATCAAGAAGCAGACCCAGTGGATGAGGTCACTTAGTTACGATGGAATGAGATGTTCTTCTTCAGAATGAAGAGCAGTTGATTGATCTATCTTAATAGGTAAAAGAGAATCTAGCTGCCAGCAAACAAAGCAAAAGTGCAAAACATGCCCTTGTCAAGCAACATGAAACAACTGAAATAAATCAACTGTTCTCCTTCCTACCCAGCAAGCACTTAGCAAAATTCAAGAGGCCCCCAACTTTTATTTTGGCAACTGTTTATGAATCGAGATATTCTGTGACCAAGTTCTGGAAGGCTCAAACCCATCTTCAGTAAGGGGCCCACTTCTGCCTGCCATGTACCATGCAACATCATCTTTAGCTTCTGGTCCTGGTCACTGTCACAGAATATTGGACTAAATGGTTCTGATCCAGTACGGCAAGTTGTGTGACCATGAGATTTGTTATCAGAAGGTGCCCCCTTCCAATTAAAATTAGCATCAGGAAAGGGAAATGTAACAACATATTAATAATAGTAAGTGGGATGGAAACCCCCCTCCCAGGTTTGGGTCTGGAAGGGTTAGAACATAAGTGCTATACTGGGTCAGACCAGCAATCCGTCTAGGATGCTCCTTCCTCTACCACCTCTGTGGGGGGGGGTCCAATATGACTGGCCACTCTTATCTGCAAGGCCTCCCCATAAGAGGCCTCAGTGAGCTGCTGGAGTTCTGCCAGGACCTCTTCAGGGCCTGGAGGCTGGTTTCCACCCTTGGGTGACCCTGTCTGGGGACCTAAAGCGCAGACCTCTTAGTCAAGCCCCTGCTGAAAAACGTGCAGCTGAGATGCCCTACGTGTGCTGGAGAATGGTCCTGGTCACCATCATTCATACGGAGGTCCTCCTAAACTGTGCCAAGCAGGTGCCCACCACATGACACTGCCCACACTGCATGGACCACCACTTACTGCAGTTGATCAAAGCCCCACTGCTGGACAATACCTTCACCTACATCCAACAGGTCCTATGCATGGGGAGTCCCTGCCTTCTAGTAACCCTGTCCAACAAAGCTTGTTGTGGGATCCCTTGGTACTCCCCACACCATCTCAGCAGCCTGGGGGATACCAAATCAGTCTGCTTCCACACAGCCCATCGCTGCTACTCTACAAGCTTATACTCAGAACAATCCACCATCCTGTCCTTGTGTCCCATGCAGACACAAAGTGGCAAAACATCCCGGGCAAGAGTAAGGGTGAACAAGCCTGTACCTCACCTTCATCCCATGGGTTACCAGGGACCTCAGCTGGCAGTTCCTACACAAGGTTGTCACCACAGGTGTGTATTTGGGTATTTCACAGAACCCCTGACATCTGGCCCTTCTGTCAGCAGACGGAGACCCTGGAACATGCCTATCTTGAGTGCGCCAGGCTGTAATCCCTTCACTACCTCTTGCTGAGGTTCTGGCTGCACCACGCCCTGCACCATTTTGCTTATGCATTGTCCTCTGCCCTTGGTCCCACCAAGTCCCAGAACCTCCTGGTTAACCTCCTCCTGGCCCTAACTAAGATAGCAATCTATCTACCTGACAAGAAAGAGAGTCTGGCTGGGAGGACTGCAGGACCATCTTCCTGTCCCTCAACTGTTCACATCTCCAGGCAGTTTCACCACCAGTGATGGGTGTCCACTAGCTCCCTAAACTCATTAAAGAGCCAGTGGGTCTGGCCAGTGTGCTCTGCCTGGTGCACCCCCCTTGCAGCACTTGTTATTAACTTCTGACCCACACTCCCATCTGTTTTCACAACTGTTGCCCCAAGAAATCAGTTATACCCCCAGTAGCCTCCCTAATTAAGGGAGGTTTGAAGTTTTCCTGAGGGACCTGATGCCCATTGCTATAATGGCACATCTCTGGCAGTGGCACAAATGGATACTTTGGAGGGAGAGCACTGAACTGGATATATTGGGAATGATCTGTCCTATAACCATGATATTAAGTTTCTTCCTGCTGACCTTTTTTGACAGTTTACTTAGCTTGGTGAGATCTTTCTGCAATTCCTCTCTGTCAACTTGGGATCTGACTACCTGGAATAATTTGGTATCATCTGCAAACTTGGGCAATTTCAAGTCCATTTCCATATCATTGATGGAAACATTGAACAAAACTGGGCCTTGAACAGTTCCCTGCAGAACCTTACTTCTGATTTCCCTCCACCCAGAAAAGTGACCTTTGCTTCCCATCTTTTAACAAGTGCTCAGTCCACGAAAGAACCTTTCCTCCAATTCCATGGCAAGGGAGTTTTAAAGAAGACTTTGGTGAAGGATTTTGTTGAAAGCTTTTTGGAAGTCCAAATATATTGTGTTGACTAGACACCCCTTGTCCATGCACTTGTTAACACTCAAAGAAATCCAGCAGATTGACAAGACGAGATTTGACCATGCTGACTCTTCAAAAGCAGATCGTATTTGTCCACGTGACTGCTGATTTTATTTTTATTATAGAGTCTATCAACGTGCCAGGGATAGAAGTGACACACGCTGGTCTGTAGCTGCTACTTTTGGAGCCCTTTTTGATGATGGGTATTATGTTGGCAGCACGCAGGCCTTCTGTAGCTATAAGTTACGTACCAATGCCAAGAGTTTTGCATTTTCACTGATGACTTCTTTTAGAACTCTCAGGAGAATGCCATTCAGTCCCGGGGACTTACTAGTACAGGTGACCCTCGCCATTCATGAGGGATATGTTCTCGTATTCCCTACGAATTTGTGCAAAATTCACAAATAATGCACTGTGTTCACAAACACCATTTGCAGTCATGAACGCAGTGCCCCCAGCAGCTGTGGGGGAGGCATAGCTGCTCTGGTGGCAGCAAGCGCAGAGCTCCCAAGGAGCTCCTTTAAGTGTATTACAATGCCGGTTCAGCACTTGCAAATATCTGAAACTGCGGATGCTGAACACTTGAATAGCAAGGGTTTCCTGTATTTAATTAATTCATTTGTTCTAGATCTCTTCTGTCGTCATTTCAATATGGTCCAACTCTTCAGACGTGTGCACTAGGAAGGAATGAATTGACATGGGAATTTCCCTGGTAGCTTTTGCGGTAAAAACCGATGCAAACAATGAATTCAGCTTCTCTGCTACGGCTTTATCACCCTTGAGCACACCTTTTGCACATCAGTCACTTAATGGTCCCATTGACTGTTTCATTGGCTTCCTGCTTCTGATGTGTTTAAAAAAGTTGTTAGGATTTACTTTAGTGTCTTTTATTAGATGGCATGCAAATCGTTTTTTAGCCTGCCTTACCTTGCTTTTATATTTCACCTGCAAGAATCTGTGAGCTTTCCTGTTTTCCTCCTTTGGGTATGGCTTGTTTTTTGGAAGGATGCTTTTTTGACTTGAATAGCCTCCTTAATGATGGTATTAAATCATGCAGGGTTTTTTACTGAACCACCTGGTATCCTTTTTGATCTGTGGTACACACTTTTCCTGAGCCTCTAACATGGTATCTTTAAAGAAGCTACCTGCAGGCCTTTTATATTTCTGACTACTCCTTTTAACTTCTTTCCAATTAACTTCATAATTTTTGTGCAACTGTTGTGTAACTTCCTAAGGCAGTATATCAGCATGGTGGATTTTTTTTTACTTACTCCCTACCGCTAGTGTCGAATAGGATTACACCATGATTACTATTACTTAGTAACTCACCAGGTCCTGTGTGTTACTCAGGGCTAGATCTTGAAATGTTTCCCCTTTTGTAGGGCACAAGACGAGGCGTTTTAGAAAATAGCCATGTATTACATCCAGAAATTTTACCGTCATGTCTTACCCTGATGAAGCACTTACCCAACCTAAGGGTTGTTGAAGTCTCCCATTATTATTGCTTGTACCATTTTAGCAGGCTCTCTAATCTAAGCATTTCATAATCACCTTCTCCTTCCTGATCAGATGGTCATTAATACAACCCTAGTACTGTATTCTTGTTATTGAAGTATGGAATTTCTATCCTTAGGGCTTCTATGGTAGTTTCATTTCCCATTGACTATAAACCTTCTACCAGGGTCTCTGAGATTCCTATGATGTCAAAGTCACTATTTACTACCAGGTGGTCTAGTTCACGCATCTTATTTTTAGGCTTCTGGCAGTTGTGTAGAAGCATTTATAAATGTTGTCCTTGTTCAGCTGCCTGTTATTCCTCATGCTTTTTGACTGGGATTCTAGGTGTTTTGATTTATCCTCACTATTATTATACTTCTTACTCCCCCCTACTATCCTCTTCAAGAGCCTGAATAATGTCCCCTTTTGGGGTTGCATGAACCCAACCCATGTGGTCTTCTAAACCTGTTGGCTTTCCCCTAGTTTAAAAAAAGTCTCTACTACATTTTCAATTTTCAGTGCCAGCAGTCTTGTTCCATTCTGTTCAAGCAGAGCCCATCTTTTCTGCACAAGCTCCTCCTGTGCCAAAAGGTTCCCCAGTTCTTGATAAACCTAAACTCCTCCACCCTGCCCATCTCATCCACACATTTGGACTCTAGAGCTCTGCCTATATCTCTAGCCCTGCACATGGAACTAGAAGCATTTCAGAGAGTGCTACCATGGAAGTCCAGGACTTTAACCTCATGACTATCAGGGAGGCCGGGAGGCGACACATGAGTATGAAGTAGCAGGATAAAGCTACATGGAAATAATTAGCAAAATACATCACAGACCAATATTCTTTTCTATTTTAATTCCAATTTCCCCACGTTTTCTCTTTTTATCTAGCAGGCATTCACACATGGAGGTAAAGTCTTATACCCTAATTTTTGTTTAAATCAGGCAAAATTATCTGAAGCCATCAGGTGTTCCAATGTAATCTGCATTGCAGACAAACATGAAAGTCACCTTGATATACTGCTGAACTTGCATAGGCTCAAATCCTGTGAAGAGCACCATTGGCGTCAATTCTGGTGTGAGCTTTTTAGTAGGAGGTGGTAAGTCTTCAATTCTACAAAAATACATAAATATCAATGTACATCATATACTTCACACAAACGTTGTGAACACTGTCCCAAAGTGTTTATTTTAAAATCAATTCAACATCATCCTGCAAGCTTTTACTCCTGTGAGTAGTCCAATGAGTTAATAGTTTACAGAATTTCTCTCTTTGGCAAATAATCTCCATCCTGGAAACAAGAGAAGTTTGATTTGGATGACTGCCTAAACACTCATCAGTCCCGACTCCTACCCATTGAAGATGACCTTGCCTCCAAAATGGCTTCTTAAAATACAGCGATTTTTCCAAAGAGATAACAGAAATTTTCCAAGTTCTTTGCCTCCCTATACTTACATGTCAAACACTTCACTCTTATAAAAGGCTAAAAGACTTCCCACTATGAATGGCAGAATGACTCCCTAGACAGAAAAAAAAAAAAGGGTGTAATTTCAGTTTCAGGAAATGTTCAGGTTTTGTTTGTATGTTTTAAATAAAGAAAAATATCTTTATTATTATAATGTTTAGCTCCTACTCTATTTTAATATGAATATACCATTTCTATCTTGATTGCTTTTGTCCATTCTCTTCTCCTCCCTCCCTTCTTGAGCTCTATTATTTTCTCTTTAAAATCCCTTCTTTCCAGTTTGGCTTTTTCCAATTTGAATTATCAAAAATTTCTCTCCTTCCTATCAGTCCTTCTAATGCTCTTTTGTAATAACATCTTCAAAAATCTTAACAGCTAGGCTGCTGACATACTTGTTGCAATGCGACAGCCTCTTGACTGTCTGAATCCATCTATTCTTTCTTATCTTAGGGCCGTAGCTGGCAGCCTTTTTCAGGCTGCAGGCCAAAATGAACCAATCTGGGTCAGAGACAGATGGGCAGGTGCTAGGACCCAGCTGCCACTGTCATTTTTCCCCCATGATGGCACAGGGAAAGTCCCACCACCGCTGCTTTTCCCCATGGCTGCAGCTGCCACTAAAGTACCCCCACAGCCAAATGCCACTGAAGCCCCACATCATGGGTTGAATCAAATGACTCTGTGGGTTGGACCTGGCCCACAGAGATAGGCTATATCTCAGGGTATAGATATACAAATAACACAAAGTAAGTTAAAGCACGGGTAAGGACTAACTGCAGAGGAACGTATGCAGGTAACTGCCTATGGGCCTGAGCTTAAACCAGTAATAAATATGAGAGAAATTGGGGCAATTTAGCTCTGTTTGACCAAAGAAAACCTACTGCACTTTCATTTATCATAGGTAACAACAAACAGTAAGCAGGCGGTACTAGAGGGGGATTGATGTCCTTTTTTTAAACTTGCTGTACTTTGTTGTTTGACTGTACCCTTAGCTTGAATTGTTAGCCCTTTGGGGCAGAAACATCTTTTTGTTCTATGTGTACAAGCATAGCACAATGGGATTCTGGTCCACAACTGGGCCTCTCGCATGCTTCAATGTCTCCAGTCCTCATTCTTCCCTCTACCTGTTTCTGAAGGTCCCTGTTCTCAGCTTAAGCTCTCCCTACTTCACTTTACCTTTACATTTCTTTTACAATCACTCCCCTCCCCATTTTTCTCCTTTATTTCATCCATTAGGTATTGTCTTTTCCCTCTGAACTCCTCAATGCTTGATTAACAATATGTGCAGATGTGGATAAGAAAGTGACTGGACAGTTGACAGTTCTGTGGGCAGCCTGCTAAATAAGAAAATAGATGTCTGTGCAAAAGGAAATGAATGATTCTTGTCACTGGTATCCAGTTATTCTTACCTTGCTCTTTTAGAAGAAGGCTGAAGACTTGTTTCATTTTGCTTCGGTTTCAGGGGTAACCTCACACCCTGTAATAAGACCACAATGTATGTCAGAATTTAGCATAAGCTTTTTGACAGGGAATCCTAAGTCCCCTTTTTCACAACCCTACCATTGCCTACTTCTAACCACATATTTTAAGCTACATGAAAACAAGTAATTATACTTGTTGATGAAAAATATGACATGCATTCACTACTTTTACACAAAAGTTCCTTAAACAATTGACTTGCCAGCAAATTTTGTTAAAGGCAAATCCAAAAATGTTTTGTCCTTCTTAAAAGAACACCAACTTGGGGAAAAGTGTACTTTAAGTGAATCATCATTACAAAACTCATTCAAAAAAGGAAAAGAAGAAACAAAATGTTTTCTATTGAAGTCATTGACAATATGTTTGACACCATTTGTGTTTGTCAATTAGGAGAGAAAAGCAAATAAAAGAAGCATTCACAATGTCAACAGCAGAGCAGAAAACACCTAAAGAGATTACTATTCAAAGTTTGAATAAGAAGTTTGAACACAAACATGCTATTCGTTAGGGGTGCACAAAGAGGGCCCTATTTGATTCGGGCTTGGATTCAGCCCAAATCAGGGACAGCGATTCGATTTATTGATTTGGATCACTGTCCCTGATTCAATTTGGCCGAATCCAAATCCGAAGATTCGATGCTGATTTGAAGAATCGGCAATTCAGCCATAGACACAGCTTTAAACGTTTTTTCTACATACCTCAAGGTATCAGAGCCACTTGTGAACGCTACGATGCTGGGGCGGATGGAGCGTCCCACAGAAGCATGGGAGGCTCCTGTGTGTTTGGTGGCAAACCCGGAAATGGACTGGAAGTACTCTGTTGTTTGTACAGTGGGTCCACCAGGGAGCGGGATGGGGGTGTGTGTCCCTGTATGCCCCTGGCTCAATGATTGTCCATGAGGGAAACCGAGGTGCGCCCCCCCCCAGACCCAGGAGGCACCAATCACAGAGCTGGGGATGTTCGGGGGCCCCCACATGCTTTCCAACAGACCCGGAAGTGGACCAGAAGTGCTTCTGGTCCACTTCTGGGTCTGCTGCCAAGTGCGCTGGGGACCCCCACCATGCTTCTGTAGGATACTCCATGCACCCCAGCATCGCAGCATTCACAAACCACCCCGTACCTTGAGGTATGTAGAAAAAAAACATTTAAAGCTGTCTACACATCCAAATCTCTCCGATTTGCTTCGGAGCGATTAAAGGGTCCTTTGATTCTATTCGGATTTGGAGATTTGGCCACCAAATTGAGGATTGAAGCTTCACACAGCTCTACTACTATTCATAGTTTGCTCTATTAGAAAGCAGCTTGTTTTTCAAAGAAGTCTATTTTTAAAAAATCAAGTTGTTAATGGCCCTCTAAGTTACTGAGCACTTCCATTTCTGATAAAATGTGTGCTTCTCAACAGCAAAATATAAAGCACAGAGCAGTTTCAACTGAAGTCTTTACATCTTCAGGAGCTGCTTCACGAGGAAAACACGAACTGCACATGATCCAGATTGGTAATATATGTATTATCTGGTATATTTATAGGAAAGTTTTACATTGTTAGTATCTTGTATATTCTTTGACCAAACCCATTTCAAATAGTCCATAAAATGTTTGTCAGGCCCATGGAATACACCAGGAGACTGAAGAACGTTAATGCAAATGAACGAAAGATGTAAAGCCAATGAACGCAGCGAAATGAAGATGTATGAAGTAAACTCCCATACAGCTTCTCAAGCCCACTTGACTCTGAGCAAGAGCAACCAAACAGGGATTTAATGTTACATTCAGTGACCTCACAGCATTAGTGAGGTCACCTAAGGTTGAGCATCCCAGCACAGCCAAAAACTTAGTGTATAAAGCCCCTTTAACAAAACAAAAGCTATCTTTCATTCATAGGGGCATGCTGTCTTGATTGTCTGTCTTGCCAAACATTCCCCCTATAGTTTTGTTAAGTATCAACTAATGCACACACAAGTATTCTTAACTATTTAATCGTAGAAAACTAAATTAAAAGAAACGACTGCCAAAGGAAGTAGGCTTAGATTCAAATAATGGTAAAATGATTATCAAAAAGATGATGAAAAAGTCAGAGCACAAAGACCCAATTTCTAAATGTCTGCAATTCTATTCCAACCTGGAAGATAGCTTTGGGCTTACGGCCAACGCTAGGAACACTTTAGTCCTGGCTATTGCTGCTAAGTGCTTTCAAAAAAATTCTTTTATAAATATTTTGACAGCGTAAAAAAGTACATGTTAATTATGACACTTATACAGTTCCCACTTGGTGACAAACACAATAACAAGGTTCAGATAACAAGAGATCCAGAACAGAAGAGGTAAGGCAAAAATTTTCTCTGCAACATGAGATGTTATCTAAAGCCAACTGAGTTGTATGCTCATTGATGCAAACAAAGATTTATATTGGTCAAGTGAGATACTGTGAAAATAATTATTAGAAATATACCTCACATGACCAAGGAAATTATAATCTGAAAGCTTGCAACATAAGAAACTAAAATGAAACTCTGTGTAGTGACAAAAACACAGAACTTAAGGTTGATGTTGCATGTTCCACTTTTACGGATGAACTTTTACATAGCTTACATTATGTATCGCAATATCAAAAGAGCCTTGCTTGTGTCAGTTTATGCCACAGTCTGACTACGTGCACCAGGGCAGCCTATTTCTGTAAGGAGAAAGGGTCAGTCCTGCTAAGAGAGCCCAGCTATGGAGCATTAAGGTAAGCAGTAAATGTTCCACTGGGAGACTTAAAACCTCCCACAAGAGGAAGCAGTGGGGAAGAGGAGCCAAGCTGCAAGGAGGCTCATCTCCTAGTGTCTGGGAAAGGACAGAAGGATTTCATTTTGCTTGTTTAAGACTGAATTTTGCTTTGGAGAATGGGCTGAGGTCCTCAGGAGTGAATTCTCTTGCAAAAGCCAGCAGGCTAGAGTAACCATTAGGCTGCAATGTCAAACCTGGGGCTTTGCCCTGACTAGCACAGTTGCTCAACCTACCCGGCCATCCTACAGTTGACCACCCAGACTGTGGGCATGGCTGACCTGAAGCCTCCATCAAAGCCAAGCCCTCCACTCAATTCTCTGTCACCAGAGTGGCCAGTCAGGACCAGCTGAGCCTCCACTTATGATTTCAGGTGCCCATATAAACTGACCTGGAACAGGGTTCAACCTTGTCCCAGACCACCTTCTATACATGTACTCTCCAGACTGCTCTCTGACTCTGCTCTCTGTCTGATCCTCCAGCTTCCCAACTTAGTTTGTTCCTAGACCCTGTTCTTGTATTCATCTCCTGGCTTTCCCTTAAAATCTGTTCCTTCCTCCCAGCCCTGGTCAGTACCTCGATCCTTGAGTGGCCCCAGATCTGGCCATCCTTCACCTGGTGTGACAGTAACCCACTTACATTATTGTTTTAATCATTTAAAAACTTTAAAAAATATAATGCTATAATGAGATGAAATATGAATAGCACATCATTCACTCTACCAGGGGCAGAGCCCCTTTCTACTCTGCCGCTAGCAGCTTGGCCCCTCCTTGCAGCTCGCTTCCTCCTCTCCTGTGTTTTCTCATCTGGGAGCTTTCACTCTTTTGTACTCATGATAATATCTGAAACTGGTAAGAAACATATTGCTTTAATTTTTCCTAGTAAGACTCTTATGCTTTAAAACAGATATTCAAAAATGACCACTGATTAAGGCTCTTCAAGTTGGGCACCTGAAATCGTAAAAGTGGTCTGATCTACTAACCCTCTGAAAACCAAAGCCTTTGAAGAAGTTTGAAGGAACTAATCAAAATCCCCAGTTGCTTTTGGAGCTCTTGTCTAATAAATGATTGTTGGTTGGATTTGATTTTGCAAAGGATATTTTCTTTTTTCTCCTAACCTTGATGCATGGTAACAAGACATCAGAGAAAAAGGAAGCTTTTTATTGTTCCATAGGCTTTACAAATTTATGCTCATCCAGTTCTTGTGGACATGCTTACACATGCATACAGAATAAACTCTCAACAATAACTTTATTATATAAAAGTTAACTTTAATAAAGTCAACATACCATTAGAAGTTCTGATGATACCTTTAATGGCACTCTCCATGCATCTATAAGAGGTGAAGACACAACACAAAAGGACTGTATAAGTAATCTGCTACAGGAGAGGTGTGTCCCAGTCCAGCAAAGACAAATACAACCATCATTTTATCCAGTGAGCTAATTTCTAGGCTACATGGAATTTTGTACATCAATATCTTACTTACCCAGGAGATTCAGAACTAGGTGCTGACTAGGAGACAGTGGATCTTGAAGGTTGAATACTATATATCGGCTGTGCTGAATCTGCCGCAAAGCTTCAAAGTTTCCTAGAAGTATGTCACACAACCACTGTGCATTTACACATGGTATCCTCCACTCTTTGGCTTTCTCGTACTTTAACCCACTAGGCCTTATTGTATGAGGGAAAAGAGGAAACATGCACGTTAACAAGCTTCTACCAATATGCTCTAAAACCCCAAAGTTCCCTTCATCACCTGCCCTGCTGAATTAATTTAACTGTAGCTATAACTAAATAATTTTTTTCAGTAAAAGGCATTTTTGTTATACATGTAAAGAACAAACAACTAGTGGTGCCCTTAGCAGTGTATCTAAATTGGCTCTAGTAAAACACACTTACCCAGTCAATATTAACACCACACTGTACAACTTTTAACTTTTGAGCCATTTCACTTTTTACTAGTTTGAATGGTCTAATAAAGGGGAAAAAAAAAAAAAAAATCAATAAAAGTGTAACTTTCTAAACATTCAGAAGATTAGGCTTTTTTTTTTTCTTTTTCTTAAAGACTAGCAAGGTATAGTATATAGTACTATAATTAAAAAACACTGGGTATCCAAAGCATCTTTAGGGAAGTACATCCCACTAGGGAAATAACTAAAACAAAATGTATTTTTATCATGAAACAGATAAACAACACTTTGTAAGGTAAAAAAAGGATATGTTTGTAGCTTAACTGCCAATAAACTATTGATGTGTATGCTGGCAAGAGAAACTACTTACTCTTTACAGATGAGAACTGTGTTGCTGCGACACAGATAGCCTGTATACTTGGCTCCTGCCAGGTACGCCATTAGTTTGAGGTCATCTCTGTCACTATCAACAAATCCTGTTACTGAGATTATCTATTGCAGGAAAGAATAAGAGTTATAAATATTATAAATGAAAATAGTACTCAGTATTTGTAGGTTACAAATAAAGTATTATCCTCTAACTTACTGCATCTGCTTACAAATGTTAATGAATTCACAGCATCCTCCCTACTTTGCAGGTAAGCAAACTAAGACTGCATGGAAGAGTGACTTTCCCAAGCCTTGAAAAGACTCAAAGTCAAAGCTAGCGCTAAAACTATCAAACTCCTGCCTTTGTTTTTGCTTTAAATTTCCTGATCTATCAATTTAATGCCACCTTTGGAGCTACATATATTTTTCTGGGAAATAATTTTTTATCTTTGCCCTTCATGAGAAAAAACAGTCACAAAAATGTGTTAAGTGCTGAATGAGAAATTGCCCAAACAAGTGCAAGCTTCATTCATTATCTTATTATCCATATGAAACGCTTTTGTTGGAAAAAAAATGATCATCTCAGGTATCAAATACAGCTGTTGAACTAAGGCAGATAAAATTCCTAGAGAACATTCCTCAGCTGTAACTGTAATGTATGTTTTGCCTGTAACAAAAATGTATTGCTGTTCTTGTGTAACTATTAAAATTGCTATTTTTTCACATATGGTATCAATTAGAAGAACTGAACCCAGTTCTCAATTATAGCAGCTGCAAATACTAGGGGTAGAATCCTATTACCTTAGCCACTCAGCTTTTGGGGCTAAAACAAAGAAGTCCAAAGCCAGACTTGTCACTGTACAGGTGGGTACACAACCACCCTGCCAGTGGTAGCCTATTGTGTATGTGTAGTATACACCTGTATGTTTACATTCCTACATTTCATAGGCAAGAAAAAATTGCAAGCTGTCAAAAATGGGACTTGTTGGGTAACTACTAATTAAGCACATAAAGTCTGCCCTAAATTGTTCTTTTTAAAAGCTTCTGAGGTATCATTGCCCAAATTAGCTGCATCTTACATGCTGAGAACATGGTTTTCCTCCAGGTGGGAATGCCACTGGAAAATGGAGGGCACGATGTGGTGGTATCATTTTCTTCTTCTTTAAGATTGAGTTCAACCAGTGTGCTGTTATGCATCTCTTCCTCTCTCTCAAAGCCTACCAACAAATGCATAAATTGTTACGTACTTCTTGAACTTACTTTGAAAACAGGCTATTGGACACCCACTTAACCCATTAAAAGAAGACAGACTTTGCTTGTTCATACTTTCTCTCAAGAAAATCTTTATATCTAGCCCTCTTTCATACACCGTATCCTTCAGATATACCATAGAACACTATGCTGGAAGTACAGTTCGTTATAGATGACAAAAGATAGAAAAAAGTTTTATGAAAATGCTTGTTAAGACTCCATGAGTAAGGTTATGCTCCAGTCTGCATTGAAAAACAAACAAAAATGTTATATATAAAAAATACAGTATTATCCCCCCATACTTACCATAGTTACTATCTGAATGCAGGATGAGTTTGAATTGATGAGTCAATTCTAATTTTAACTATATTAGAAAATCCAACAATTTAAAAATTTCCCCTTAAAAAAATGCCATCCAGGCCACTCTTTTCTGTGTCCCAAACAACTTTAACTGAAAACACAGAGATCCCTCCAACTTTCCAAGTAGGCACAATACTAACTTGATTTTTTTGCAAAGGTGCTTAGAGAGTCTTAGTCCATGTTGAAATGGGAATTTTTAAGTTACTGACATTGTCAACAAACAACACAGAGCCATAATTATCCCAAACCTGAACATTAAGAATGTGGGAAAATCAATGTTGAGATTACCATTTGCGATTCTGAAGTAGGTCAAACTGATTTTAAGGGCACGTTACTTTTCTTTACTTCCTGATGTTGGACGGGTGCTAAACCTACTTCAAAAACCATTTCTGAATCTACATAAACAGAATCCCCCTCCACCCAGGTGAATGAAACAATAGCAGGGTTCCTTCCAGTAAGTTGTTTATCAGTACCAGTTTACCCAGTAGGTTTTTTCCTGAAGCAAATATTATGCTCGTAGAGCAGGGATGGGTAATTGTTTCAGCTGGTGGGCCACTTAATGAGTATTAGTGAACTGTCAATGGCCACCCAAAATCTTTCAGAAGATATCATTTTAACAAATTGTAGATAAAAACAAACTATACACTAAAAATCAAGCGTCTACTATAACGTATTTTAATTTTATATCAAAAATATTTTTGTCCCTATTTATGGGGGGGGTTGAGTAACACACACACACACACACACACACACACACACACACACACACACACAGAGTAAAAGCTGTATTAACTGATTAACTAGCATTTTAGTAACTGGCACACTCCACTAACTGGGATTTTCGGATGGCCACAGGAAGGAGGAGGGCGAGGGGAAGCTCACCACCCTACGCTGTCGCTGCTCCCATGCTTCAAAATGGCGGTGGGCACACTAAATAAAGCTTATTTGACAAGCTTTAGATAAGCACCTCTGCCACCATTTTCAAGCGCAGGGACACTGATGCACAAGATGCTCCGGGTGCTTTAATTAGAGCAGTTCTTGGAGCCGTTTTAATTGAAGTGCCCCCCACTCCCAGAGCACGTGTAACAATGCCCTTTATTTTAAACAGAATGTAAATGTAAAGGTACGTATGTCAATACAAGTTAGGTACAGACTTCAGCCTTGGGTCATGAAACCCTAGATCGCTTTTATAGGTACAAAGATGTATATAACTACAGCCTTGTGCAGATACTCAAGTTTCTCCTGGGAGAATAACAACCTGCACTGGCATTTTAAGTGTTAGGTCAGTCTAAATATCACTTTCTAATCTTTTTAAACGCAGGGTTCCATAATTCTTCTTTGCACTGCTGCTCCACACAACAAGATGGTTTCGATTACACCATAAATCTAATCAATTTTGACCGATTTGTATTTTCAGCTATCTTCTTTCTCCCCTGGAGTATTGAGTTATTAATATTGTGATACAGCCTGTACTTGTTACCAAGATAAAATTCCATAAACTACAACAGAACTTCTGACTTAGTGAAGCTGGAAAGATTGGACCCATACTGTTTAATGTTCAATAAAGCTGCAAGAACTGGCATTTCTTAATAAATCTTCAAAACAAAAGTATGTCAAGTGATATTATTGTTTTGCTTACCTGAGCATACATATTACTGACTTGGCTTTCACAAAGAAGATGCGTACATCTGTTTGTTAGTGTAGGATCCACAGTGCCGCCATGTGCTTGGATTATCTGGTAAACCAAAAAAGCTAAACTTTTAATGTCTACAATTTACTCTTAAATTTTAACCTAACAAATCAACAGTTTCAATTGGGGCCAACCGCTTTTCTTAGCGGAGTGTTTTTGAATCTCAAGAGTTGAAGCCATTATTAAAAACAACAGAGCATTCTTATATGCAGACAAATCATAATTATTACAAACGTTACTTGAGAAAGCCTTTCCTTGGAATGATTTAAGACTGCAATTTATTTTTGAAGGCGAGAGAAACAGCATTAAGTGCCTCAGCTTTAGGAGCAACTAACACGCCTACCATTCTCCCACGACCAAACTTCCAAACCCACGGGAAGCTGCATGGGGCAAATGACAAACGCTGCAGGGCAGATTTGGCTCTCAGGCCAGAGATTGTGCACTGCTGTTTTAGGTCATATAACACGGGACATATAATACATGCACATGGGTCACGCACAGAATGGGTAACGAGAAAATTATCAGGGTTTTAAAAAAATAGTGCAAGCAACCTTTATTCTTTATGATTTTACTGATCGACCACCATGCTGTATCAATTTGGTTCTTTTGAACAAAGCACAATCTTACCCGTTTCCAGGTCGCTAGCAGTTGTTTATCAGACATCTGTTCTGGATAGTCAGCAATTGCAAACACGCAGCCCAGTAGAAAAAAGTCTTCTGGAACTAGAATAATTTGGCACATGAAAGAACAAAATTATAAACCAAGAGTTTGGAGATATCCATCTCAGACCATATTTGTTGTATTATTTATTTCCCACTACCAAACTATGGAATAAATACATTTTTGATTGATTATATATAAATAAATCATAAACTATAACAGAATAATAAAATCAACACAGAAATTAAATTTTGTGGATAACTCAGTCCTCAAAAGATTTAAAAAAAGTAATATCCATGAAAATATCCAGTGATAGCCACCGAAATCCTGTTCATCTAAAGAAATGTATAGTTCAGCCCATACATACTTTTTGTAATATGATGTGATTAACAGGGCAGAGAGCCATAAGTTATTTCACAAAGACCACCAATAGACAGCCAAAAATGAAAAAGCTTCCTGCTGTTACTAGCACAGGCAGAATTTGAAATGGCACTATAGGAGGTAAAAAGTTGATAACCCAACACCAATCTTTTGAGCTATTTAGTTTCCTCAGCCTTTCCAGGACTCTTCCCTAACTAGGTCCTCCTTGAAAACTTCCGTCTCTCTCAAAAAATGGACAGTAGACATGGGCTAACACCAAAGCCATTGCACAATTCATGCATTTAGATGCTAGACATTAAAAGGTTGTTTCAGTACTTCTGCCACATCCAGAGTTTGGAACAGTCTTGTTTTACCACTCCATGTGTGCAATACTTACTAGAATGAGGTCCAAACCATGGTGCCTAGGCAACGCAGTGGCATACTGTAAACATACAATTACTTCCTTTAAGTTCTTAATCAAAAACAACCTATTTAACTTAACATCCTTTCATATCACCAGGCACCATCATAAAGGATCATAAAATCATCACTAACTCTCTACTGCTGGGTCGTGTCCAAAGAGCTGTTGCTGCTGCAGTTGCGGCTGCTGCTGCTGGTGATGTTGGGGCTGCTGGGCTGGAACTTGATGCTGTAGTGTTTGTGATGCTTGGGTCAAGTGTTGTGATGCTTGATTTTGCATTTGTTGCTGCTGATGCTGTTGGTGTAATCTCTGCAGGTGCTGCTGCTGCAACTGCTGTTGCTGGATCTGCTGATGCTGCAGCTGCTGCTGTTGTTGCAGGTTCTGTTGCTGTAGTTGTTGCAGCTGCTGCTGTTGCAGTTGCTGCTGTTGTAATTGATGCAGCTGCTGTTGCAAAGCATGCTGCTGCTGAAACTGCAGCTGTTGCTGAGGCCGGTGCAGCTGCTGTGGATGTAGCTGTTGCTGTGGAAACTGTAACTGCTGCTGTGCAAATTGGTGTTGCTGATGAACTTGCTGTTGCTGTTGTGAAAATTGATGCGTCTGCTGCTGTGGGAAAGGCTGTTGGGAAATTTGTGGTGGTTGCTGCTGCTGCTGCTGCTGTTGCTGCAGCTGCATCAGTTGTTGAGGCTGCAGGTGTAAAAGAGGGTGGTGCTGTTGTTGCTGGGGTTGATGGGGTTGTTGTAATAAATGTGTCTCTGGAGTTAATTTCACTTGGCTAAACAACACTGCATTTGGGTGTCCCTGTTGGCTGTGATTGACTTGTTGCTCTAAACTTTTTGTAGGTGCTGAAAGGGATTGCAAGATCTAGAAAACAAAGATTACTCTTGTAACCTTTATGTCATCAGCCACATACAACAAAACAGCACAAATGTGAAAATGACTTTAAAAAACAATTAATATAGCAAACTTGTTTAACATACAATTCAAAATCAATAGACTCTTAAATACTATTTTGTGATTTAAATCAGTGCAGTAACAACTATGTAAAATGAAAGAGGATATCGTATATAGTGCATGACATGGGAAAGAACATTTTAGCATGAGTCTAAAATAAGAATCCAATCAAAAACTTTTGACAGTATCTTGAATAAAAATATGATATTTACAACATTTGTTAAACATGCTCAGATGCCTCAACTCCATAGGTTACATTTATTCAGAAGAAAAATGAAAACAAATGGGCTTTTACTCTTTAGAGTCTATTGGCCCATACAGCTAAACTTTAAAGAAAATAAGAAAGTGGAATTATCTCCCCAAATCTGTAAAGAACGTACCAATTTTCTAAGCTGAATGGAGGAATTCAGTATAAGACAGCTTTCCTATCAAGACTAGGAGCAACAGTCTCAAACCACAGCAGAGGAAATTTAGGTTGGAGATTAGAAGGAACTTTTTGATAATGAAGGTGGTCCAGCATTGAAAGAAGGCTGCCTTGGGAAGCTGTGCAATCTCCAACCCTGGAAATTTCAAGAGCATCTTAGACCAGTGGTGCTCAAGCTCTCCAGCCGCATGGGCCACATGAGCAGTGTGGGGCTTATCTGCAGGCCAGATCCCACACACGGGTTTGGTCTGCACGTTCAATGTGGCTCACAGACCCACAATCCAGAAATTTGGTGGAGAGCAGCAGCAGCACATTTATTGTTATGGATCTGAGAGCAATTAATGCTGCTACCACTCCCCTGCTCACAGACCCATGAGGAGCCCCACAGGCTGGACCACATGGCACTAAAGCCTGGAAATTGAACATCATTGCATTAGACCAACACTTGAATGGGATGGGTTTAGTCAAGGCTAATCCTGCCTTCAGCAGGGGCTTGGACTAAATGGCCTCATGAGGTTGCTTCCACGAACCGATGATCCTTTTGGCATATCTCAAGGGGAGTTTTTTGTTCTTCCTTTTGACTACATCTCACAATGCACTGTTCTGTACTGAGAAAGTACAGAAGCTGGTAGCGCTGTAACAGCAGCATTTGTGATGCCACGGACATGTCTATTCTGGGATGTCTTCTAACACTAAAAAGTAAAGTTGCTGGAATGAGACCGATCTTAGAAACTGCTTAAAAAAATTAAACACCTGTTAAAATGTAGCATATCTATACCAAAGGCAACACTCACCTAAAATTTCTGAGGCTTTTGTTCACAAAGCTTGTTTTTCATTAAACAGAAGCCAAAAATTGTCATATGTATTTGTTTAAAAAATAGCAAATAAAAGAGAACTAGACTGCCAGTAATACTAGAATGTATACTAAAAGGCAACAATGAACTCTTTTCCAACAGTAAAAATATTCTACTTCTAACCTGTAAAAAGCCACAGGAAGTTAGAATAGTTTGTATTATAAACTACTCGCTCACGAATCTCACTGCCTTCTTGAGGCATCTAAAAATTATACTGAAATGAGAAGACATGGTTTATTATCCCACTTCACTGCAAAAACATTGAACCAATAAGACTATAGAATAGCTTGCACTTAAACTTTTATGTTTTAAGATAATATATTATCCCTTTCCACTACTGTCTTTGACTTCTCTAAAAAACCCTTTTTGTTATGAAGTTGCAAAATGCTGGAGGCTCTCTTTTACTTTTTATTTTATAGTTATCTTCAAGGGTTTGATGACTTCAGTCTTCAAGAACAACACAGACTGACATTTCTTCTGCAATGGTGCTGTCCATAGTTTTATAGTTTCTAGGGTCAGAAGGGACCTGAACATATCATCAAGTCTGACTCCCTGCCCTGGGCAGGAATGAGTGCTGGGATCATAATACCCCAGCCAGATAGCTATCCAACCATCCATCCGTGTTAGTGGCTGACAGGTTACTAGGGCTAGGAATCATAACAGCTCCCACCTACCAATGGGAACTAGTCCTTGCTAGAAGAGAAGTCTATGAAATCTGTGAAGCCACTACTGTATTCAGTGACCCATATACTTAGTGTGGCGAGCCAGTAGGGGGACTCCTGAGCAGACACCCACTTCGCTGTGCCCTGCCAAAAACCAAGCTTCGGCTGCCTCTCCAGGGGCACCAACTTCTGGCCAACCCCCTTCCTGGAGCACACCCGCAAGCTTGAGATAACTGCTGCCACCACCTGGAGTCAGGTCTCTGTCTGGGCCCTACGCTGCCTGGGATACATAGGCCCTGCAGACCTTGGGGTGCTTCTATTTGCCTGAAGCCTAGAAAGTAGCCTCCCTTAGTCAGCTGAGCCAAGGAACAAGAAGGCCGGCCCCATCCCACTCAAGCACATACCACAAGGCTTGCTAACTTTATTGGGTAGAGAGGGTAGGCTTGGGGAGGGATACAAGTCTGAGAAGTATTAAAAGAAAATCCCAGAGCAAACAAATGGCGTGGTAGCCTTTTGACAAGCGACTAACACACTAGATTCTGAATTCCCAACTACATTTCGGGTAAATTACTCACAATTCCATCCCGGGGCTGACTGAGCCTGCTCTACAGGCAGCATGGCTTGCTGGCTGTGTCCCCAAAACATGTCCCCCCCTTCTTCTAGGAAGAAGGACCTTATATATCCCTGTCGTGACCTCATCACTAATTTCCACCACAAACCAGTATCTTCACACTACGGCTGATGCCAGTTGGTCAGTCTGAAAAAACGTCAGGTGAGGGTTTAAGGTTACACAGGACGAGAGAACGAGCTCCCCCTCCTGCAGGAATGTCTCCAGCCCAGGTCACAGCTCAGTGGTAAATCAAACACATGGGGGCAGGGGCTGCCTGCTTACAGCAGACACGGACTAGGGGGTGATTTCTCCACACTTAGTACATGTCCTATTTGTCTTTACAAATAAACCTAACAGAGGTTAGCATGTTCAATCCATTTTTCAGTCCACCTGGTTTTGTTTCCAGATATGAAAGATTATTAAACAAGGTCCTGTCTTCCCCTGCAGTAAAGCCCATTAGATGCCCTAGACTCTCATGATGGGGTAGTATTTATTATAAATAATTATGCAAAATAGCTTCATTACTCTAGTCTTCCCTTTCCAGTTGTTTCTCATCATTTTTTTCAGGCAGGAACTTATTGTATGCTGGTCGGTACCCAGCAAAAAGAACCTAACCCCACTGTGGCCTCTGAACATTACTCTAATATAAAAGGTACATAAACAAAGAAATCCACCACGCACAGTATAGCACTGGAATTAATCTAGTAGGCTGAGATCTGACTATTGGCCTCGACCCCAAATCCAAAACATCACATACTCTGCAGGACAACATGCAAAATTTTAAGGTGTAAAATCTCCCAGAGTCATCCCAGGGCTGACTCTACAAGGGAACCTGGGAGCAAAGCTCATCATCATAGCTCACCCACCAGACACACTTGCTGCTCCAGCAAAATACCCAGCTTTCAGCTTCACATACGTTAACTGGCTTCGTGTTAGCTGGCTGAGCTGAGAGCCACCTCCGGTAGGCAGTAGGTAGCATAGAACAGATGGACATGACCTGGGATTCTCAGGGGTAAATCCTTACCTGGAGTTGCACATACAGGCCAAGTCGCCCCCACCCCTCTCACATAAGAGAGGAAAGACCCATCTCTTCCTAAGGGTTTGGGCACTTTCTGGAGCTATGGGAGAACTGTTTTCAAATCCCAGCTCCATGTTAGGGAGATTGGAGACTTCAAAACAGGCCTCTTGTAACCCAAGTAAAAGCCTGATAAAAGACTAAGAAAGTTAACTGCCTTCTAAGGCTCTATGAATATTATGTATACAAGCTGAAACAACTATAGCAGGAGAGATCGAATGAGAGATTCAGATCAGGAGCCCAAAATGGCTTAATGTAATAAGGAGTCGCTCCAGGATGCAGGAACCCTGGCTTCAAATCCCCAGTCCAAATCAGGCACAGCAAGAATCTGAGACTAGGTCTCTGACCTCTCGGGTAAGCACCCTAACTGCAGAGCTACTCAACATAATCATGCACTCAGTCGAATACAGAAGTCCAGCAGTCATTTGTGTAAGGCTGACCAGATAGGTGGGTCTGGAGAATGCCTACTGGACCATGCATCACAGTTAAAGAACACCTGGTTTGGATCTTGATGGGAGCTGGGCATGTGCTAGGGCACTGAACAACTCAGGAGTGGGTAGTTGTATATGTTCCCACTGGAAGAAACTTAGGTACCTTGAGAAATAACGCACCTTGAATGTCAGCCAGGAGATGAGCGTGCGTTTTGTGATTTTCCATGATACTTAACATTTCACTTAAGAGCTACTTCATAAAAGGGATTTGAAGCTTAAATCACTTTTCTGAAAATGTGATATAGGCACTCAAAAACCAAAATCCAAAAGCTCCTAGTGCCTGAAATGCACTAGTTATAATCATCTGAATAAAATGTACCCGTCTATAAATACAAAAAACATGTGGTAGCATGGCTTTCTATCTATTCATTTTTCCATATGCAACACTGAAATGCAATTTTGCAATTCTGAAATGTATACTGAAATGCAAGTGCAACTTAGGGCTGCATTAGCAGAATTACTGCATGCAAGACACTAGAGGTGACAGTACCAGTTAGTGCTGGTTAGGCCTCTGCTGGAGTATTATTTCTAGTTCTGGAATCTGCATTTTGGGACATAGAGAAAATGGAGATGACCCAGAGGCAAGTGACAAAGATGGTAAAGGGATTGGAATGCAAACCATAGGAGGTAAGCCTGGGGGGAACTAGGTACATTTAAGTTTGGAGAAAAGGGCCATGTCCAGATGAGCATGGATGTTTGCTTCCCTGGGGACAAGCAGCAACAGTGCACCTTGCACCACTGCTACTCATCCCTGCAGGGAAGGTGTGTGCCACGTGTGCTTTTGCGTGCGGTAAGTCACCCCCGGTGGGGTAGGAGAGCCTGGGGCCACCACTGAGATGGCTCCAGCAGCCTTACCTGGGCACCTGCCGGGGCTGCAGCAGTGGCAATTCTGCAGTGCAGAGCTTGGCCAGCAACCAGGGCATGGTTCTGGGCGGCCTGGCTCTGCTTTTTTTTTGTGTGGGTATTTTGACCCCTGGATAGCGAGAAGTCAAAGAAAACAAAAACCTGCCGGGGCCAAAAAAAGCGGAGCAGAACATGCACAGGCAGCTTGCCCTTGGAGCACATAGAAAGTCCAAATGTGTGGCATTTGGTGCTGCCGATGCTTTTGCAGCATTACATACTGCATGGCCACTGTCATCTGGACATGGCCAAGATGATTAAAGGGGGGCGCCATGGCAGAAGCTTTCAAATCTGAAAGCCTGCAGAAAGAGCAGGGGGAAAACTATCTTTTGCTACAAGGGCTGAATATGAAACAGAGGATTTAAGCAGCAAAGCAGACTTAAAATTAAACCACAGAATTAAAAAGCTTCCTAACCACAAGAACAACAGAATGAAACTAGCTGCCCATGAAATCTCCTTCACTGAAAGTTTTTAAGAGGCTGGACTGAGATCTAGTATGGTTTACAAATAGCTCATCCTGCATTTGCATGAGAAGCTGGACTAAATAACGCCTAATTTGATGAAATCTAATAGCATGGAGCTCCTACAGATGTGTGGGGAGCCTGCTCCAACGTGCTGGATTTCCAGCACATCGGAGCTACTTCGATTAATCAAGTCTGCTGGAGCATAGAAATTGACGTGCTCTGACAGCACAACCTTCCACGTCACGTGTATCAGCGTCCTTGTGCTGAAAAAATGGCAGCAGGATACTATGAAATAAAACGTATTCGATAAGCTTTAGTTCAAACTACCCCATCACAATTTTTTCACCACGGGGGTATTGATGCACATGCTGCGCAGGTGCTTTTAATTAGCAAGCTGTGCTAATTAAAGTGCCTGGCACCTTATCCCAGAACACATGTATAAAGGTCCATAAATGTGCTCCCATACACATCATTGCTCTCTTTCAAAAGAAATTGAGTGCAAGCTTTGTTATAGCCAATATAAGTAAATGGGCGGCACATGAGAGAACCAGCTGCAACTTATGGCTTTTGCAATTGTACCTTGAGTGTAATGCACAATTTAACAAATACCCAGTGGTACAAAACACTACAAATGCAAAATTAGAAATACATTACAGCTGGGCAGAAGGCTCCAAGTTTATGAAGTCTGGTGCAACTCTACTGGCTAAATAGTCTGAAGTCTATGAATCAATTTTTGTGCTCCTGCCAGCACAGACAGTATATCACTAAACATAAATAAGAACAAGCTGAAGAGAAATAAATAAAAAGAACCTAGGTATCAAAGATCAGAGTTAAATTCTGTTTTAACATCATTAGTTCATATAGTCCATCAATCCACTGTTTTCAGTTTTACAAGAGAAAAAATAAGAGTCTATCTTGGGATATATTTAAATCTATCTGCAATCTATACAGAACTTGGGAGCACTTTACATTTTGTGGGTTTCAAAAGGAAAGAACATTCTTAGAAGACTTAGCACCTAATAAAATGCACAATATTTTATAAGTTAAAAATTCAACACTTACATGTGCTACATTTGATGGTCTATTAATCTGCTGAATATCAGCACTATTAGTAATATTTCTTAATGTCCGTGCGGCTGGACTCCATGTAGCCATCATTTCTGGTCGTTCAGAGCTTTGGGTCCCTTGTACTGAAGCCATTATATTACCTCTGATTTCTGGTGGCAAAATATTGCCTGGTACTGGAGGAACATTGGCACATAAATTAATTAACCCCGAGTCCTTGCCCTGAGGCAATCTGCGCTTTGCTGTAGATGTCTGTGGAACTTCAGCTGGTGTCCAGTTCAAATTCCTTTCTTGCTTTTCTGGAGAGGAATCTGAAGAATCATCAAACATCAGTTCCCCTTTTGTTTTATCAGCACTAACAGATTTGGGTGAAAAAGCTCGGTCACCCAAAGGCGAGCCTTCTCGAGAAGATGCTGGGCTTGATAATTTTTCATCTGTACTAGCTTCATTTGGGGAATCTCGTTCATCATTTTCTGGTTCCTCCTCTTCCTCCTCCTCTTCCTCCTCCTCTTCCTCCTCGTATACAATTAGACGAGGATGATAAGGTATCTCTTCTTTTTTAGCTTTATCAGATATAGAGTCTAGTACCCAGTCAGGTGTCACAATTTTAATGCTCTCTCGTTTACAAGCACATTCATATTTTTCCTGGGGAGAAAATTTAAAAGACTGTTATAAACAAAGTTTGACATTTCCCCTTTTACTCGTATTCAGATGAGATTTAATTATTCTTAGTGATTTTGACAAATCCTATCATCAAATATACTTCAGTACATAAGCAGCTTACCCCACAATTAACAACTGTTTATTTCAGAGCATATGACTACTTAAGACTACGTAAAACAGTAGCAACTGAACAGTTTCAAATAACCTTTGATAGAGCTCAAATCAAAAAAGGTTCAATAATTATCAACAGGGAGCTTAGTTTTCTCTGTTTAAAATTCATGTTCTCTGATAAAACCCAGAAAATCCACAATTAAAATGAAAAGCCACTATACACACCTATACATATATCTATATACATATCACCTGAACACAATGTTTTACTGATATATTAAAATCGTAATTATTATGACTATGATAATATGATTAATACTAATCATATTAAAGCAATTTGGAAGCCTACCAGTGCTTCAATCAGTATAATAAAATAAATTCCAAATACCAGTTTGGTATTTGATCTTGTTTTCTTTTTATAATAGAAAATCAGAGCTCCCTCTGTGCCCTTCGCTCATCAGGACGCAGGTCCAGGCCCCTCACTCCCCTCCCATAGCCCCCTAGCCCTGTAAGTGCCCCTCACTCCTCACCTGCAGCCTCCCAGCCCTGCTGGTGACCCCTGCCCCCAACCCATAGCCCCTGCTCCCCCAGCCCTGGCAGGGGACCCCCCAGCTGCCAGAGTTACAGGGCCAGAGACCTGGGTCTGCAGCCCTGTCCCCTGCAGCAGCGCCCGTGCCCCAGCTGCCACCCACGGGATCCAGTGGCTGCTGCAGAACAGAGCACAGAGCTCCCCTTTCCCAAGAGGTGGCACAGCCAGCATGGAGCCCATGGGGGGCAGGGGCAGGCTGCCCGCTGTGAGCTCAGGCTCCCTACCCTGCTGCCCTCTCCTGGGGCCTCCATATCCCAGTGGGTGGGACCGGCATAGCAGGGCAAAGCAGGATCAGGTAGGGAAGATCCTTGGCACTGCAAGCCGTGCACTGCCCTGGCAAGGTGCCCTCACCCCCACCTGGCAGCAGCGAGGAACACAACTCTGCACTGCCACCCCCGCTCCTGCTAGGCGGGAAGTGGGTGGTTTGCCAGGGCAGTGCAGGGCTCGCAGCAGCAAGAAGCTTCCCCGCCGGTCCCTGCTCTGCCTTGCCATGACAGGTCCCGCCAGCTGGGCCACAGAGGCCCCATGCACAAATCTGGGGGGCACATGCCCCCTACCTGGGAGTGTGCGCGCAGCAGGGAGCCAGCCCTTCTGCTCCGTCCCACTCCCTGTCCAGGCCCTGCAGCTATGCATTCCAGCCCTGGGCCCCAAGCTCCATGCACTACCCGGATGGGCAGCAGCCCCACCCCTACCTAACTCCCTCCCTCCCTCCCTCTGGGGGCTTCAATCCACCTCTCTTCCCCCAAAAGACTTACCTGTGGGAGCTGCTCTCCAGGCTGCCTGGGGCCACATTCATGTACATGCACCCCCCCACACCCCCCCGCTCCCTCCAGCCCCTTGCAGGCTGGAAATCTGCCAGCCTGCAGACAGCTCCTTGCAAAAATGGAAAATCTGTGGTTTTTTCCTCAAGTGAAAGGGAAAACACGTGTTTATCCCCCATTTTTCTGTGTGAAATAGAAAACCCAGATCCCTAATTATCATGCATATTATGTTAAGTAAGGCTAAATGTTTTCAAGCAACCAACTGTGGTCCTGTCTATTCCAAACTACTGCAATTTCTATAGTTATGTATTTATTTGTGGATGCACCTGAACAACTTTCACATCACTAGTTTATTAGATGCCTCGAATTAAAAGTATTGTCTAGTGAAATTCTTGTTGAGAAGTGATGCTGAACTATGTTCATACTGATCAAAAATTTTTGAACTATTTACAAGATTTATAAACCTGGGAGACAAGATGCAGTCATTTTATTCACTAGACCAAAGAAATCCATGCCATCGGTGACTATCAAATATATATAGGCATCAGAACTAGCGTGAGCTTAAATTGGGTGTGTAACGTATTTTACAGGGCTAAATGTATTGTTTTGAGTAGCTTGTTTTGAATCAACTTCTTCAAATAAGGAACTTTGATTAAAAACTTATTTGATTTTTATTTAAACTTATCTACATTCAAAATTACAAATATACCACTTAGGAAAAACAAAGGCCACACATTTTAAATTCTTCATTGTCAAAGAGAATCTGAGCAAAGATGCAACCTGCCTGACCAAAACTACATTGATTTTCCCCCTCCCCCAAATTTAAAATATTACACTTGTGAAGAGATATCAAGCATAACCGTGTTCATTTTCCAAAAGGTTAATGTTTAAGAAGTTACAGATGACTGCAGCTTCAGAGTGAAAGTACATCCTGGAGCGTAACCAGAGCACTGCATTAATAACTAAAAAGTGCTGTTTGTTTTTTTTCAAACCATGTGTATGGCAAGACAGGATTAAATTTAAATGCTTAAATTAAAAGGATTCACTACCACATTAAAAGTGCTATCTGACTTTAAAAGTAATCCACCACTTTGACATCATTATGTAGCCCTAGCAATCTAGAACTTTGACATTACGTGTATTTTCAAAAGGGGTTCATGAAATCAGGCACTTTGCCAACATTAATTTGGTGCCTAGTACCCTTAAACCCCTTTGAAAATTCAGCCTAAGAAGGTATGTATTACATTCCTTTCTTCTATACCTTCTGTCTTATACATTTAAAACATAATCTCTTTAAAGATTAGACTGTCTCTTTTAGTACATTTGTATAGCACACTGTAACAACAGGCCATGTTCCTGCCTGCAACATCTCTAAATGCTGGCAAAATAAAAATATGTTAAAAATCCAATCTGAACAGATTTTTAAAAACGAACTAATTGCAAAGCCAACGCACTAAATGCCTATAAAACAACAGATGGCTGGCTTCCGTGCCAAACAATGCCTGTATCATCCCTTTGTTGAGAGCAGAGCCACAAAGGAATCTTTCTGGAGCGTAAGGTCAGCTTAAGAGGATCAAACTCTTTTTTTTTCATGAGAAAACCTACAAAGCTGTGTCATGCCATATTTTTAAGATTTTAACTCCCAAAGGATTTTAAATCCCAAAAGCAGCATTAAAAAAAAAAAAAAGACAAAAAACACAGAACTATGCCAAACCTGACCTTCTACAGGCTGGCTCCATGCCCCAGCAGAGTGCTGCAGACCTGTGACGTCACCAACATAAGGAATGCTGGGGCATCACTGGGAATGGGAGGCAGCAATCTATTAATTTGTGGGACCTGA
The DNA here is from genome assembly GCA_030014935.1 of Caiman crocodilus. NCBI lineage: Eukaryota > Metazoa > Chordata > Crocodylia > Alligatoridae > Caiman > Caiman crocodilus. Next base: position 249,815,862 of record JAGPOW010000261.1, on the reverse strand, counting down.
AAACAAACAAAAATCACTTATGTGCTGTGCGCTCCCATAAACCTGCTATGTGGAGAACAAAACATCAAATTCTCAATTTTATTTCAAAATCAAAGAGTCCTGGTTTGCTGAATGTACGTACTTTTAAAGTTACCGTGCCAAATACTTTTGAAACTTTACATCACAGCATCAAAACAATTGTCATGTCACTGTGTCTGTAAACAGCTTTGCAGAAAAAAAAAAAACAACCCACCTAGTAAACCTATAAAAGTAGCTAAACTCACACAAACAGCCAAAATGTGTTACAAGCTTTTGGACAAATCCATAATGGGGCTTTAAACTCCACCATACTTCCTACTACAGTGTTAAAAGGCAGACATCCTATTGTTCATGGCCAATAAAACCATTTGGGCTGGCAGGATTGTCACACGTGCAGGAAGTAGGCTTAATGCCGCTATTAGCTAGCCTGCTTTATTCTTTGGGGTTGTGAACTGACTGTCGAGATAACACAACAGTATTTCTAAATAGAAGCCAGCTCAATGGACCAACTTTGACCTCTTCCAAGGAAAGCTCAAGAACACAAGGCTAAATAAGAAGTAATCTCTTTTCCTTTGTGACCATTCTCATTTAAGATTAACCCCCCATTCTAGACCCTTCTCCCCAGACACAGACACATACACAGGAAAAAGAAGACCCGGTTTTCACTCCAGCCTTCACTGGTACTCCCTTTCTTTCTGTGCCTGCAAGCATCTGCAAGCATAAATAACTCTAGGAGTAATTCAGTCATTCAGACAGCTAAGTCTTTCATTTGTACCTTAGTCAAACTGCAGGTACAAAGCAGATGCCACTTTCTGAAAGTCTGGCCCACAAACGTTTGTCATATTGTTCAGACTTTAAGTTAGGAGTGAAGTTTAAGAGGGAAAAGCAGCCTATGAATACCTGAGGGGGTCTCTAAGAGGATTAACTGGATGAAACCCAGAGGAACAAAGTCAGACTAAGAAGACATATCCTCCCAATAAAATCTATTCATTTTAGAACATTCTCCCCAGTAGCTGGAGTGCTCCATCGCTATGCCAAGGATGTCAAACTCACCTTGTGCCCTGGGCCAGATCTGGACTGCGGGGCTCCTTGAAGGATGGATCCAGCACAAGGAAGTGGCTGTGGAAGCAGCTCCACTCCTCACTGTATTCTCTGCATTGCAGCTATGTCCCATGCCATGGCAGCAACCTCTGCTTCATTTGCAGCACAGGGCATGTGGTGGGAGCTAGTGGCTGGGAAGGTACGGCCACAGCAGTGGCAACAGGCAAAGCGACCAGACATTGACCATGGACGTGTGAGCCCTCACCCTCCTACCACCAACTGTCCTGGGGCCTGAAGTCCTTAGATTCCTTCGCAGGCCACTTCCCGCGACCACATGCCCTAATTTCCACCAGTGATCCGGGAAGTCACAGAGCAGGTCAATGGACAGAATCTGGGCCACGGACTGTTTTCTGACACTCCTGATCTTTGCTGTACAATAGCCTAGAACATGTAGGTTTATCATATCTCTGGACTTAAAAAAAAGTCTTTGATCTGGTGTCCCATGACCTCCTCATTGAAATATTGGCCAACTGTGGCCTCAGCTACACCACAGTCTGATGGCTGGGAAACTGGCTCTGGGGTTGGACCCAGAGAGTAGAAGTCAATGGTAGCAAATCATTATGGTGCTCCATGATCAGCGGTGTCCCCAAGGCTCTGTCCTTGGACAGTTCTCTTTAACAGTTTTATCAATGATGTGGACATTGGTGTCAGAAGTACACTGGCTAAGTTTGCCGATGACACTAAATTTTGGTGCATAGCGTCCACACCTGATGACAGGTTAGTGATCCGGGTTGATTTGGATAAACTTAGTAAGTGGGCAGATACAAACCTGATGACATTCAATACCAATAAATATATGGTACTGCACCTCGGGGAAAATCCCCCACAGCATACTTACAGGCTTGGCAGTGTTACACTTGCTAGCACCACAGCCGAAAGAGACTTGGGAGTCATGATTGACCACAAGATGAACATGAGCCACCAATGAGATGTCGCAGCTGGTAAAGCAAACAAAACTCTGGCTTGCACCTATAGATGTTTCTGAATGGAATTCAATGCAGACAAGTGCAAGATGCTGCATCTAAGAAGAAGGAACCTGTAACACAACTTTGGCTGGGGAACACCCTTCTTGTCAACACAGTGGCAGAAAGGGATCTTGGAGTCATTGTTGACTCCAGAATAAACATGAGCTGCCAATGCAAGGAAGCAGTCAGTAAGGCTAACTGCAACTTGTCTACAGATGCATCACAAACAGGTCCAGTAAGGTGATCCTCCCCCTCTATGCGACATTAGACAGGCTACAGTTGAAGTACTGCATCCAGTCCTGGGTGCCACACTTCAAGAGGGATGTGGCTAGAATTGAGAGGGTCAAGAGGAGGGCCCCTTACATAGTCAAGAGGCAGCTGGGCAGGCCCTATGAAGAGAGGCTAAAGGGCCCAAACCTATTCAACCTCCATAAGAAAAGGGTGAGAGGGGATCTTGTGGCCATTTACAAACTCACCGGGGGGACCAGTAGGAACTGGGGGAGGCTCCGTTCCCCAAGGCACCACTGGGGGTTACTAGGAATGATGGCCACAAAATGTTAGCGAGACGGTTCAGGCTGGACATCAGGAGACAATACTTTACAGTTAGGGCTGCCAGGCTCTGGAATGAGCTTCCAAGGGAGGTGGTGCTCTTTCCTACCTTGGGGGTCTTCAAGAGGAGGCTGGACAGATATTTGGCTGGGGTGATATGATCCCAGCACCTGTTCCTGCCCAGGAGAGGAGGTCAGACTTGATGATCTGTTTAAGTCCCTTCTGACCTTAAGTACTATGATACTAAGTAAAACTCAGGATGTCATCCTCCCACCGTACTCAGTCTTGGCGAGACCGCAGCTGGAGTACTGCATCCAGTTCTGGCCTCCACAATTCAAGAAGGATGTTGAGAATCTCAAGAGAGTCCAGAGGAGAGCCATGTGCATGATCCAAGGGCAAGAGAATAGGCCTTATGAAGAGAGGCTGAGAGCCATGGGACTCTTCAGTCTGGAAAAGCTCAGGCTCAGGGGGGGCTGGTGGCAGCTTATATAAGGGGTATACATCAGGATCTGGGGGAACGTCTGTTCACCATAGCACCTCCAGGAAAAACAAGGACCAACAGCCATAAACTCCTCCAAGACTGTTTTAAGCTGGACATGAGAAAAAATTTATTTACTATCCGAGCCCCCAGACCTAAAAGAGACTCCCTCCAGAAGTGGTGCAGGCACCTACTCTGGACTCATTCAAGAAACACTTGGATGCTTATCTTTCTGGGATCTTCTGACCCTAGATGACTTCCTGCCCCTGGGGCAGGGGGCTGAACTTGATGATCTTCGAGGTCCCTTCCAGCTCTAATATCTACGAAAAGCAAGATAAGGTCAACCCTTTCTCAGGGACTGACAGTTATAAGCATACCCAATAAAGACAATGATTAGAGTATTTAATTGAGAGAGGAAAAACAATTTTCAAATTCCCATTTGCCTGATTTGGAACAGGGACTTTAATCTGGCTCTCCCACACGCCAGGTGAGTGCTCTGGCCACTGAGCTGATAGCTGCAGCAGAACAGACACGCACACACCACTCAAGCCCCAAGCGTCAGCTCCAACTCTCTTCCATGCAAGGTCCGATCTGGAAGGTGCATTCTGCGAATACTGACAAGATCAGATGCCCCAAGTGCGGGAGCAGCTGGCTTGAGAATCTCACTGGGATCTAGGGACCTATGTATGGGGGACCTGTGCTGAACGTAAAAAGCAGCTGGGCTGTGTGGCTGCATGCATGTATACCAGGGGAAATGCAGGTGCCTAGGTAATTCCAAAAGGAATGGACTTGGTATTGACAATGTTGATTTTCTAGGATAGATCTCTGCAAGCATTTATGGGCAGCATGCTATTCCTTTAGATTAAGGGATGAAATGATAATTGCTCGTTATACAATCCTGGGCTTGGTCCTTCTGATGTAATCACTCAGGTCTCTAAGAACTGGATTACAGCAAAGAAAATAAATCTGCCGCCTAACAACAGGAAGGGATGGTGAGATGTGGCAGCTGATGGAAAGAGTTGCCTCTTAAACGGTGTCTGACTACTCCACCAGGACCTTTGGTGGACTATAGCGATGGCAGACAGGTAGCCCTTATACCTACGAAGTGCCTTGGGAGGAGAGAAGGGTTCGGAGATAAGGGAGGAGAGATAGATGGAAGACCCCCAGGGATAAGAATCTTAACTCTCAATTCATTTTAACCTGACAAACCGTGGCCTTTGAATGGTAGATCTATTGTTCATCTGGGATGCCCAACCAAGATAACTAAGAATACCACAAAGAAACTACACCTCCCGTAACTAGAGACTCGACAAACTTTATCCAAAGAAAAGAAAAGAAGCCTGCATCTAAACAGAAACCTTCAAGACTAAGTGACTGTTTGCTAAGATAAGCTTTAAACATGAAGTCATCTGTATAGGTATTAGCACTTTATTAACTAAACACCACATGGCACACTATTTTACTTAGTCATATCTTGATACCTCAGAATATTAATTTGAATTCTCATCTCCAGACTTGATTCTGAATGCAACTTCCAACTGAAGAGAGCAAGGATGTTCAAATGCTCTTTTTTTCTGATTTTGTTGAGAACTCACATTTCTTGATGTGATGATCACTTAAGATGTCAATCCCATGTGATAGGAGATTGGTTCAAACCTAGAAGCCAAGAGCTGATACTATCTATTTGCACGGTTTGAAGTCAGCATTAAGAATGCTAACAATACGGCAGGATCTTGACAGTCTCACAATCTGATTTTTGGGATCACCAAATGACCTGTTATCATGTTTTGTAGAAGATCCAGTAGTTTGCTTAGCTTTTCCTATACTGCTTTGGTGTGAACTTCTTCAGAATTGCTGCCAGTCTCTTAATTAAATCCTGGGAGATTTTATCATCTTTAGAAGTCAAGAGGTGTGATTTGGCACAAAGTTGTGGCTGAAGGAGAAAGGTGAAAGGGGGGGATGAGATGGTTCTTGACCATGCTCCTGTTTTGGAGGATGTGATGTCTGTACAGAGGGGCAGAAGGGTTGTTTCAAAGCGGATGGAGCTAAACTGTTCTCAGTGGTGGCAGATGACAAAGCAAGGAGCAATGGTCACAGCAAGTTAAGTTTAGGTCAGAGATTAGGAAAAACTCTCTCACCAGGAGAGTAGTAAAACATTGGAATGGGTTACCCAGAGGTCATGGACTTTCCATCCTTGGAGGTTTTTAAGACCTGGCTAGACAAAACTTTGGCTGAGATGATCTAGTTGGGGATGGTCCTGCTTTGAGCAGGGAGTTGAACTATGATCTCCTAAGTTCCCTTCCAACCCTAATTTTCTATGATTCCATGAATATCTCAGTCTAGTGTATGCCAGAAAACCAGGCCTTCTCTAGGAAGCACACCACTTCCGCTCTCCTTCTCCCTCACCAACCCACAACCAAGAAGATCCATGGATACTGGAAATTAAACAGAACAGGTGGCCAGGCGAAGGATACAGCTGTCAAAATGAACTGGTTTTATTGTTATGACGAGCTAGCGATAAGCAGGCCCCTAGCTTCATTGGCTTTATGCCTTCTGAAAAGGCTTATGGCCATGCAGCCAGACATTCTTATAGGACAGCAGCGCTGCTGTCACTTCTCTGGTTATTCTTGGGCAATTTACTTGCTGTTAGTAGAATTCACACAAGTTATGCATCTCTAAAAACACTTCCCCCCCCCACTCAAGCTTCCAAAGGGACAGTACTGTAACACTGCTATGATGATTTAGATGGTCATGACACTTAACTAAACACAAAATAATGACCAGTCCAATAAGCTTAAAACTCTCAAAAAAGGTGTGCGATTCCGGAAAGGATAACAGATGGAGGGATAGTATTTGGAGGTACAGTAAAGATGACTGGTAAAATGGTAAAAGTTCATTAGCTGTATTTTAGTTCCATATTCATTTATTCTGATTTCTACTTGCAGATATTAAGATAATTCATCTTGATTATGTCATCCCCTTTTACTATGTTTTAGAATGACAGAGAAACTTTACAGCGATCCTTAAAGTAATTTTAACTTACTTTAATACCCCTTTGATCTTACAGAGTGAAGAAAAATGAGCTTATTGTCATATTGAATGTAATATTTGAATGTTTGTAATAGTTGCCCATTAGCCAGTTTAAGCAGATGACAAGATTTATCTTCTTATCTAGGCCATTGTTTTGGTCTATGTGTGGAAGGTCTTGACTTTGCTCAAAGTCTTCACTTTTGAATTTTATCTTTAGAGGCCTTTAACAAAGTTGACCTAAAAATGGCCCTTAAGCAAACATCCCATAGTCTGAGAAATCAGACCCTAGGAGCCTTTTAAAGGATTGGAAAGAAAGGAAATTCCTCAAAGTAATTAAATGATCAATAAAAGAAACTAATTACCAAGCAAAAGAACCTGTTAAGTAAGATCCGAGCCCAAATTTGGGAGTAGTGACAGGTTTGGGTAGGAGGGGCCCAAGACAGCAACTCACTCAATAAAAACTGTAACCTACTGTCCCAA
>JAGPOW010000261.1:249791169-249809141 GCA_030014935.1 Caiman crocodilus | reverse complement strand
TGAGGCCAGCCCATTGAACCGTACTACTGAGGCCAACCCATTAAATTGTACTACTGAGCAATGAAACCATATTTAGATGTTTGGCTTCTTGCAATTCTAGGATTGTAAATATATTATGAAAAATAATAGTATTGATTCAAATTTAACTTTTAGTTGTAATTGTAGTTGTTTTTTTTGTAATACTAATTCTTATAGCATTGTTTGGGAGGGAAGTACATTTGAAGCCTTGTTTCTGATATATGTAATTATTGTGTTCTTAATGTTTGTGGTATTTCTTAAAGCTAAGCAGCGTTATATGCGTAGCAAAGAATTTTAAAATAAAATTGTGTTGTATGAATTAAGAGTATAATCATTGTGAAATCGTGCAAGTAGCTAAAAATTTCCCCAGCCAGTAAATCAAACGACTCAGTAAATTGTGTTGGATTTTCTCTATTTCAGAACCCACTAGAGACACTTATTGTAAATGAGAATCTGTCAAATGATAAATATTGAGGTACAATAAGAGATACCAAAACCTAGGAACACTGTACATCAGGGTAACTAAAGAATCAGAAGACTATCCCTTCTATGATATGCATCTTAACAGAGGAACTTGATGAAAGAACCACATGTACTTGGAAGTAACATTTCTGTCTAGCAGGTTAAAAAAAACATTCATAGTCACAATCAGCCAACCCTATTTATAATGGCAAGGTGGGTCAAATGCATACATTTGACTAATGTTTGAATAAAACAAGTACATATAGTCAGTAGTTTCAGGGTATCCCTTTTTTCCTGTGATAAAACTACATTCACCTACACTTGCAACAGTACAGGTGAGATAAACAAAGGGACTTAAGCAAAGCAGCACTGACCATTTTTTGCACTCCAAGGTGAGGCACCTGGCCCCAGAAATACAATCCACTGCCCTAAATTAGGTACATAAGTTTCCTGTGTCTTAACTGAGAAGGCAACAAGCATGGATTCACAGCGTGCTGAGTGGGAGACACCTAGTCCAGGGAACAAGAAACACGAAGGAGGGGAGACTATTCCTCAAATAGGTATTTTGCCCCTGTCTAGACTTAGGCTGAATTTGACGTCCGTGTGATACTTAAGATTGATATTATGTACATAGCTGTGAATCCTCAGTAGCTTTGCACGGCAGACTGGTGTCTAAGGGGGTCTATACACGTGCTCAAGGGTGGAGGTGTGCTTTAATTAGAGTGGCTCTGAGAGCTTCGCCAATTAAAGTGCCCGCAGCAACACGTGTTTCAAAATGTCAACTGCATGGCATATATATTTTCTCCAGGCTTGCTGCTTTTTCAGTGAAGAAAACGGGTTCACCGCTTAAAATATGTACCCCAATTTTGGGGCAGGGAGATGCAGTTGTATGTGAGAATATAGTGTTTATGAGATTGAGGTTCTACATTAGTAAGCCTTTTTTACAGCAGAGAATGTAATTTTCTGTTTTGAATTCTATGCAGATTTATGGAGCTAGAAGAAACCCATAAGTGTTTCATATTATTTATTTAAACCTCCAGACATCTTATTTAATTTTACATAATTATCACAAGGCAGGTAAAGTAGGGATGAGCACTTTGAGTCTGCTTTGTCCTTCTGCTTTGTCATAATATAACTGAGTAATCTGGTGCAATAATACGTTTTGAGACTATCCACAGCACCAATAAAGGCTCAAGTGATCATTTTGATTAGACAGAAGGAAATAAAACAAGACCTCTAATAAATGCCAGCAAGAACAGAAAACAGGAAAACACATCTACAAATTAAACTTATTTCTTTCTAAGTATTTTATTATGCAAATGAGCTTTGCTTCTTGGAAACAACTCTGGAGGGTAGTTAGCATATATTTATTCAGAACGTATCTCATTGTTAATCAGACTTTGTCATTTTTAATTAGTTTTTTTTTAAGTTTCAGACAGAACTGTGTATAAATATTGGGCCTTGAAAGGTTATTTTTTTAAACTTGCTGTGAGGAGATTAAGGATTTTCTGTGGGACAGGTAATATCTGTAAGGGTTGTTTCCAACAAAGATGATGCTTTAGGCAAGATGACAAGAAAGAATTAAGTAGAATTTATACCCCAATTCAAATAAATTTCAATTGTTTAGGTGCCGAATAGCCTATATGAACTTAATTAAGTGGTAAAAGCTTTGTGTGTGTAAAGTTCTGATTCCACATATTCCCAGAACTGCTGCCATCTCAGCTGAGTTGAGCATTTAGGGCACCTATACACGATGGACTTCTGCTCCATGCATGCTGACATGCGCTCCAAGATGCGTTAACTCTTCCACAGCCATAGCTACTTGCTGAGCACTGTAATTAGGTCTGAAGCAGAAGTGGTGCTGTCAGCAACTTGATGAGGCTTCTGATGTGGAAACAACACTTTATTTATGGGAACTCATTCAAAGCACTACATACAGTGAAGGACTAAAAATCCTGCTACTGCCCAGGGCTTTAAACTTGTATGACAGAGTAAGCCCCACTCAGAGGGCTGTCTACAAAGCGTGACATCCCAGCAGATAGTAGGCAAGACAGCTGACCTCAGGAACTTCTTGGTGCCACACTTCCTGGACAAGTTTTCCCAGGAGGACTTACTTTGTGTCGCACACAATTAGCCATGATCCTGGAAAAATCTTTTTTTTGTTCCACACTCTGCTTTCCCAAAACAAAGTGTGTGCTTTATTTGGGGGGGAGGGCGGAAGCGGCACAGGTGTTATATGTGAGAAAATGTGGGATACAGCATGTCCACCTCCTGTGTGACACTCCAGTAAAAAGTCAAGAGGGTGCCACCTCCAAAGATAACTGCTATTATGAATCAACTGAGAAGTCTGAAGTGTCTAGGTTTCATAAAACAAAGCGTCTTATATAAAGACACATGACAAGGAACTAAGTCATGAAAGGTGTTCCTGTTTCTGTGCCTAAAAGAGGAACCAACATCTGATATCCTCCAAAGGAATAAGAACACTAAAAGCATTAAAAGGTGGAAGAAGTGCCCAAAGTAATGAACAGGCTCTACGCCAAGGAAAGGAATGGCTAAATTATCCAGGGAAGAAGCCCAATGCCTGCAGTCCATGCTGCCAAAAGGGAAACTAAAAACTAGAAACATTATGTTTTCTGCTCAAAGACCTAATATGACAAATAAAAAGATGGAAGGAAAACTGAACAGAGATCACTGTGAACAAAATTATAAAGTATCTTCTGCTAGTGGAATTGTACTGAATGCACATCATTATACAGCGAGGGAAAAAGGGCACAGAAAAAGGAAAAGCTGTGTGACCTGCACAGTAAAAACCAGCTCCTTTTTCACTCCTCCCCTCAGATACTGAACATGCTCTGTACTTTGGGTCCCTTGCCAGAATAAATTTTGCTCTAAGATTCAAACAAAGTTCCTGTGCCACTGGGAAGAGTTTCTGGGTAAGATTTGCTTCTTATGGCTAAGTACCAGATACATACTGCAGCAATTTATCAGACGGGACACAGTGTTATTTCTATGCCCATTCAGCTACTCCATTGGACACCATCCTCTTTGAACCCAAATAAAGCAAAATGCCAGAATACCGAGTTTGGTGGTAAACTTTAGAAAGGCAAAATTTAAGTCTCGCGTAGGAAACTGAAAATTATGAAACCTGACCAAAACCCAGTGTGTAAGCTAATAAGTGGCAACTCCAGGAGCTTTAGTTAAGATTGCTACAATGGGAAAAATAGTTTCATTTACTATTGCAGACAACTCTTAACTGATTAACAAATGAAAGTTTGTTAAAAATCTTATTTTAAACATCTAACATAATTAATTTTTGGAAGACTTTAATTTGTACCGCACTGCATTCAAGTTGCTAGAATTTAGATATTGCACGTTCATGTCAAAACTTTTGAATCAGCTACATACACTTTAACTACCACTTCGAACATGCACTAAAACAACAGTTCTCAGCCTTTTTAACCACACAGCATAAGTTTTTGGAATTTAGCAACACCCCACTGAGAAACACCGGTGCCAAATGAGTGTGGCAGGGGCAGTACCTCACATCCCCGCATTCATGTCTAACTCTTCCCCTCCCCCTCGATAAGTATGGCCCCTACTACCATGACTGCTCCTCTGGCAACTGGCATGCCAATGACTGGAGCCATGCTCATCTGTGGCCCCTCTCACCGGCCCTGGGAGCACCTGCCAGGCCCCATCCCCTGCCTGCTCCCCCAGCCACCCTAAGTACACCCTGACACCGGCCCGCTCTCCCAGCACCATCAATGGGTGCCTTGCGCAGCCCCAGCTCTTTAAAAAACAGGCCTGTATTCACTGGCTCCTGCAGCAGCCTTGGGGCTTCTGGTGGCTCGTGGCAGAGCACCTGCAAGCAGCGCAGAGCAGTGGGGGGCAGCAGGAATCGCCCCTTGCCTGGCAGGAGCCAGTGAGTTTGGGGGGGTTTTGTTTGTTTGTTTGTTGGCAGGGCAGCCGTTGACAGGGATGGGAGAGCAGGCGGGGGATGGGGCCTGTGTGATTCGGAGATTCGGCTGATTGGGCAGCAGTTGAATCTCCGAATCAGATTCAGCCAAATTGATTTGAGACGGTGATTTGAATCACCGAATTGAATCACTGCTCCCAAATCAGCCGAATCCAAATACTAGCCGCTTTGCACAGGTCTAGGTGGTAAGGCTTCCTCTGCTCTGATGGAAAACCTCTCTTCTCAATTCCAAGGCACAATTTACATCTAGAAAAAGCACATCATTGATGAAGGGGCAGTAAATGAACATAATATATGGTATATAAAAAATTACAAGCCAATCTCAAAGATACTGTCAGTTATGACAACACATAAAAATTGGGTTCTGGTCCCAGCTGCCACATCCTTCCTGTTTGCTTGGGAGAACCGGGAGGTGCAACCAATAACTGTCTCATGTAAAAGTGCATAAACAATCTGGGAGTAAAGAGATGAAGCCAGAACCTCACTCTCCCAGGTGAACACCCTAACCCAGATAGTCATGCTCCCTTTTGTGCTCTTGTCCTCACCCCACAGCTTCTTAGTTAACCCTCAGGCTACTGCCTCAAAGGCGGGCAGCACCTCTGTTCAAGAATGACAGTGGGGTACTTCTGCATCAATCGGGTACATGGCATGCTCTACAGCTGTCCGACAAGTGAGAGATTTCACCAGAGCGTAGGAGCCTCCCAGAACCAAAGTGGATCACAACATGGGCTAGGCAGACTCTAGATGCTTGATCTGGAACACTTATCAGCACATGCACATACCTAGAGCTCAGATACCAGGAAACTTCTCAGGCCAACATAGAGGCACATCATGATTCTAGGCACTGGAGCTAAAGCTTTGTTGCCCACCTAGATTATTTTTGGTGAATTAGACACTTATATTCCACCATGTCTGGCTGCAAAAATAATCTGGATCTTGCACTATTGCTCTTTTCTTACAGAAATTAAACTAATTTCTTCCAAATTTGACAAGTACATTGGAATTCTCTTCCCAGAAAAGTGAGTACCCGAAATAAATCCTGCCATGGGTTAAATAATGGAAGTTGTTTGAGACTATCATTAGCATGATATATAAGAAATCTGTTCTGATACAATCTCTTTGTGCTGCCTTTGGCAAATCACTTAACTCCTCATTTGAAGTGAGACCATGCTGTTTACTTACCTACATCAAGGGAGTGACCTAATACTGGAGAGTTCTGAAAATTTTAAGTGCTGTACATATATATATTCAGTATGGTTTATAAAGCACTTATGTACTAAATAATGGCCCAAAATAATACTTCATCTTCCAAGAAGAAAATCCTTTCAAGATTTTTTAATTTAGCACGTCTTTCTAGATTACTTTCCCTCTATATCCAGTACCTGAAAAAGCAATAAAAGAGGACACTGCAAGTGCCCTGTTACATACTGTAGTTAGCACATGCTAACTGCACTTGCAATACTAGAGTCCAAGCATTCAAGCAGTGAAACCTGTGGTAATTGTCACTGCAGCACAGTAAAAGGTAGGCCCTTTCCACAAGGAGTATCTCCAGATCATATTGTCTAACATGTTCTGAGCCAACTGTGGACTACTCCATGGAGGTAACTGCAATCAGAAGACTCCAGTGTGGTGGGAAAGGTAGGAGCCTAACAAAACTGGCTGTCAGGCTCCCACCCATCATTGCACTGATGCAATGTTGGTTCAAGGCTCTGGTGCAGTAAGGAGGCTGGGAGCCTGACAAACAGCCATTTGATAAGCTCCCAACCTCCCCACTATACAGGACCCAAAGCTCCAGTGTAGAGCAGGGGTTTGGAGCAACATTGGCACCGAAGCCCATATACCACATAGGAGCCAGTTTAGGGCTCAAGTGTGGTGCAGGGACTGGGACCAGCTCCCATGCTGATATCACTCCCAGACCCTGCACTGCACCAAACCCTTAAACTAGCTCCCATGCAGTATGGGGATTGGCTCCTGTGCCATGCCAGTGTTGCTCCCAGCCCCCATACCTCACCAGAGCCTTTAACAAACTCCAATGAAATAGCAGAGCTGAGACTGAAGATCAGCTGACTACAATCTATACTGTGATGTGATACTACAATCTATATTTATATCATAGTAAGCATTAGAATGTTTTATGAGCGCTCACGTTAAGTCATATTAACGTTTACTACAATCTAAATATAACGTGCTAACTATACTATGTAACAGGGTCCTAAATCTCCCCTCCCAGCCATGATACAGTCCAGCAACAGCAATAAAGTTAACATGGTTTTATAACATTTCTGCTGTAGGCTTGTATTTTTGTTCAGGACTGCCACCTATGTTTTTATGAAGAATCACTAATGACCCTAGTGTATCTAGATATCTATCTATAGATATGTCTCTCTCTAGAGCGAGAGAGAGAGAGCTAGATTAAAAAAAAAGGTGGTTTATCCTTACAGTTGGCTTATATAAAAACTAATAATCCAACTGTAAGGATAAACCACCTTTTTTATTAAACAGCTCTTTCATAACATCTGAATTCTTTATTAAACTACAGAAGTAGATAAAAGTACAACGGAAGATGGGACACCTTTTGAATTAAACTTATGGCTGTAGGGAAAATAAATATGATACAATGAATGCAATGCATTGCTCTGATTGGTTCAACAATTCAAGATCAGCAAGCAATTTGAAGACGCTTATATTCAAGGAAGGGCGAAAATTGATTACTCAGAAGCAAATAAGAGCTACAAACAGGAAGGACTGCACATGTAATAAATTCTTACCCCCTTTGGCTCAGGCACAATCAAATGAGTGCACGTATTATTGAGACTCAGCTGGCAATTCCCTCCGTAAAAAGTAATCAAAGCCCAAAGAGTACTTCGGTCTTCAGATGAAACCTAATGGAAAGTTAAAAATAAAACCTTTTACATCAATGCAACAAGCCTTTTTATTTCTGTTTCGGGGGATAGGGGTTTGCTTTAAGACCATTAATATAATTCATGAAATTCTGTAGAGGAATCTGGCTAGTGTTCTACTTCACGCTACTCTTAAATATCAGATTAGCATGGAAGTTGAGGGAGGCAAATGCATTAAAAAGGAGTAGTGCTAGTAGATGCTCTTTACTTTTATAAACCTGAAACCAAGATATTTTCTTCTGAGACAATAAAGTTACAGCTACCAAATCAAATGCAGTCAACTATCAAGTATTGCACATTCACTTATTATGGCTACACTATGTGTGCTATGTATTATAGGTCTGCTTTCATTTGCCTCACATTTGGTAATATTAAATCAACATAAGGAACACGTGGATTCTGCTTGCAATATTCAATGAAGTTTACTGTCAAACACCACTCTGACGACCACCCACCTGTCACACACTAGAAGAAAGTTGTACGACCATTTAGAACGACTACAAAGATAACAAGTATGAGAATATAAAAAAGCCAACACATATAGCCCAATCATTTTGAGTTGTATGTATTTAAAATGTTCTCACCTGAGAGAGACAAGCAGTGACTCCAAAAAAGATCTGGCATGATTCCGGAGAGAAACCATTCACTCTGGAAAACAGGTGTCAAGGACAGAACTAATCGAAACAAACTAACAGAGGGAACTTGGAAGGAAATCCTATTAGTCCTCAGACTTCCCAGACATTGGCATACATTTGACCACTCAAAAATTAATCCTTCATAGCATGCTTTTTTTCCCCCTTCAAGTTGCAGTTTCAAAACTCAGGAGCTTTAACTCAAACCAATCCAGATTAGCACTCTGATAGTAGTCCTAAATGGCACCATGAACTTGCACCTCCTGCATATCTTCTTTGACAACCTCAGACTCATTAAGACTACTTACTTACGTAGTAAAGTTAAGAAAGCACATATGTTTGGTGAAGACCTTAAGATCTATTTCATTTTGTTCTGCTCCACATTGCCTACAAAATACTTTGGCAGAGCAAAGACAGGAATGCTTTATAAATATTTTAAATGTCTGGCTGTCACTTTCTGTATTTCACTTTCTTCAGTAGCACTTTTTTCCACTTTCTGCAGCAGAACAGTGCTTTTTCATACAAAATCTAGCAAGATGTACTACTTCATTATTTATAAAGATAGTTTATACCTCTTGCTAAAAGAGCATCAGAGGTATAAGTCTTCATCTGAAAATAGCTTAATGCCTTACTGCAAGCATTGTAGTTCAGGATTGGCAACAACATGCCCATGACTGTATTCCCATAAACTAACTGTAAAGGAAATCACCATGTCATGAAGAACTCTCAAAAGTTTTTTGCCTGGGTTATCAAAGAAACATGTATATGCAGTTACATCATCATCATCTTTATTAATCCTTCATGGTAAAGGATGACTGCCTTCCACGACTGTCTTATCCGTGGAGCTGAAGAAGGCAGATCAGGCTGATCAACAGACTTTGTTGCAACTCAAGCATGTGTTTCTGGGCAGGGTGGGTGGCTCTGGATTCTTGATTTAGTCCATGACACATTGTTTCTGCCACTCCTGCTTTTCTGTCTCCTACTGTTGTTGTTGTAATAAGGTTTCTAAGTACTGAGATCCTTGCAGCAGACTATTCCTCCATTTGGGGCAGTTCTGGGTGATAGTCTCCCACGAGTTCACGTCGATGTTGCATTTTTTTCAAGTCCGCCTTAAGTATGACTATGAAGAGTTTTCTCTGCCCTCCTCCTGAGCATACACTTTGACTGAGCTAAGAAAATAAAACTTGGCTCAGGAGTCTGGAGTTGGTAATCCGGATAATGTGGCCAGCCCCATCAAGTTAATGTTGAATGATCATTCCCTTGATACTTATATTTGCTGACAAGAGGACATTAATGTTGGTGAATCTATTTTCCCACTGGATTTGGAGGACATTCTGCAAATGGCGTTGATGGTACCTCTCCAACAACTTGAGGTGTCTCCTGTATGTTGTTCATGTCTCAGCTCCATGCCATAAAGTGGAGATATCATTGCTTGATAAACCATGAGCTTGGTTTCAGATACGATGTTGCAATCTCTGAAACCCCATTTCCTAAGGTGTTCAAAGGCTCCACTTGCACATTTAAGGTAATGGTGGATTACTTTATGATGTCAGCCTTCTGTGACAGATAGCTCCTGAGGGTGAGTACGGGAGAATACTCAACCTTTTCTAGAGTCTCATGGTGAATCTGAATAACCAGAGCTGGGGATTGTTGAATAAGAGCTTGTTGATGGAGGACCTTTGTCTTCTGCAAGTGTCAGTCTCATTTTTTTGTATGCCTCGGTAAACCCAAAAACTATTCTCTGAAGGTCTGCTTCTGAATGAGCAGACTACAGCATCATCATCAGTGTACTGGAGCTCAATGATTGAGCTCAGGGTGGTCTTGGTTTTGACTTGCAGTCAACTGAGATTATCATCCATTTGGTAGGTTAGCTCCACTCTGACTAGAAGCTGGTTCGTGGTTAGATGTAGCATCCCTGGGGCCTTCTGGGATTTCCTCATCATTCCAGATCTTTAAGATGAGGGCATGTGAGCTTCTCTCCCCAGCTTGAAGATTTCAGGGGGGAATCCATCACCTCCAGATACTTTGTCATTCTTCATCTGTTTGGTGGCACTCTCTACCAGGAAACATCAAGACTGGTTTGATGAGAATGAAGGAGAGATCCAAGAATTGACTTACTGTAAGCACAAGGGCTTTTGTGCTTGGCAGAACAATATCAGCTCCAAGCAAAAGAAACTGAATCACCAAGCCAAGGCAGAGGTGCAAAGAAAGACCTGGGATATGAAAAACAGCATGAAAGATACAGCAAAAAGGATATTAATCTGACCTCTACAATAAGAATTGGGCATCTGTCATCACTGTTCCCCACCCCTCATTATAGTCATCTTCATCTCTTGCTAGCCTCTAAGATTAGACTTGTACCCAATAGTATCGATCCAGGCCTATGACTGACTTTACTGGCATCACAGGCTCATATCTCTCGAAACCAAAATACTGCAGGAGTTAGATTACTATTTGTGAATTTCAGCTGTCTCTCTATAGATCCCAGATGAGAAACGTTATTTGAGATAGGAAGAAAGAAATTTTTACGATATCAACATTATTGCTATTATGAGCCAAGAGAAAAATGCTGGAGAAACACAGATGTATAGACGTTCAAATGATGATAACTATGGAAAAGAGATGTGTTGCCAACCTGCCAGAGAATATAAGAATTCTATGAGGATGGTTAAATGGGGAAGTTTAAGAACACGTTAAAATACTCCAGACAGGGTGCTGCTCTGCTCATCCATGATTCTCCAAGAAAGAATGGGAGCTGGCTTCCACACTCCAACCAGAGGTGAGCAACGGC
The DNA here is from genome assembly GCA_030014935.1 of Caiman crocodilus. Classification (NCBI taxonomy): domain Eukaryota; kingdom Metazoa; phylum Chordata; order Crocodylia; family Alligatoridae; genus Caiman; species Caiman crocodilus. The sequence continues at coordinate 249,798,362 of JAGPOW010000261.1, read as the reverse complement.
TAACTTAAATCACATCACAGCCTCTCCAGTTTGCCATGCTGGGAAGTGGACAAAGCTGTGCCTATAAGTCTTGCACAACTCCATAAGGACAATATCCAGTGAACTCATTAGATCAGTTATGGGTAGGCCCCTTTACAAATATCACAGGCATTTCATACGTGGAAGTGGAGCCGAGAAAATGTAAATCAACCCTGAGAAAATTCTTCAACCAAATTCTTACAAATGTTTACATTAACAAAAGCTGGAGATTGCCTCAAAAAAATCTGCATCTATGTGTTCTGGTTGCATCACCTGCCACTGCAGATACAGAAAATACATGAGGGAAACTCAAGAGGTAGGACATTCCTCTCTTGCCAGCAAATGACAGGTCTCTTGCACAAAGCTTCAAGAAGGCTGAAATTCCTATTGTAACAGACCTATGGACCATGACAGGGGGAAGAAAAGTGTCTGTCTATTAAGTTCATTTGGAGCAAGTCCAGACTGACAAAACGCAAAAGCCTCAGAGAAGCCAAGGATACAGCCATGGCCAGAAGCATCCTCCCAACAGGCAGTCATGGGAAAACGTAACTTTTCCCATGACTGCCTGTTGGGAAAACATTTATGAAAAACGTAACTAGTTAAAGTTAAAAGTTAGCAGCCTTAAAAATTAACTTAATAGTTAAGTTAAAAGTTAAATATTACCTTTTAACTAGTTGAAAGTGGAAAGTAAACAGAGAGTAACTAGTTAAAGTGAAGTTGATTCGTGAGAAATGCATGAAACACGGTGAATTGCCTCTTAACATCATTTTTCATTTTCAAATGCAATGAATGGGTTTCTTTTCCATAAGCCCACAGAAGTGCACTAATTCACTTGGCACTCATCCTGCTTTACCTGAAAACAATGTTATGTGTCATCCAGTTTTCAGCATAATAATTTACCAATACCTTTGTACTGTTAGATCTTTCTCACCCTCTCCATGTGAAGAACTTTGTAAAAGTCAATGCATCATATAGATATACCAGAAAGGAAATATTCATAGCCAGCTGACAAATGAAAGCTGTTTCCACAGAAAACCTTGGTTGTTACAATTTTTATTGTTCAAATGGTAACAAAAGAGTATGAAATACATTTGAATTAGAAATAATGAAAGTGTCTGAAAATCAAAATTAGACTGAAATGAGTTTAAATGAGAAAAAGACTGTTCAGTTGCATAGCAGAAACTGTTTAAATGTGCTTACTGAACTTCAGCAAAAGCTGCATTTCAAAATTTACATCTGACAATTTTCCGCCTCTGTCTTGCAAAACTAAGCCTCCACTACTGAACAATCACTCTATATCGGGGTGGGCAAAATGCAGCCCGGGGACTGGATATAGCCTGCCAGGCCATTCTATCCGGCCCACGGGGTCGCTAAAAAATTTAGAAAATTAATATTTATCTGCCCTGGACTGCCTGTCATGCAGCTCTTGATGGCTTGCCAAAACTCAGTAAGTGGCCCTTTGCTCAAAATAACTGTCTGCCCCTGCTCTATGTGGGCAGATGAGGGAACGCTTGTGTTATCAGGGATGAATAGTTTTGTCATAGTAGGTGATATCTCAGATAAGTTTCTCACAGATGAGAAGTAATGCCCAACTTCTTGGGCCCTGAGCTGCAGGTTCTGATCTTCATTAAAATGAAAAAAGCCATCATCTGCTTCACCCCCTCACTACTTGTTCCCAGTCTTACTGGGATCCAAGTCTCTGCTTGCTTGTGCTTGTTCCCTCTTCTGCAATCCGCCGGCTTCCCGTTGACTTCTGCAAATGTGCAGAAAATGACAACATGAACTAAGGAACTCTGGGATTTGTAGTTCTTAAGAGACCATATCCCATAGGAAGGCACACTACTCTCTGTCTCAAACGAGAAGCCCTAGAGTTTCAATAAAGAAATATCGTTTCACATAAGTCCTAGAGTGGCTGCGTCAGAAAAAACTATGGGAAAGCAAGATTTCAATTTTTTTAAACTTTTAATTTATACTTAAAAAATTAAAGTTAACTTTTTTTTTTAACTAGTTAAAGTTAAAAGTTAGCCATTTCTTTACCATTTTAACTACTTAATTAACTAGTTAATTCCCAGTACTGCCAACAGGCCATTTGCCCTTTCGCAGTATAATAAATGTTATAACCAAACATTAAGTGTGGGATTTTCAAAACCACTCAAACTGTGTCTCCATTCTGCTGAGCACATTGGTCAGACTTCAGTTGATTTTAGCCGCAGCAGAAGTTAGGCCAAGTCTGAGGACTCCTGCAAATCCACTCCTTCCATATCTTTTGTTTATCCCTCTTCCCATTTCCTAGCAGTTTCACCCGAGTCCACATGACCTTCACCCATGATCAGCATTTCTACTAGCTGTCAGGTAAATATTCTTTAAACATGAAAAGGAAAAGAAAAAGAAACAAGATGAAGAAAGCATTAGTATATTAAGCATATTCTTAGTATCCTGAATCTTCCACAGATGAAAGGAAGTCTATCTTTTTAAACCTTTCAAATCCTGTACAAGTGGGCGGAGAAAGTAAATAATACAAGAGACAGGTCGTGCTCTAAGGTTTTAGCTCAAATGCCAGGCTGTCCACAGAAAAATGAAGCATCAATTTTGTTAAGTTCCTCATAAGGTAACATTTTCAGAAAGGACAAATTTCAAAGCCTCACATTCAGATGCTTAACGACTTAGTTGCTATCTGTAGACAGAAATGGGCCTATCATTTATGTCCACAGACTAGTCAGAAAGACAATTACGCAAGTGTCTCAGCAAATGCAGATTGCATACATATAAGCCTAGCAAGGTCTGTTCAAAAATCTGACAATCAGTATCTAGAAATTGCAATAATAAAGTTGTATTTTCTCTGGCAATTGGTATCGCCACAGTTTGCACTTTTTCATGTTGTTAAATGTGAGGCCTGTCAAACATTTCAGAAGGATAGTCTTAGAGACTGAAGACCTCTACAAAGGCGGCGAGCAAGCAGCAATGCACACAACTTCCCCACGCTGCCCTGCCAGCGAGCCAAATCCTGGTCTAGATATCACACCAAATCTTTAGCTTCCTTGCCAATTTCTCCTCACCAATTAGTCACAAGACAGTCAAATTTTGAAGCTTAGCCTGATCCATTTAACGGCCCCCAACGATCACCAAAATAAAAATAAAAACTGCTCAGGAGTGATTTCATAACAATTTCTGCGGTGCTAAATCAAGAACCTTTGCAACATGCTCCCTGATAAACTGTCAGGCACAGGAGTTACTACCCTGTTATTAACACTCGAGACAACTTGCTCCAGACATACTGTACATGACTCACTGGGACATAAAAAACAAAATGCTCCAACAGTACTGACATAATCTCACAATTAAATAACTTATTAGTTTACAACCTCCCTGAAATGTCTATTATATTGACCAAACTACTGCAAATTATAAGCTTTCGTTAAAAAAAAAGAATCTGCTGCTCTTTGCTCAGAAGATAAAAGCTTTGTGACACAGTGAAACATGTTACTTAGTCAAGCCAGACCTTCAGAAATCAGTTTAAGTGATCATAAAGCCAAGTCCTGGAATTCACCATATTATTCACCTCAATGAAGGTTTAACATTAAAGCCTAACTGACACAATTTTGTTTAAAGGCAACTTCATTACTTTTGCTTACTAAAATTAGAAGTACAACAAAAAATGTGAAATAAGATTTTTGGAGAGGTAAAGCTGCACACATAAAGTAAAGTCAGTGAAAGTTTATCAATTAAAAGGTACACAGCCAAGCTGTACACTCTGAGTGTCTCATCACAAAGCTTTATAGCATAACATGTTCACATTGAAGTTCTATTTTAAATCAGAAGTGGGACCAGAAAATACAGGCAAGCTGCTCATTATCAGGGACCTGGGCTTTCTGTTTGCTGTGGAAAAACATGGATTTTCTCTTTTAAAGGATAAAAATCACAGATTTTCTTTAAAAGGAGAAAAACCTGGGAAACCATGGGTTTGCCATTACTGCCTGGAAGAGTTCCAGCCTGCAAGGGGCTGTGCGACATGGGATATAGCAGGTGCCACGTGAACGTACACATGCACATGGCAGCCAGGCAGTGTAGTAGAGACCAGATCCTGCAGCTCCCTCCAAATAAGTCTATGGGGGTGGCACAGGGAAGGGGGGGCACAGGCAACATCTGAGGTGGCAGGGGCACAGGTAATGCAGAGGGGGGGCACACCCCCCCTTATGATTTTTGCTCCCACAATGGGGTGCAGGGCTGCAGCCTGGCCAGACTAGCTCTGGGTAGGACCTGGCACAGGAGGGAGCACCACATCACCACCACTGCTGTGCCTTATCTTGGCAGCCATGGTGTTTTGGTACTCCCTCCCTTGCCAGGTTCTACCCGCTAGGCTGCGGAAGCAGCTTCTGCCTGGAGCTGGTTTGGCCCAGACCCCACTGTGGGTGCAGAAATCTGAAGGGAGCATGTGGCCCCCCAACCTCACAAAGCTTCACCTGTGCCCCCTCCTTGCTCTCCCCACGCATCGCCTGTGTGCACACCCCCTTTCCCCACGCCCACCCATTCCCCACACTTTGAGGGGCTGGGACCTAAGGCAGCCAGTCTGGAGTGATAGGCACCAGTAAGGCCACGGGGCTGTACGTTGGGAGTGAGGAGCAATGGCAAGGGCAGGTCACTAGCATATCAGGGCTACTCAACACCACAAAGCAGCAGGAGGGACAGCTACAGCTGGACTCATGCCCTGGTGAACTAAGGGAACAGAAGGAGCTCTGATTTCCCCATGATAAGAAACCAAAATCAAATGCCATAATTTATATGTATTTAGAATCAATTTTATTATAACGATTCAGGCACTGGTAGGCTTCCAAATGGCTTTATAATTATAAATGTATCAATAAAACACTGTGTTTAACTGATACCTACATATATAGATATATATAGATATATATATCTATATATAGATATATATATTATAATAGGCGGGGTTTCAGTTTACTCATGGAAAAACACGGATTTTAGGGTTTTTAATCACAAAATTTGGGCTTGGTTTGTTTGTTTGTTTGTTATCGCAGGATTTGGTATTTTTATGCAGAGAAAACCAGGATCCCCAATTATTATCTGTATTGCAGTAACACTGCTGTTAGAATCCCAGGCCTAAATCCTGCAAACATTTATGTACAGATATACCTTAACCTTAAAAAATAGATCCAGCAGAACTACAATTTCATGTTCAAATGCTTCTAATACAGTCTGTGCTGCTTGGATTTTAGTTTTTAACTATACACAACTATTTGCCATTGTTTTGCTATTTTACTTCAACAAATTCTGACATTTAACACACAAAAACTAGTTTTACATTTTACTCAATAGAAAGGATACGGCAGCAGGACTCCACAGCGAACAGACAAGATCACCCAGGAAGGCTGCAAGACAAAAACAATGAAGACTATTTTACGCAATGTGTTTACATAAACATGTAATAAAACAACACATTAAAAATTAAAAACTCTTAATATTTTAATTCTACAACATCTTTCACCTTAGGTTTTCTGAGTGCTTTACAAACAAGTAACTTAACCCTCTTTACAATATTAGATATCATTAGCTTTTACAAACTGAGAAACTAAAGGAGAAAAAAAGTGACTTGTCCAAGACAAGAGGCATATGCTTATTCTGAAACCCTATTTCTGTGCCTCATAATTTTTTGTATTTTGGGTTTTTTATCCTTATTCTATATTTTTATTACATTTTAAGATACTCTTTTTCCATTAATTCTAGGTCTTTTTGCACTAAGCCTGATTTTGATTTGTAAGATTGCATTATATTGTTTTCAGATCAGATTGAACAGCATGGCAGAAAGTCTTGCCCCTGGTGAGTACGGTGAATGAAAAGTTCACAGTATTTCAAAAAGTACATCAAGTCAGATCCATTAGGAAGGGAAAAGCACCAGTTGTGCTTCCAAGCCCTTTCTCTAGACTTTACTCTCTACCACTATGACTCCCACTCTTCTCAATTAGGAATGCAGAATTAAGTCAGAGAGCACACCACATTATAAAACGTGTCTATAACATGGTCATTTCTATTGCTCATCGAATTGCAACCTGAAGTTGGCAAAGGAGACAAAACTTGAGAGGCAGCATGGTCCAGTGGAAAGAATACCTAACTGGGAGTCACGAAACCTGAGCCATTTCCAGCTCTGTAAGCTTAAGAAATTCACTTCCCCATTTTGTGCCAGTTTCCCCACTGCCAGTGGTTCTGCAATCACATCAGCTACCTTCCTCTGGGTCCTCACATGCATCTACCGCATGGACTTATACACATCCAGCTTTTCTATATAGTCCCTAACCTATTCTCTCTCACTTGTGGCCCAAACTGTGGAAAACAATGTAATATTAAGTGCTATTAGTAATGAAAAAGCCCAAAGGCATCCTAGAAAATTGACTTCTTTTTTTTCTGAAACACAAAGGCTACTGTTGTCCTTAGTGCTGTTTTTTCTGCTTCTATTACTTACATCACATTGTTTACCTGTACGTTTATATTGCTACGCAAATCTATGGAATATACCATATACCAGACCATATGAATTCACTATAGCCAGATTTCAAGCATTCAAAAAAATTCACTCTATATCATATCATATTGTATAAATTCTTAATTTGTCTTCTGCCTCATGAATTCTGAAGGTTTATCTTTTCCAAGCTGAACACCACAACCATAAGAACTGGAAACTGATTTTTAAAATAATTTAATGAAAGCTGAGAAGTATCAGCCCTTTAAGGGGAAAAAAGTAAACAACAAAACTACAACAACTATTGCAGAACTCACAGTAACATCAAAAGAACTGGAAATACTAAGCTCTAGAGAATCTACCTACAGTACTATCAGCTCTTTCAGGTGCATGTACATAAAGATATGCATATCTGTCAGCACCCTGACTAGCAAAATCCTTGTTATACAGACAACAATTACTTTCATTGCCAGCAACTTCAGGAGAATTTCTTCAAAAGACTGTATTGCACTAAATAACCAATCAAGAAAGGGAAAGGGGATTAAGAAAATTATGGGACGAAGAGGGAGGATGCAGAGGGCACAACAAAAAGTTCATTGATGTGGGGGACAAATCAGCTGGGATAAAAAAAAAAAATCTTATACTAAGCTGTGGCATCCTACATAACTGTCGCTCAGAAAATAACTGGCGTGCCAAGTTTCAA
>JAGPOW010000261.1:249776410-249790680 GCA_030014935.1 Caiman crocodilus | reverse complement strand
AAAAAAAACACAAAACTGCTAATATAGGAGCTCAAAAAGTACTGTGGGGTGAAGCAAGGAATACTATTTCATCAGGTTCTCTCTTGACTTCCCTAGAGAAAGCATAAACACAGTGTAGGCAGGGCTAGTAGTACCAATTACGAAGGTTGTCCAACACTTTCCATTATTAAGACAAGTTTTGGTGGCTTGTAACTTTGCCAAATTTGAACCATTTGGAACATAGGAGGCAACAATTCTTGCAAGTGATCTTTTATTAGACCAACTGCATGCCTGGAATAGACAAAAACAAGGCTTTAGGTATCACATTCCCCTTCCATAGGCCCCTGGGAGAGAGGGTGTAGCAGAGCTGTAAGTAGAATGAACAAAAGCTTGTGTAAAATTCCAACTATAAACACAAACACAATATAAGAGAAGTTATCAGGTAGCCAACAGACAAAAGTGCAGTAAAAACCCAACAAAGGAGGAACAAGGTTGTTCAGGAAGATCATTACCACCTGTGAAGTGCAGAGGTTAGCAAATATTAGGCAGATTATAATAGACCATGGAAGTCTGTAAGGCCAAAAGCGTGGATGCCACTATTGTAGTGACTTCCACCACAGGTTTAGCAACTATCACCCTTCAACACTGCATGATATTTAGCATTCAACAGGCTGATGAATTTCTGTTTCCATGCTCATCTTCTAAAGGTGTCAGGCAGATTTGAGTACAAGAACTTTGAGGTCAGACAAGAAGTTAACCCACATTACTGCCATGGGGGCATTTGGTGCACTGCATGAAATATACCACACTTTGGGACACACGTGTATTGACTGGTCCATGAATTCTGATTCTGGGGGAGCGCTGATTGATGTGGCAGTCCAGATGTATTAACAGGTCTTGCATTTATTGTTCAGCCAGGGTTGGGTCCCCTTAGATGCCTGCTGAGCATCAGGGAGTTTACTTCCAACATTGCATTAGGCAAGGTTAGGGGCTGTTTGAAGACTAAGAGCCAGGGGAACTGGGAATATTTTTCTCAAGGTCTGGTTCTTTTCAAGTTTGTAGGGTGCCCTCATTGTAGTTCGATGATTGTTCTTATAGGTTCAAATGTGGGACGGTAGGTGACAACCAAGAGTGTGTGGTCAAAGGCTGGTTTTCTTGTACTAGGCAGGGGTGCTCAACCCCAATCTCTGGAATGGTATCATCTGGCCCACAGGGCTCCTCAAGAATCCGGAAATTTGGGGAAAGGGAGCAGTGACAACATTAATTGCTACTCTCACTGCCCTGCGGGCAGCTGGATCTGGTGTGCAGGCCAGCAAGAGCCAATTCAGGCACATGGCCAGACTGAGAGACAGGAGCAGGCAGCCAGATCACGGCAGCATGTGGCCAGCTCAACCCTGCACAGGATCTGGCCCACAGCTAGATCAGGGAAGCAGGCACCCAGATCGACCCCACATGAATGAGTCCTGTACCACTCATCCAGCCTGCAGGGCCAGAAGGTTGGGTACTGTGGTAGTATAGACTCACTTACTGACTTTCACCACAGGTTTAACAATTACCACTCTTCAATCAAATTCGCTCCAGAATTATATTAACTTTTTAGACACCATAAAAGATCCAGAAGAACATTCTACAAACTGCTGTAAACAGAAAACTCACAGATTACCACACTTAAAATCAGCAATTTCCCCAAACACACCAAACAGTGAAGAGATAAAATAAGGCCTTGCTCTGGATCTGCTCTGAAGAAAGTACTCGCAATACCCAACTAGCCAAAATGAAATCCTCGCTACTGATTCAAAGTTTTGCTAGAGGTCTCCCACATTTCATAGCATTGCAAAGCTTTCCCTACTACAAAATCCTTAATCAACCTTAATCCTTAATCAGCCATGGCAAGTACTCAAATAAAAACAGAACAGAAAATTGTACACAAGCCAAAAAAGGAAAAAAGATTGGTTATTATTATACAAATTGCTAAATCTGCAAAGGGGTTGAATGTAAGAAAAACTGGGCATCCAAATTCCTCTCGATCAGGGCTTGGTAACCTTTTACAAGTGCCAGGCCACTGCTTGCAACCAAGCCAATGTCACAACCTGTCAATCGCCACCATAGATCCCCCTTGGCAATAGCTTCACACCTGCTCCTACCTCCACCGTGAACCTCTGCCAAGTGCCACCAATTCCTGTCCCTAAAAGCAATGAGGAGGGGCAAATTCAGCAGCACTATCTTTTGCACAGAGCAAGATAAGGGGGGCAGGGATGGCTAGAGGGGATGTGTGGCCCAGGGCAAAAAATGGGGATGCACCCAGGCAAGCCATTCACCACAGACCCCCTGGTGCCACCACAGGCCAGATCAAAACTTCACAGGCTAGATCCAATCACCCTGCATGTATATTACATGTAGGATATGTAGGCTTACATATGTAGGTGGAATAGAGAAACAGACTTATAATAAGCTGTGACTTACAATGAAATGATGCATTAAAAGTCCTGAAATATTTCCACATGCTGCAACAGGGAAATAGCAATTCTGATGAATTCTGAACTTCAAGTTTAAGGGCTTGTTTTCACAGCAAAGCTCATAGGACCACAGAGCTGAAAGGTCCCTTCACAGATGCTTAGTCCACTCCCCTGCATGATGGCAGTCCTGTCTCTTATATGCTGATGGTGGACCTAGGTCCACTAGGAACGACAAGCCCCGCTAAGTGGCTAAACAGAGGCAGCTAAATACACAACTAACTCCATGGGACACTATTTTCCACCTATCCCTGTCAAGTACTTATCCAGCCTCTTCCTGAAAACCTCCAATGAAGGAGATGCTCAAACTTCCCTGGGCCACTTGTGCCATTGCCCTGCAGTCCCGACACTAAGTTTCCTGGGATTTAATACTGCTATAATGCAGGGAGTGAATTTCCAGTACGACTGTCACCCCCTGCCTAACTCCTATCCGCACGTTCCCATCACGGTACAAGAAAACCTATTTACAACACGACTCACAGCGCTTCCAAACGTTTGGAAGCACAAGCTGCCGAGAGGAAAAACAAAAACGAAACCCCTGCTCACTGGGAAGGCAGGATCTACACGGGGCAGCTTTATCCTGGCGTTATATAGGGGTAGAGCTGGAAACTCCCCCAAGGGTGCAGGCAGTAGCCGTGCCGGACAAGGTTAACGGGGTGAACTGACTGAAGTTGGTCTCATAAAAGAGATCCGATTCACCCCAAAACCCCTGTCCGCCAGGCAGACCACGCATTTGTTGTTCTCGTGGTCATAAACCAGCCTGAAATCTCACGAACTTCAACAGCCCGGGAAACCCCGGACACCTGCGAAACAAAACAGCGGGAAGAAAGTTGAACGCGGCCTCACGGCGAAACCCCGGAGCAAGCAACAAGCGCTCGCAGACCCTCCTGCCGGCCCGGGCCTGGCACGACACGTCCCGCCCGCCCGCCCGCCTCAGGTACCCCGAGCCCGAGGCCCGGCTTCACTCTGGCCGCCAAGGAAAAGAGAGCGCGCGGAGACAGACGGACAGGAGGCGACCCCGGGGCCGGGGCTCGAGCAGGGCCGCCCTGGCTGGGCCCAGCTCCTGCCCGGGCCCGGTGTGCGCCGGGGCACTGCGGCTCCCGGGGGGGACAGGTCCCCGGCGGGGGGGACACAACCGCTCCAGACCCCCCAGCAGGGCCGTGGGGGCGGGGCGGGCCGCGCCGTGACGTCACCGCCCAACGGGGTGGGGGAGGGGCCCGTCACCGGGGCGGGGGGAGGGGTGGAAGAGCCCACGCGGCCCCCGGGCGGGGGGGGTGGTACCTGGGGGTCGATGTCTCCCACCGCAAAGAACTTGACGTCTTTGAACATGTCTTCGGGCACGCGGAGCTCCTCCTCGCCCGACGCCGCCGCCATGGCCCCGGCCCGGCCCCGGGGCTGCGCTGCCGGCCCCTCCCCCTCCCCGCGCCGCCCCGCCCCCACCCAGACCGCGGGAGCCCGGCGCGCGCTGCGGAGCGAACCATTCACAGCGGGGCCGCGGGGGGGAGGGAGCTACCGCCAGGGCCAGCAGCCCCGCGCCCAACCCTCCCAGCCTCGGCCTCCTCCTCGGCCCTACCCCCGGCTGCGCTCGCCAGGCTCCGCCGTCCCTTTTCAGCCCGGGAGGCGGCTGAGCCCTCACCCCCCCACGTCCGTGGCCCAGATGGACTCCCCCGCCCCCGCCCCGCCCCTTCCCGCGCGATCTCAGGCGCCTCCTTGCGGGGCGGGCGGCCACGTGCTGGAGCCGCGTCCTCACCGTTGTTGTTCCGGGACCTTCCGGCGGGCTTGGGCCCGGCGCGGCACGTGCGGGTTGCTTTTTTTGGCTAACTTGGAAACAAAAAAACAAGGACAAAAAGTCAGTGTCAATAGCCAGTCCCTATCCAACGCCAGTCACTGCCGACCCGCGCCCCGCCGCAGCATGTGGGGCACGGGGCGGGCGTGTGGGACCCCCAGCAGCCCCTCGCAGGCTGGGGCTCGGACAGCCGGGGGGGGGGAAGTCACATGTTTCTCTCCTAAAAAAATGGACTCTCCTTTAAGTTTGTTCACAATGCTGTTGTAGATTCTTGCGGCCCACGTTGGAGCCGTGACACACGGGTTGAGAAACGCCACTCCGGGAGCATAGCTGCCACCAGGCTCTCGAGATGACGAGCACATTTCACGTCCCTCGAGGACGGGTTGGCGGCGGCTCGGTTGCCGGCAGGGTCCAGCGGCGGCAGTGACTAGGCAGGATCCCACGCGCGTGGGCAGGAGCTTGGGCCCACTTTCCGACGGACCCCTGCAAACCAGCGGGAAGTGGACCCCTGACTGCACCCCTTTCCCCAAGGGGTCCCATGCCAGCCATGGCGTTAGCTACTGAATGAGTGTGCCTTAACCATGTTACTCCATGGGTCCCTTGGCTCCTGGCAGGCCAGAATAGATCATACCAACGCTGATCTTCATTGAGGAACTACTCCATTGTAAAAGCACGGGGGTGAGAGCAAGATCCGACCAAAGATGGAGATGCCTACGTCTCTAGCTGCAAAGGGTCTGGCCCCCAGTCAGGTGCCTCGGGTTACGGTGCCCGGTATGGGCAGCTAGGTGGAGCATTGCAGGGTGCCGGCCACTAGAAAACGCCAAGCAGAGAGATGCATCCGCAGAGTCGAGGCACCCGAATCCAAGCTGTGAATACCAGCGTTGTAAGAAGCTGCCACAGAGCAAGCGTTATGAATGGAAACCTCTCGAAGTCATGATTTCACAGATTCTGCAAATTCTGGCTTTGCCCATGAAATCCATGGGGAAGAAAAAGAATGACTTAAAATAAAATGCTGGCTGCCCACAGGGGAGGCAGCAGCCCCCAGGGTGCTGCAGCCTGGGGAGGAGGGGGCAGTAGGGGGCTGGCCACTGGAAGGGCTACAGGCAAGACCCTGTAGCTCAGTGAGGGCTGCTACCCTGTTCCTCCAGTTGGTGATGAGGGGCTGGGCTGCTTGATGGATGGCCCTTGCAGCCAATCAGGAGAAAGGGGTGGGACCTCAGCCAAGCAGAGGTGTAGGTGTGGAGTGGCCCACAAAATAGCTTCTGGATCCCATATTCTGCCTGGGAAATTGGTGGGCAGCCACCCTGAATTCAGTAGGTCCATAATTATTGAGGACAAACAATGGTTTGCTGAGAGATGCAATGCAAATTCCTCCAGCTGCCAAAAACAAAGAACCTATCAGGGCATGGACAGCTATGGCTTTTGCTATTTGGATGCAATCCCAGTACTCATGATCAACATCCTGAAAATCCTCGCCTGAGGGCTGGCCCCTATAATTGTTCTTTCAACAAACTGAGTTGGACTTACTGCTTTCTTTTTAAAGAACTGGCACAAAGGGGTGCTAGAGAAAAGAAAGACATGCAACTCATGACCTTTTGTGTAACTACATGCAGATGACAGCATTTCCCTAGGACTGCGGTTCCCAACCTTGGGCTTGCAACCCATTTGAGGTCACAATGATAAAAAATAGGGCCACAAAGACACTCAAAACTGTTGGCTGATTATGATGAAAATCACAGAAAGAAATGGGAAATGGCAGGTTCGCTTTGCAGGCTGGCAGAGGTACAGCCCACCCAGGGCTGCGTGGGGCTGGGAGAGCTGGAGGAGAGCGATCAGGCAGTGGTGCCACGTGCATGTGCATGCATACAGATGCATGGGCAGCCAGGCAATATGGAGAGCAGCTCCTTCCAAGTAAGTCTATGGGAGGGGAGGGCAGATTGAGTCCCCCACAGGGTGGAAGGGAGGGAGCAGGATGAAGCTGGGGCTGGGGAAACTGCCCAGGCGGGCAGGTGCATGGGACCTAGGGCTGGGGTTGGAATGTGGGGCCTGACTCGGAAAGCAGGATGGAGTCATGAGCGGCTCATCCAGGGGGCAGCAGGGGGCCAAGCTCCCAGCTATTGCACGTGCTTCTGGAGGAGCATGTGCCCCTCAGATTTTTGCATGGGGTGGGAGCAGATGCTGGCTTCCTGCTGCAGGCTCAGGGCTCCCTACTATGCTGCCCTCTCCCAGGGTCTCCACAGCCTAGCGGGTAAGACCCAACACAGGAGGGCAAAGCGGGGCAGGGAGGCTCAGTGCCACTACCAGGAGCCCCACACTGGATAAGCTGCCATGGAGAGGCACCACACTGCTGCTGCTGCTGGGAATGCAGGGGCACCTTGCTGTGGCAGTGCGACTGATGTGGGGCTCCCAGCAGTGTCACTGGCCTCCCCACCCTCTGCCTTCCGGTGCCGGGTTCCACCTGTTGGACCATAGAGGCCCCTGAGGGGAGGGCATCAGGGCAGGGAGCCCTGAACCCGCAGCAGGCAGCCCACATTCTTCCCCCCCTCCATGGGCTCCACTCCAACCATGCCACCCATGGTGAGAAGGCGTGTTGATCTTGTCTGCATCATTTTGGGGTTGTGAAAATTTTCCAATGTTTACATGGGGTCATGCTAAAGGAAAGGTTGGGAAGCACTGGCCTAGGAAGTGAGAGATCTGGATTCTAGGCTTTCCTCATCCCACCAAGTTTCAAACCCATTTTTCTCATCTCCCAGGATTCACCTCCCAACCTGTTAAAGCTGGCCCACTGAGCAGCCAAGAAATGAAAGTGTTATGGGGCTTCTCCCCAGCATAAAAAAGGTCTGAGTCTGAGTAGTTAAGACACTTACCTAGGAAGGGAAAGTCTTAGATTTTAATTTCTGTTCCTTGGAGTATTTCTGTTTTTTATCCAATGACTGTGTAATGTAAAACTGATGCAGGTGCCCCAGCAAAACCCCCAAATCAAAAGCCAAACATATTGTACTACATGCATTTCCCACCACTCACTAGCGTCTTGTTTTACTGATTTGGATCTCTATTAGAACCTCAACAATTTACGCATACTGGCTCTTTTTTCCTGTGCTGGCTATTCAAATTGAGTCCACTTTGGCTCATGCTGCCCACCATGTTTTTGCTATACAGCCAGATTTTACGTTTACTTAAAGTTTATAGTAATAAAAAAGGAAATACAAGAAAATAGCAAAGCTCTACAGGGTTTTTTAATGGTACTCCACACAAGCTTTTTACTTTGCTCACTACTTACTGGAATTGCAAGTTATTAGGATCAAACATGCAATGTCCAGTTTGATTCTAACAGGCAGCAGACACTGTCCTGTGTGACCTGCAGGCCTCGATTCAGCAAAGCACTGAAATACATGATGAGTATGTTTAAAATTAAAACATGTAAAAATGGCTGAACTGGGACCTCAGGTTCCTTATCTATAATATGTGGATAGTAATTTCCAATTCACAGCAGTATTATGACAGTTAATTATTATAAGCTAGGTTTTGGTACCCTGGCATATTATTACTTCGAAATTACTTCACTCTGAGTAGTTTCACTGACGGAAACTACGTACAACTAAGGTACTGCTCAGCATAAATTATGGGCAGCAGATCTGGTTGCTACTGTTTTCATTAGGTGCATTGGATAAAAGTTCTAATGCAGGGGTCTGCATGTATGGCAGTGCAAGGGGGGTGTGGGTGCATGTGTATGGTGGGGGGTGTGGGACTTGCCCTACAAACGCACACAGCCCCACCCTTCCTATACCCCCCATATCAACATAGCCCCGTGCTCCCTGGTAAGGCAATGCAGCCGGACGCCAGGGGCAGGAAGCAAGGAAATGGCTGGGGGTGGGGCAGGGCTAGACTGCTGCGTTCCTGCGGAGGCTCCCCCTGGGTCCTACTGCCCCTGGCTCCTGGCATCTTTGACAAGCAGCCAAGAGCAGATAAATATTTTCTAAACTGTTTAGGGGCCCCGCTGGCCGGATAGAATGGCCTGGCAGGCTGGATCCGGCTCACAACCTGTATTTTGCTCATCCCTGATGTACAGCCTCACTGACTGAATGGTGACTGCTCTTGTCCAAAGATGCTACTCAGTTTGAGTAATGGAAGCAGAACTGGACCCTACAAATTACTGCTTATTATTTGCTTTTCTGTCCTTAATTACATGCAGAAATCCTTTATTCTGTTTACTTTTAAATGATCAGTTAACTTCTGGATGTATTTTTGCAGAAAAAAAAAACATTCCCATTACTTTCTACTCAATAGATTAATGACTCCAAAATTAGCAATCATATAATTCACTGTGTGAAAAAATAGGTACACATATACACACATCTTATTCTAAATCCACCAGGGTCCAACTCCTTGACTTCATATTGCAAAACATACAGTAAACGCTGCGCTATCTGGCACCTTACAAGCCAGCATGCTCTATTAACCAGCATGCTGGCTTGTAAGGGAAAAGTGAAACCGGAAGTGCCTAGCAGAAGTGGGGAAAGTTAAGTGCATAACTCCTGTGAAAACTATGATTTTGATAAACTTCTACTGCATGTTTCTTTTGGAGCAAAGGATGGGTCAAGCCAAATGCTTATCCAAGAGTTGTACAAATAGCTTTTTCATGCATGTGCAGAATCTGATCCCTGC
Organism: Caiman crocodilus; assembly: GCA_030014935.1. Classification (NCBI taxonomy): domain Eukaryota; kingdom Metazoa; phylum Chordata; order Crocodylia; family Alligatoridae; genus Caiman; species Caiman crocodilus. The sequence goes on along the minus strand of JAGPOW010000261.1, from coordinate 249,781,737 downwards.
TGTCCTTTCTTTCTCCTGTATTTGCTCCCTTCTTCTCTCCCAGTCCTTTCACTTTACCATTCCCTGGGTCCATCTAAATGTAAAAAGTGTCACCATCTAAACATGCACCCATATTAGGTGCAGTAAATTAATGAACTCCGCTGCAGGATGGTAGTGTCCAGAACAAGTACTAACCTCCATCAGAGTAGTTACACACACCAAAACACACATGTAGATGATGACCAGGGCTGTCTGGGGCAGGAGCATGCTACAGTACAGACGCTGCCTGCTGGCTAGCCCCGCAATGAAGGTGCTAACCTTCATGCCCCAGCTTGCCCCTCTGCAGCATACTGAGCCGAGGCAGAGCAGCCCTCGGCTTACCCTCCGGGCCCCCTGCCAGCCAGGCTGCTTGGCCCTGGCTCAATGTGCTGCAATCCAGAGTTCACATGTAAATGCTGCACCCAGGAGAAATAAGCTCCAGTGTGAATTGCACTGGAGTTTATTGCTACATGCTAGTTGCACATATGGATATTCCCCCTTTGTCTCACTTTCAAGGGTGTTGGTTCATAGACTCATAAACTGTAAGGCCAGAAGGGACCTCGAAAGTTCATCGGGTCCAGCCCCTTGCACCAGGCAGGAAAGACAACTGGGGTCAGGTGGCCCCAGCAAAGTGACTGTCCAGTCTCCTCTTGAAGATTTCCAGGGTAGGTGATTGCACCGCCTCTGCTGGGAGCTTATTCCACAGTCTGGACACCCTGGCTGTGAGGAAATTTTTCCTAATGTTGAGCCTAAATCTATCTTCCAGGAGTTTATGGCCATTACTCCTTGTTTTCCCCAAGGGCGCCCTGGTGAACAGTTGTTCACCGAGCCCTTGATGCATATCTGTGATGTAGTGGTAAGCTGCTATCAAGTCCCCTCTCAGCCTTCTCTTTTTCAGGCTGAAGAGTCCCAGGTCCCTCAGCCTTCCTCGTATGGCTTGCCTTGCAAGTCTCTGATCATACGGGTGGCCCTTGTCTGGACTCTCTCTTGCTTTACCACATCCTTGTTGAAGTGCGGCGCCCAGAACTGGATGTAGTACTCCAGCTGTGGTCTCACCAATGCCGAGTAGAATGGAAGAATCATTTCCCTAGTTTTGCTGGAGGTGCATCAATTGATGCATGCCAAGGTATTATTTGACTTATTGGCTACAGCAGCACACTGCTGGCTCATATTGATACTGTGGTCTATTATTACCCCTAGGTCCCTTTCGGTCATGGTGCTGGTCAGTTTGGCATTGCCGAACCTATAGGTGTGTAGGGGTTTTTTTGGTTCGCAGATGGAGCACTTTACATTTCTCGATGTTGAACTTCTTTTGATTCTGAGCCACCCAACTTGCCAGCCTGTCTAGGTCCGCCTGTATCTGCAGCCTATCTTCAAGCATGACCACACTTCCCCATAATTTGATGTTGTCCAGTGACCTCTTCACTCTGCATCTAAATCATTGATAAAGATGTTGAAAAGCACTGGACCAAGCACTGATCCCTGAGAGACACCACCGGACACTTCTCGCCAAGATGACACAAATCCATTCATTAGAGCTCTCTGGGTCCTACCCCACAACCAGCTCCCCCACAGCCCACCTAACTGTCTCACGGTTGAGCCCACGGTCCTCACGAGAACATCATGGGGTACCAAAAGGCCTTTTGGAAGTCAAGGTATACAATGTGAATCTCTTCTCCCTTATCCAGATGGCAAGTTATCTGATCGTAAAAGGAGATTAAGTTGTTAAGACAAGACCTGCCCGTGACAAAGCCATGCTGGCTGTCATTCAGAATCCTACCTTATGCAAGCCTATCACATATAGCAGGGATGGGGAACCTCTGGGCCCTGGCCAGATGTGGTAGGCTGGGGAGTCTATCTCCCAGGCACCCTGCCTGCTGTCACTGCTGCGAGGAGCCAGGACAGAGCTATGATCCCCTGCATGCGTGCCCCTGCCTGGAGTGTGCAGGCTACAGATTGCAGCTCTGCCCTGGCTCCAGAGCAAGCTGCCTGCACCACAAGATCCAAGCAGCTCCAGAGCAGCCCCCTGCGCCGCTCTGCCGTACATGCTGCCAGTGTGGCTGAAGCTGGGGTCTCCTTTGAGACAGACCGGCATAAGCCATGCGGGTTTGGGCAGCTAGGAAATGGAGTCCCCAGCCGACCCCATCCAGCCCATGGGCCGGATGCTCTCCATCCGTGACATATAGACTTCTTGATGAATTGTTCCAGGATCTTCCCTGGGATAGAAGTTAGGCTGATTGGCCTATAGTTACCCAGGTCCTCCCTTTCTTGAAGATGGGCACAACGTTGGCCTTCTTCCCATCCTCAAGGACCTCCCCCAAGCACCATGAGTTTTGGAAAAGTTTTGCCAGTGGTCCCGCAATGACTTTGGCCAGCTCCTTCAGCACCCTCAGATGAAGTTCATCTGGGCCTGCTTATTTATATATGTCTAACTTTTACAATGATCACACACCAGTTCTACAGTAATAGTAGGAAGGCATAAATTCCTGATTGTAGTCGTATTGGTCTAAGGACATAGGCAGCAAAGTTCTTTGGGTAAATCTGATATCTTAGACCAACTAAAATAGTTGGAAAAAATTTTCTTTCTTTGCAGTCTAGCTTTTATACCTCTTGTCACCCAATCCTTACTTCTGGCAATCTGCCACCTGACACCCTTCAAGAGCCTCTTCATCTTCAAATTCCTCCTTACTACTCCTTTGTTCCAGGAATCCTTCTTTCTATCATGTCATCTGCAATCTCTCTACACACTCCCTTTCCTGAACTGTTGATCCGTGTCTTGCATTTGTTTCTTTAGGCAATCTTAAGGTCAATTTTTTCAAATACTTACTCATACTTTTATTAGTCTTTGAAGACGTCTTGTTGAAGTCACTGGACTATTCATATGAGTTAGGATTTTTCTAAACTCTGAATTCTTATTGCCCAATTTAAAGAGTTTGCAATATATGTTTACATTGCTTAGAAAGGGCATTTCAAATAGTGAATACTGTACACTGGATTTGTAAAAACACCCATACCCAAGCCTTCACTTCAGTCATGCTATTGCAGAGCTAGCCTGGGCTACTTTGATCTTCTAATATTTATTCAGCAAGACAAATCAGAAGAATAAAAGATCCATTTGATATTTAAAATCCCATCAACCTGACAGCACTCTCTGAAATATCAGATGTTAGCTATGCAAGGTCAGAGCTCTGCACATGTTTAAATCATTGAGGCCCATCACTAAAACCAGTTTTCAGCAAAGAGATGCTTATTAATAAGGTGTCAGTCTTAACTCAAACTGTTTTTCTTGGCCAATTATGATAGAGATTTCAGAATGAAGTTTAATTCCATTTGGAGCTTGGATGTTTAATGTGATGTGAACAAAGAGGAGGGGAAGTGTCTATTAAAACAGCTTTACCTAAAGAAATCCATTTTGTAATCTTCAGTCCCTGGAAAAAGGAAACATTTAAAAAAATTGCTATACAATTAGAACATTTCTTTCTTGATTTGTAATTTACATATTTTCTTCGATAGCCTTTTGCTTTTAAACATGCCTAAGTTATGGAACGGTACATAAGGAAAACATCAAAACCACCAGATATTTAGAAAGAGGACATCTTTTCCTATAAGGTTATAAAACTAATTAAAGATAATATTTTGTCCCTAAAAAATTGAGCTACAAAATCAAAATACAAAACCAGTTGCTGGATCCTTTTCGTGTTTATGAAAAAACAGTTTGGCACAACTGTGATGATGGGCCCAAAGTTTACACTTCTCATACATCACCATTTTTATTTTCTATTTGCAACTTCAATTATTATGTCTCTGTTTCCCATTTTTTAGAAATTCTGCTGGAATGGTTTTTGTCAGAGTTAAACCATGGTGGTGAACAGTTGCAAAATGCATATTGCAGTTTGTGCAGGGAACTATTTGCCAATTTTCTATACCCATTTTTTTAACTTGTCCTTTCCCAACCAGAACGTGCTCTTGTCTTTCCCCACAGTATGTAAGTATCTCCCTCTGGCTGAAGTCAAAGACAATTACTTTTATCCTAAGGGGCAGAATCAGCTATGAGTCTAGGAATATTAGTGCTGGTTTTCATGTAGGAGGTAGTTCTCTTTTCACTAAGGATTCCTCAAGGCATTTTAAGAAAGAGGTTTTAAGTAGCATGTCAGAATTTTTTTAACTTCACTTATTAGGCGTCTGGCCTGAGAGTCTTACAGAGAGCTAATTTACAGGGTTGTGTAAATCCATTCCTGAAATGACAGTTGCACAAGGCTCCATGAGGCCCTAAAAATGGAATATATATGTAAAGTTCAGAAAGCTTTTTAAGCCCATTCCATTAATTTTACATGCATATATTTAAAAATGTTTGAAATTAACTGAAATTTCTGTGGGCTTTTTACAGATGGTTTGCCCTGAATTTCTTCTCCCTGAAGTGAAAATTAGGAGTAACACAACTTACGTCCATTAAGAATTAGATCCAATGGCATTACTGTCAAAGAAAATATTCTGCAAGAAAGAATTTTCCTCTGCGCCCTCACTACACAACTGAGTGGCCTTCTTAGTGATCAATGGACTCATCCACAACCCTTTACTTGGCCCACGGACATGATCATCCTTGACCATGAGGGATCACCGATGATGAAGAATAAAGCACTAGCCTGGGATGTGCAAAACCACTAGGAGCACATGCACACCCACGTGCTCCAGATGGCTCTGTTGCTAAAGGAGGAGGTGCGCTCTGGGGAGGCACCAGCCACTTACAGAATCACAGGGAAGGAAGGAACCTCATGGATCACCTAGTCCCACCCACAAAGGGAAGGTGCTGCAGGGCCTTCAGACACTTTCAACCAGCTGTTGAGCAGTGTCAGAAGCCTTTCTTCGTTTGGCTGATGTGGAGTGACTGCTAGCAGAAAAGAGAGCTCGTTGCCACCGAGAGGCTTTTCCTGTGATTCTACTCAAAGTTTTGCCAGAGGGACTGGTGTTCCACCAGCCATACCATAAACTAGAACTGAATCTCTCCTCTACTGGGGGTACCCCGCTGCACATCTTCACCTCAGGTGGAGGAAAGGTTTCAGCTGTGTTCTCTCACATCCCTGTCAAGTGCTCTAACCACCGGGACACTGGATAAAAGGGGCAGTGCAATGGGCACCACTAGCATCGTCTCCTCCTGGCTGGTTTTTGGACAGGGGTGGACTCCAAGAGCACCTGCTGGATTCAGCCTCACAGGTGTGAGAGACAGGGGTTGACCTAGTCTGAATCACGCTGGGGTTTAGGTGTCAGCTAAGTACCTAGCTGCTGGACATTGTCAAGGCTTAGGCATTTCT
>JAGPOW010000261.1:249746783-249771480 GCA_030014935.1 Caiman crocodilus | reverse complement strand
AATAGGCCCACACTTCTCCCCTGTATGAACTGGGAAAGTGTATGTACTATCACTAGTTGCTTACCGTGGGTTAAGAGCATTTCAATCCCAGAACTTCAACAGTATTTCAAAGGGTAAACAGTACTGTAAGTAGTTAAAATGTACCACAAGCAAGATCAATAATTGTAATGTGACTTCTGTGTTGTATCTTAGCTTAATTAATTAAAGATTGCTATCTAAAACTAATTGCCTTTTCATTAAGTTGTAAGCAAAAAACATTATGCAGTAACACACTGGGCACTTAAGCCCTTAATTATCTGCTACCTTTCAATGCAAAAATTAGAATTATTGATTTGGTATCTAGAGTAAGTCTTTTTTAATGATCTTAGCTACTTAGCGTTAACCATGAGGCACAATCCAAGAAAGCAGCTCTCCCTTCCAAGACTTATCAATTATTTTACACTTTTACAGGATGTGTCCAGGTAATAAATTTAATGAAAAAAACCTTTGGGTCTCATTTTCAGTTCCTCTGTCCCTGCACCTGAACAAGAAACAGAAGAATGGGGAGGGAAAGTAGATTTAAATCAGCTTCTGGATTTGAGGCTTCTGGATGGAATTCAAGACACTGGATTTAAAATGTAAAGTGCTAAACAGCAAGAGACCTGGATTCCTAAGAGACTGCCAAAGCTGAGATCAAGAGGGGCTCATGCTGGAGCTTCCTCAGTAGAAATACTGATAAGAAGCAGCTGCTTCTGAGCATCCTGAGTTTGCTGCTCCCTGCTCCCCCTGCCTTTGGCTGGCAGAACTCTGCATGCTGCAAAGCCCATCGTTCCCTCTTCTGAGGCTGTTGAGGAAGGTCCGAGTCAAGGCAAATATATTTTCAGTCCATCCTTTATTTACATTATAACTTTTAACTGATGGAACAAGCGTTTGGTTTTTTTTAATGTGAAATAATCTATGAATCAATATTCTGCGGCTGTAGGAAACTTTGATCAGTTCCATATATACGTTAGGGCAGGCTCAGGGCCCCAGGACTTGTCAAATCTGCTGCTGAATTCTCTGAATTCTTAAACGAAGAAACTGTGCCATTAGGCAGACATGTCACCGCTGTAATGCTGTTCCTTCTGGGTGTCAAACGTATTTGCTATTTGCCTCATGGCACATGTAGGTGATTACAGTGTGAAGGCCAAGAGACATTTGTTTAATGTATGCTTCAACTCTATTACATTTTCCACTCATCTTGCTATAGCCTTATCTTCAATTACACTCCTTTCCGGAGGCCCCAAGCTGTTATTTGCTACAAGCCCAGTCTGACCCTGTTGTATCCAAAAATGTCAGTGAATTAAATCAAATTTTTATCCTTTTCAACCTGAACAGTTATCTCATGATGCACATAACAAACAGATAATGAGATCTGCATTTTATTAGACACACTGGAGCTTACCAATGTTTAACTATTAGGCTGAACCACTTTGCTGCTCACAGTTGTAATTACATTTCTTTCCTCTCCAGCTGCAGGGCTGTCAATTAATTTAACTCATTCTAAATTTGTGGGGAAGTATTTTCCTTGGTGCCACTTGCACATGTACCTAGAAAACTGGATATGTTTCTACTGTTTACTCCCAAAAGAGAAGGAAACTTTCCATGGCCACATTTTTCCAGCAGGGTAAGATTTTTGACTCTCCCAGATTGTGATAATATTGCCAATCCTCATTACTACATTCACAAAAGCACTAAGCCATATGCTTAACTTTAAGCAGGCTCTAAAGTCTCCTTAACTTCCATGGGACTAAGGCCTCTGCTACAAATTACATATATTATGCAATTAACTGGGTTATCACGCAATAAATGTAGACCAGCCACTCATACAAAGTAATTATCACACAATAAAAATGTCTATCTAGCTATAAGCAGAGCCAAGCAGCTGTAAAGTTGGTGCTTGAAAATGTGTAACAATTCTGTCTCTAGTTTCTATCCAGTTTTAATTTGAATGTGTAGCAGAACCCTAAAGCACATGTATCAAGCTGAACACGTGGGCAGCATACTTGCCTGAACCAGCACCTCAGAAAATCTGATCCATTTGATATATTTCAATTTATAAGCTATGCATCTCTCCATAGAGGTCTACACACTTGTACATGACTATGATCGTGATCCGGAGCCCCTAAACTCTGAAACTCCCTCCCTCTTTCAGGCCTGCCAGAGCCCAAACCTGGACATCTTGCAGTAGGGCTGCAACACCTTTCTCTTTGAGCAGGCATTTAGCAACCAGAACAAGACTGAAATGTTGCTTAGTGGGTCTCTGCTTTATTGTGGTTTTTTGTTTAAATTATTCTAGTGGCCCTTTTAAATTGTTCCATTTCTCTTGCTGTAAATCGCCCTGAGCCTTTGTTGGGAAGGGTGATATATAGGGTGTGTACAGAAGTTTCATTTTTTTGTGCAATGAGGCCCCCAAAAATGCTCTGCAGCCAAAACACAACAACTGTTCACAGAATCAGAGTGCTTTTAAAATGGCCGATCACACAAAAATTTGACCCTTGTCTGGTGTAGTATCAGACGGGGCGCTCTAGGGCAGATTGCCATAGGGAACTTGTGTACAGGTTCCCTGCGAGGATTAATTTTGGGTGATTCTGCCTGCATCCCATGTGGCTTTGCAAGGCTAGGCTAGTGCTCAGGGGGGCAACCAGCCCCACACCGAGGGCTGTCACAGAGAGGAGACAGAAAGCCCCTGTCTCCTCCCTGAGCTGCTAGGCAAGGTGGGGAGGAAGGCACACCCCCAGCCTTGCAGACCCAGCTATACTGCTGCTGGGGTCCTGGAGGCAGCCAGGCCAGGCCCATGAGATGGGGGGCTCCACTTCCCCCCTTCAGCTCCAGGCATGGCTGCCACTGTCAAGACACTTGGCCAGCGCAGGCAGGCTCCAGGCCTTCCCCCGGCCCCCCAAATGGGCAAACGCTCTAACTATGGTTGTTTAAAGTGCCATAGCTTGAGGGCCTCCCCAACAGGCTGCCCACACTTCTGTACACAGCCATAAATGGCATAAATCAAGAAACAAAATGATGCCGAATACCTAAATAGCTCATAAAATTAAATGATAGTAACCCCAGCTTGGATTGGCTCCCACTTATATCAATCAGATAAGCTGCAGAAAACAGAAAGGCCCACCCTTCCCAGGAAGGGCCTAGCCATCACCTGCATCTCAAACACTGCAGGACAGGGGTGGGGGGGGCAAAGTGGCTGATCTGGCTGGTGGCCGGACTCCATTTCCCAGCAGTCCCTACCTGCATTGCAGCCACCTATGGGGCCGGGGTTTCCACGGAGACTAACCCCAGCAGCTCTGGCAGGGTTGGTGGCTGGCCGGGAGCTGCTCTGGGGCGGGTGCTGGGATGTCGCAGTGGTCTGGAGCCAGGGAAGAGCCATGATCCAGTGCGTGCGTGCCCCTGCCCGGGGTGTGCGGGCTGCAGATTGCAGCTGTGCCCCGGCTCCGGACCACGCGGTCACCACCACAGGATCCCAGTCCTGGAGCAGTTCCCTGCCCTGCCAGTACTACTGAGGCCGGTCTCCAGGCAAACTGTGGCCCTGTGCTGTCACAGCTCCGCTGCTCCTGGGGTCTCCATGGAAACCGGCTGCAGTGACATAGGCAGGGGCTGCTGGGAGCTAGCGTCTGCCATGGGTCCGATCCAGCCCGTGGGCCAGACTTTGCCTGCCCCTACTCTAAGAAGTGTTCATAGTAGCTGAAGAGGCAAGCCATACCCTACAAAAGCTTATGCCTCACTGAACGGGTTAGTCTTAAGATGCCATACTGACCTGCCTTCTGCCTTCACTCAGCTACCAGGCAGGCCCATCCCATGCAAGTTTAAATGGATAAAGCATGCAAACAACAAAGCTCCTCCACAAGAAGTCTTCTATTCATCTAAATAAAATAAAATCTAAGTCAGCCCTTAAACCTCCAATATGTCAGGCTGAAATCTGCATAGCAATCACCAGTATTTGGACACATACTTTCTATTCAGTGTACAAAGGCAAGAGTATTTTTATTCATTTTAAACATAAAGAGTCACATTAATTTTAATGGAAGATCCTTTAGACTGCTTCGCAGATCTCAGCCTCAATATTTTATTGATGCTCAAAGATTTCCACATAAAAGAAAACAGACATACAGATAGTTAGCTCCCATTCACAGACATAACAAAAGCCTTACTGTTAACCTGGATGCACGCAAAATGTCCAAGTTCTGTATGCATCATTAATTATCATTAATTATCCCTTTGCAGTTCTTCACAACCAATCTGCTTTTTTATGATACTGTTGCCATTAATCCGTTATCATAATACAGTGTTTTGGGGGGGCATGCCTCTCAGCGAGCACAAAGGATCATCTGGGGGCATGGGCATGTGTGTTTATAATTTGGCAGAGACTGAGCTTTCATTTCAAGTAAAAAATAGGTCCTAGGTAATATGATTGCAACAAAACCAAACCAAACAACTAACACACACATACAAAAATAAGTATAACCAATGCAGAGGCATCTGCAAAACACCTAGGAGTAATTAGGAATAATGGGTGCACACTAGTGGAAAGTAGATTTAGGTTAGACATTAGGAAGAAATTTTTTACAGTAAGGGTGGCCAGAGTCTGGAACGGGCTTCCAAGAGAGGTGGTGCTGTCACCTAACCTGGAGGTCTTCAAGAGGAGGCTTGACAGTCACCTGCTGGGGTCGTCTGACCTCGGTCCTCTTTCCTGCCAGGGGCAGGGGGTCAGACACGATGGTCCATTGGGTCCCTTCTGACTCTATAATCTATGAATCGATGAAAACCTAAAACAAGACCATCTCATTCACTCCAGTGGGTGTTAATAATGATCCTGCAAAAATCAACAATGTTCACTATCTCACTGATTGTCAAAGCACGGAAGAAGAAAGGAAGTGTCATGTTAGGAAGGTCTATGTCAGCATTTCTCAAAGCGGGTGGGAGAGTTGGGGTGTTAAAAACCTAGCAGTAGGGTACAAAGTGAGATACATGATGCTCTAACAAGTTGCAGGGAACCTCATGGAGTTTTCTTCTCCAATCAACTCTTTACAGTGTTTTCCTCTCTAACGGGAGTGGGAAATCCAGCCTGTAATACTTATATGCAGAATATATCGATAAAACATACCTCTGCCTGACGACTTCTTGGAATCAGCTGTAATCTGCAGTTTTCAGATCTGAGACAAAGCAGAAAAAACAGCAATTTGATATTAAAGTGTATTGTCAGACAATGAAAATATCTTGTAACTTGACTGCCAACGAAATAAATACTGGACAGGAAAAATAAACCTGCTGCTTATAAAAATGATAATGAGAACTAAAGGCACCCACATTGATATAACCTCCTTCATCCCATAGGTTGACAGGTTTCCGGTCTCATTAAACAGATACAGTCTAGTGACATGCCGCTTAGATTTAGGCATCTCTTTAAGAGTTGGGATTGGCCGTTGTGTTTTTTGTCAGTGGTCTAGGACAGACATCGCATAAACCGGTTTGACCCAAATCAATTAAGCCTGATATTACATTCAACCAGGTTTATCTCAAACCCATTTCAGCCATTTTCAAACTGGTTTATGTGCACTGAACATCTGTTCGGTTACAAGTTCAAACCACTTTCTGATCACTTAAACTGGTTTATGTGTAATGTCTGTCCCTAGCCAGTGTGTCCTGTGCTTGAAGTTTTAAGGACACTTTCCTGCGAACCCTTGCTAATGCAAATGGCCCTTATGCACAGTTACTCCCAGTTCTACTTGTAGGAGAAAAAGCTGCATGATCAGACTCCACGATAAGTATTTTAGTAGCTTACACATGACTTTTTAGCTGTATGAGGCTCCCAGCTACCCTACAAGTGAGTCCAGATATAAGCACATTAATGAGTACATTCACAGACTATTGGCAGGGCTCACTTTACCCACTAAGGAAATTCATCCAGGAAGGGACCCCACCATGTCTCAGCACTAGGACTTGACAGCACAGAATATTTTCCTCAAGTGAAGGGCAGTGTTGTTAACCTGCACAGTATCAAGAGGCTGCATCATAGAAAATCCCCTAGAAGTCTGGAGAAAACTGACAATTTGTAGTTAATAATCAAGCGGGGAAACAAACACGCCACCGCCGAAGGGGAAGACAATATGTGAATGTGGACGTGGTACACTGTCTCAGATGAGTCTCTTAAAAACAACTCACAGTCTGAGAAGGCAGCGCATTCTGATAAATCAATTATGCGAACAGCTACACTGCTCTCGTTGGCTGGTAGACAGTAATAGCACGGCTGCTCAGGAAGGCAATCAACTGTGTATCACAAAATGAAAATCAAGATGCTGGAGGTACGATAAGAATTTTCTACAGAAGACATCACATATATTTTATGTCAGATGTCAGTGGTTTCATTACTACCAGGCTGACATCGTGTTTCAACAATAAAAACAACCTGGCAACACTGGGGTTGGCCCAAGGCCACTGTGGCCTAGAAAACTATTTAGAACAATTTCTTTCCTTATCCTTCAAACAAAGACAAAGAAGCCAGCTTCAGGATTGCATCGCACTTGAGAAGAGCAGGTAGCACTTACTTCTCTGCTGTCATCAGGAGCATTTCCATAGCCCAAAAGGATTTATAAAGTTCATAAACCCTCTTGTGGCAAAGCAAATTTGCATTCAGGCAAACAAAACACACAGAGAGGGCCATGTTCAGTCCAAAGATATTGCAAACTTTCTTACCACTTCAATAATTTACTAGCACCAGCGCCAATTTTCCACCACAATGCTGAAAAGCTTGTGATAAACAAATTTCTTTCATGATTTGGCATCATGAAAAAGGGTCAGAATTTGAATGATAATTGAGTTTTAGAGAACCATCCATTTCCTGTCATCATGCCATCTGTCTCTCTGGCAGATTCCTGACAGTTTGCATTGCCAGCTTTGATTTCCAAAGCTCATGTATTAAGCTACAGATACCCAGTTACACAATTTCTTCCTATTATTTCTGTATGCGTCTGCTATTCTAAAGAATAACTCATAGTGAAATATACTTCTGCTGGATGAAGTCCAGCATGCTAACAGCTCCTATAAGCCCAGTTCATTTTCACAACTTCAGTGTAATTAATTACATTTACTTTTTTATTAATATCAGAAACCCTTGAAAACAAATGTGGACGATAACTTTTAATTGCAGCCTGTAAACATGTAACCAACTCCCAACACTGATGCATGTATTTGTGCATACAGCAGTGCTTGTTGTTTAACTCAACTAACCAGAATCATGAGACATACAATAAAGCGTCCATTATAATTCCTGCAAGAAAGGCACACTTCTCTTGGCCTGATCACAAATAATGATGGTTGTCTTGCATGTGTGTATACACGTGCATGTGTACTGAGCACTTTCAACCACCAGTGAAGTTAATACCACTTGCAGGCACTCCATATCTTTGAAGGCTCAGCCCACAGTTACTGGGTTTTCACTATAGCTCGCTGTAAAGTACCCTTGATAAAGCTGGGCCTATTTCATCCACAGTTTTACCCTGCTGACTTAATTGGAATTACAGAGGTGATGAATGCTTCACCTGAGGCATAAAGGGAGCTATCAAAATAAAGTAATAGTCCATTGGTTTATACAGAGCACAACCTTACCTACAACCGTAAAGGATGTGAAAGCTACCTGTAATATTTTATGAAGATTATATGGTCCATCTATCTGTTATTGTGTTGTTTGCTATACTGTATAATAGTAGTAGTTAATTCCAGCAAGAGCTGACCTGCAAATAGGCTAGAAAGTGGTCAAACACTCCTGAGAGCACCCAGTAGCTAATTCTCACAAGAAAAAGCAGAAACCTGCTTTAAAGTCTAGCCTCAACTCCCATGCTGGAATAAATGAGTTTGACTAGTTTCAAGAGTCACAGGGTGATGAAGATGGGGGAGATAAAAAAGCAATCCTGAAAGAGCAGGAGAGACACAAAGGAACTGCAGGCAAATAGACTGAAACCCAACCCAGAAGCGGAACTAAATATGACAGACCCAATTAAGCTACAAGCAAGAGTGATGTGCTCAGTGACTGCTGTCGTAAAAACAACTTGCTCTTGTTCTGTTTCATTCCTGCTGTTGAGCTGAAACAATGCTTTGCTTCACCTTAGCTGCTTTAGGTTACTGTCTTCACACTGGTCATAGCTTCACCCTATCTTCCTGACACAGCAGCCCTGCTTTTCTTTCCTTGTTTTCCTTTTCTTGTATAGCCAGAGAATCTTTGCTGTTTAATTTGATTCCACGTGCAAGGTCTAACCCGGCTTGATGTTGGACAATACTCACTTTATGCCTGCATTCCAGGACAGTTTCTTTCCTAACTACTCCTTTTCTCCAGCCCTGGAGACTCTCCACTTATTCCTAATCTCTTTCTGGAGGTGATTATGCACCCACCATTTACTCTGAAGCTCCCCCCGCTATAATTTCCCCTTTGCTGGAGATAGCTTCTTTATAATTTTAGAACCTTGAACTTGAAGAAATGCCAGACGTCCTCCACACTCAAGTCCTTGAGCTCTTTAGTCCAGTTCACAAAACTAGTTCCCTTAGTTTATCAAACATCCTTTTGAAATTGTGAATCTTAGTTAGAGGCCTACTTCTGTTGATCTGTCTACTTAACTTACATTGAATCAACTACAGTAGTGATCACTTGACCCCTACCATTATCGATAACATTTGTTCTCCATTCTATAACTTGGAGGTTACACTCTCCCATAATGAAACAGGTTCTGGCAGTATTTCACTAATATTATTACAGCATGCCTGGATCTGGCCATGGGGGTGGCCATGATGCCCCTGCCTGACAGGCTCTAGGGTAGCTCCCCCTTGATCAGTCGCTGGCCGTCCCTTGTTCTTAGAGGCAGCATAAGCAGGGTTTGAATTACAGGGGAGCTCGGGAAGGCTGTACCCTGCCCCCCTTAAGAGACAAAAGGCCCCTGTAAGATTTCAAAATCATAACCTCCGGGGTTCTCTGATTTTATTAGGACACTGTGATGGGCAGCCCATTTTTTCTGCAGACCCCGCCATGGGTCAAAATGTAATTTAAGCACTGAGTGTAAGGGAGGATGCCCATGGGCTTTAGAGTGAGCCTGATTCTGTATAAATCACTGCTGGACTCTCCTGGACCCTTTTTCTTCAGTTCAGGCCTCACGTGAAATCAGCATTCTTGGCCTGTCCAGTGCAGAACACCTGTAGCCTTAAGGGCTCATTGCATGGCTCCATCCTCCCCTACACCACACCCTGTGCCTCACCGGTATTATCAATCACTGACGTCACTTGAGGTTCATTCCTCTTAGCTCCCGTCCGGTCTACCTTGATACTCTCAGCTCCTCTCTCCAGGCTCCCAGACACTCAGGTCCTCTCTCAGCCCCCTGTCCAGACTCTTCGATATGAAGCCTCTCCCTGGGCTCTTGGATGCTCTGGTTTCATGCTCAGTCCCTTCCTGGGCTCTTGGACCCCCTGGTGCCACATGCAGCTCCTCTAGGTCCTTGGACCTCCTGGCCTTGCACACAACCTCTGTCTGGGTTTATGGGCCCTCTGGTCCACCTTTCACCCCTTCTCTGGGCCCAGAGACCCTCTGTCCTGGCTCTCAGCCCCTCTGGGACTCATGGACAGTCAAGTCTGACTCTCAGCCACTCTATGGCTCCTGGACTTTCTGGTCCCACCCTCAGATACTCTCTTGGCTTCTAGACTTCCCTTGGCCCCACTCTCTCTCAGCCCTGCCCTGGGCTCCTCTGACCCCACTCCTAGCCCTTTCTGGGTCTTGGCTTGTAGATCTTCTGATCCCCATTCTCTGGGCTCCTGGGCTGCTGGGCCCCACTCTCAGCCCCTCTTGGGATACTGATTGTCTAAGTGGGCCTTAAGCCTGCCCTCAGCAGGCTCAAGCTGCCAGTGTAACTCAATTAAAAGCACCTGCACCTCCTGGCAAGCACCCTGGGCCTCACTCTTAGTCCCTCCTGGGCTACCAGTTCTTTAAATAGGCCTTGAGACTGCCCTCAGCAGGGTACAAAGCTAAACACTAATAAAACGCACTTGCAACCTCCTCTGGGCTTAACATAAACCCAAGGCCACCTGCCCCTGGTACAAGTCCCTCTTGCCCCTGGTACCCTCCCTTGTTCCCAGGCCTAAAGAGTTGCTTCCTCTCAGACTATTCAGGAGCCCTGCTGCTCTGCAGCCAGGAGCTCCTCACTTCATGCTCTCAGGGCAGGACTACCAGACCAGCTCAGGCTCAGGGCTTATAGGGCTTAAGCCCAGCCCCCTCCCATCAGGCAAGCTCCCAATCAGCCCCCTCCACCACCAGCAACCTGCCTCTCGGACTCCTTCTTAAAGGGACACGTGCACCCCAGCTCCCTGTTACTCTCTATTCATTCCAAATCTGACCCTAGGAGTCTCTAGAAGACTCAGCACCCTAATAATATAGAAGTGCCATACCAGGTAAGACCAATGGTACATCTAGCCCAGTATCCTGTCACCTATCCCTGTAGAGGAAGAACACTGAACTCTCCCAGTCATCTTTCATTATAGGTTTAGAGATGCCAGAGGCAGCATTGCCAACAGTTTCAACAACCATTAATAGATCTATCATCCATGAAACTCCAGGGTCCCAATGGAAACTTTCTTACCATCCTCCACAAAGTGATTTCAAGCTGAAGAAATTCTGGTTTATCAATGCTATACTTTCTTATTTCTTTACATACAGTTCTATCCCATCATTTTTCCCTTTATTTCCATCTTCCTTGAGCTGTGCATATCCTTCAATGCTGGTGTTTCAGTCATGGTTCCTATTCCACCATGTTTCTGCTCTCCCTATATATCTGGTTTCACATCCTGCACCAGCTGTTCTAGTCCCTCTGTTTTACTGTCCAGGCTCACAACATCTGTGCGCAAACATTTCACTTGTGGCTTCTTACTGACCATGCCCAGTTTCTAAATGGATTAGGCACAGCCCCTTCACCAGCTGCCATGTCCACCTAAATACTTTTCTTTTCACTATTCTTATTTTCTTCCTCTTCTCCCTCCATTCTCCGCTCCACTGACGTAGCTGCATTTACCTGATTTTCCTCTTTCTGTGCATAAAAGTGGCATGGAGATTGCACGAGTCTCTTTCAACTTTCTCCTTCATTAAGAGCTATATTGTTGATCAACCTTAGCTATAATTAGCAAAGCTTTTGGGGTGGGTCTATGCAGGAACAGTTGGTATGCAAGTTGAATTCATTGTAAGTCTCATTAAACACACTATTTCTGAAGACTGAAATGTTTTTCTTATCCATAGAATAGGTTGGGAACAAGCAGTTCCTGAGCAAGCTTCCCCTCCTGCTCTGCCAAACTGCTTCAGTCATATGGGCCACTGCTAGAAAACAGGCGGCTCCCATGTTGTGCTCAGTCTTTGACATCACTTCACTCTGCCTTCAGTGATGGCCATGGTGGTGACAATCAATGGTGGTGATTGTTTCTGCGATGTGGACACTTGCCCACAAGGGGATTTACTGAGATATGATTGTTCCATACAGGTCATCAATCAGCTAAGCATTTACACATGAGAGCAGAAATCAACAGAATTTGAAATCACATGAAATCAACCGAATTCTTCATGTGGGCAGAGCAAGCAGGATTTTGTCCTTTAAAGCAGAATTTCTCAACCCATGGGCCATGATCCAAAAATTGAATATATGAAAGGGTCATGAACAAACCTTAAAAATGGATCAACAAACTTTGAAAATGGATTCTCCTTTAAGGGAGAAAAACATGGGAAACTGACTTTTCCCTTGCAGGCTGGCAGAGTTTCCAGCACTGGGTCAGGACTGACCATTGATGTTTACAAGTGGGTCCTGGTACAAAAAAGGTTGAGAACCACTGCTTTCAAGTACTGGCTCTCTAGCACTGCCAAGTACTTTTGATTCAGGCAGGTGACTCAGAATGCCTACAAATGACCATGTTACAGAGAGTTAAAAGGGAACAGGGTCTGACTCCCATCAGTGGCTAGTGACTAGGGGTGTGCAAAGTGGGCCTTATTCAATTCAGATTCAGCCCAAATCAGGGCTGAGTGAGTGATTCGATTCGTTGATTCAGATCACTTTCCCTGATTCAGTTCAGCCAAATCTGAATTTGAAGATTCAGTGCTGATTTGGAGAATCAGCGATTCAGACATAGACACAGCTTTAAATGGTTTTTCTATATACCTCGAGGTACCAGCGCAGCTTGTGAATGCTGTGATGCTGGGGCACATGGAGCATCCCACAGGAGTGTGGGAGGGCCCTGCATGTGCTTGGCAGCAAGCCCAGAAATACTTCACTCCATGCGCTCCAGCATCCATAGAGTTCACAGACATTAGGGGCTAGAAGGGACCTCATGAGGTCATCGGGTCCAGCCCCCGCACCATAGGCCCAGAAGTCAGCTGGGATCAAGTGACCCCAGCAAGAGGAAAGCACGACTATCAGGAGTTAAACCCAAAATCTTTGAATCCCTTCACCCTCTAAAAGTCCATTGTGCTAGCCATTGCGCCACAGAGCCACCTACTAGCTAGATTTACCTGCTACCTAAAGGTATGTAGAAAAATCACTTAAACCTATGTCTACGTCTGAATTTCCACATCTTTCCATATGTCTCCGAATCAATTTGGAGGGCTCCAATTTGATTCAGACAGATTAAAGGGTCCTCTAATTCGATTCAGATTCGGAGAAATCGAATAACGGACTGAAGCTCCGCACAGCCCTATTAGTAACTCTTCCTGCACCCACTCTAACCACCAGTCCAGTGAAAGCTAGACTGTGATAATTTTAGCTTTGAATAAAGAAGGGGTTACTTCCCATAGCTTTGATTTCAGTAACTGAGGGGCAAGAGGAGCAGATGTACCACGGAACAAATGACATGCCATAAGTCCCCATCCCTTTGCATATTTCTGTCATTTATATATTTATCCAAGCCCTTAGAGATGGAAGGCTTTATTTCCAGGCAAGGTCCCCGAGTCATTTGATTCCTAGAAATTTACCAATATTTTAAGTCTAGCACACACAACAGGGAATATCCTAGTAAAAGGTGACCTGATGTACTGAATGGATCTAATAGAGATTCATGCTTCAGCTTGTACAGCGGCACTTCTGTGTTTTTTCTTATTGTTATTTTTCATTATTCTTAAACAAAAGAATCTGTGTTTTCTGCTTATAAGCAAATACACACACAGAGTACAGATGACTCCTTTAACAATGCATTTTGTACAACTTCTTGGGATTATTTGGAGACTTTGGAGATTTGTGGTTGATTCTCCAAAAATCAATAAGTCCCCACTTTTAGCAGGTGCGGTGAGCTTCCTTCAGGCTGCTGAATCAACGGCAACTGGGGACTGCAGGATCATAGGAAAGTAGGGTTGGAAGGGCCCTCCCAAGTCCAGCCCCCTGCTCAAGGCAGGATCATTGCTGGTTAAACTATTCAAGCCAAGTGTCTGTCTAACCACCGAAGACAAAGAGGTCACAACTTCTCTTGGCAGCCTGTTCCAATGTTTGACCGCCCTCGTAGTCAGAAAGTTCCTCATGATATACCACCGAAATTTCCCTTGCTTGTAGCTTGAGGGCACTGCTCCTACTTGTCCTCTACAGCCACAGCAAAAAGCCCATTTCCATACTCTTTGTAACTGCCCTTCAGGTATTTAAAGACTGTTATCAAGTCCCTATTTTGCCTTTTCCCAATTAAATAACCCTATCTCTTTCAGCCTTTCCTTAGAAGCCAATCTTCCCAGGCCCCTAGTCATTTTTGTTACTCTGCTCTGGCCTCTTTCCAAACTATCCACATCCTTGCTGAAGTGTGGGGCCCAAAACTGTACACAGTCCTCCAGGTGGAGCCTCATCAGTGCTAATTGAGTGGAAGAATCCCTCCCCAATCTTTTCCCATGGTGACCCCAGTTTCAGTATCTTATTCCTTGGAGATACTGTTTTTTCTACTATCCTTGCCAAGGAAATCTAAACATTTGTGCTCAAAGAAATTGAACTCTCTAAGCTCTTAATTGCTATCTAGATTTACAGGGAGAGGTGCACAAACAGAACAGCTATGGTATTGCTCAACTAACTATTGTCAGATATGGAAGAGCACACGCCAACTGCTGAAGCTTCCTTAGCCTGATGGAGGGTTTTTGACCCCAAAAGCTTGCTTAATAACTATTCTCCAACCATTTGGGTTGGTCTAATAAAAGATATCAAATTCACCCGAGGAACTGCCTATGTCCTTAGACCAATACGGCTACAACCCGAACCCCTGTAAAATACAGTGCAGCACACTGAATTCCCCATTTAGCAAGGGTTAATTTTAAGCCTTATACCCATTTTTAAAGTGCTGTAAAGCCGAGCACTTCTGCTAAGTCCCCGCAAAGCACTTTATACGGTGTGTGGGGGGGAAGCAACGTCTGTACACACCCTCCCTTCTCCGACTTTCCCGGCCCTTTCCCCTTGTGCTCGGGCTGGCAGCTCTGAGAAGCGAGGGGGCAGTGTTGCGAAACCGCTGGAGCCTCGGTCGCACAACACACAGGACTCGCTCTTGCTGAGTAACAGCCGCTTTGCCAGCCTGGATTCATTAAAATAAATAAATAAATAAATAAATAAGAGTTAAAAATGTGCAGTACGAAATGTCTATTCGACTGTAAAGGATGCAGGTTGCCTGCGGCGCGCGGCTCTGCAGAACAAGCAAGGGGCTCATTTTCTCCCTAAGCCGGCGAGAAGGCAGCTACCACTTTCCCTCCTTTCCCCCTGCGGCGGCGGCGGCGGCGGCGGCACCGCACCGCACCGCACCGCACCGCCCGGCACAAGGGCTCCCCGCGCCCGCGCGCGCCCCGCTCCGCGCCGCAGCAGACACGAGACAGGCAAGGCGGCCGCTCGCACGCAGCCGGGAAAGGCGGGCGGGCGGCGCCAGCCCCGCCGGGCCCCGGTGACTCGGTGACACGGGAGCAGGGCTCTGCCCCGCGGCGCGGCGGGAGCGCCGTCGGGCCGGGGGCGGCGGAGGGTGCCGCGGGGCTGGGCGCGGGGAGCCGCGGGCGTCAGCTGATGCCGGGGCGCGTTGACGTCGCCGCCGGGCTCTTATCTGCCGAAGCCCCCGGCGGCGGCGGCGGCGGCGGCGGCGGCATGGGCGGGCGGTGAGCTCCGCTCCTCTGCGCTCGGCTCGGCTGCGCGCCATGGAGGGCCCCGCCAATCTCACCTGCTCGGCGGCGGGCGGCAACCGGAGCGCGGCGGGCGCGGGCGCGGGCGGGGGCGCGGGCGCGCGGCTGTCGGTGCTGGGCGCGCTGGCGCTGGTGCTGCTGGCGGCGCTGGCGCTGGCCACGCTGGCCTGGAACGGGCTGGTGCTGGCCACGATCCTGCGGGTGCGCGCCTTCCACCGCGTGCCGCACAACCTGGTGGCGTCGCTGGCCGCGTCCGACGTGCTGGTGGCGGCGCTGGTCATGCCGCTGAGCCTGGTGCACGAGCTGGCGGGGCGGCGCTGGCGCCTGGGCCGGCCGCTGTGCCAGGCCTGGGTGTCGGTGGACGTGCTGTGCTGCACCGCCAGCATCTGGAACGTGGCGGCCATCGCGCTGGACCGCTACTGGTCCATCACGCGGCACCTGCACTACACGCTGCGCGCCCGCCGCCGCCTCTCCAACCTCATGATCGGCCTGGCCTGGGCGCTGTCCGCCGTCATCTCGCTGGCGCCGCTGCTCTTCGGCTGGGGCGAGACGTACTCGGCGGGCAGCCAGCAGTGCCAGGTCAGCCGCGAGCCCTCCTACGCCGTCTTCTCCACCTTCGGCGCCTTCTACGTGCCGCTGGCCGTGGTGCTCTTCGTCTACTGGAAGATCTACAAGGCGGCCAAGTTCCGCATCGGCTCCCGCAAGAGCAACTCCATCACGCCGCTCTCGCCCGGAGCCCTGCAGGTGGGGCTCGCCGTGGGCCCCGGGAGGGAAGGGGGGCTGTCCTGACCTCCCTGGAGCCTGGGGCTGGGGGGTCGCGGGTGCTGAAAGGGCCCTTCGGCTCTAGGAAGCCCCCCGCGCTGCCCCTTGTGCGTCCCGGCCCTTTTGTGAATCAGGCTAGTGCAACGGCTGGTGGCAACGGGTCCCCTGAACTTCTTTTTTATTCTGGTGTGGGTGTTTGCTTTCAACTAGCTTTGGTCTGTGACCCCGGGTCGTTTTGGGACGCGCCTGGAGGCCCAGGCAGAGGCTGTCTCTGTAGGTGCAGTTGCGGCAGTCAGGGAGGTGTATCTCTACCCACCAGGCTGCGGGGCAAGCGGGTCTGGGTAAAGGTGAGGCCGCTGCATTTCCTCGAGGGTGGCTTATCCATGCAAGCTGGGGCTTCGCAATCTGACCCTGTGTAAACTGGGAGCAGGTGGGAAAACAGAGACACACACACACACACACAACCAGGAAAGATGTGGCTATCTACACATGCCCACACACACACACTTAAATGACATCATTTTTTCTGTTAGAGAAGAGCTGTGTCTGCACACATTGCCCCTCTCTTAGAAACTGTTGACTTATTGTGCTGCTCTGAGCTTATCTTGAAATGCATTCAGGAGCTGTACGGATTGGTCTGGTACCAGAGGGTGCCTGCTCCCCCACCCCAGCATGTTTTCCTCCTTCCCCATCAGGTGCCCTGTAGTTAGAAGCAGCACCCAGGACGCTGAACAATATGCGAGCATTTGTCCGATCTTATTGATGGAATTGTACTCTGTGAAACCTACACCATCTGAGTATCATAATGTGTGAGCAATTGGGTATATGCAGGTTTCATTGCCACCTTCAGTTTCCTAACCTCAGTTATTCACAGCTCCCTATTGCAGAGAGTAGGGATATGCAGCCAGAGTCTCTGGAATCAGTAAGACGAGCCAAACACCCTCAGCATCCCCCACTCTCGCAGTCTCATTTTGGTGACATCTGTGATATACATGGTCTGACAACTGGCAGCTGCTCAGGTGCATATGCTGATGCTTGTGCTTGTGTTTGGCAGGTGAAGGAAGCCTCCCAGCAACCAGAGATGGTCTTCACCGTTCGTCATGCCACTGTTACCTTCCAGACTGATGGGGACACATGGAGGGAGCAGAAGGAGAAGAAAGCTGCCCTCATGGTGGGCATCCTTATTGGGGTCTTTGTGCTGTGCTGGATCCCCTTCTTCATCACAGAACTCATCAACCCTCTCTGCTCCTGTGACATCCCTCCCCTTTGGAAGAGTATTTTTCTATGGCTCGGCTATTCAAATTCCTTTTTTAATCCTCTGATCTACACAGCTTTCAACAAAAACTACAACAATGCCTTCAGGAACCTGTTCTCCAGACAGCACTGAGCAGCTGGAAAGAAAAGGAAAGAAAAACACCCTAAGGATTCACCCTCTACCCTTCTTAGCAAATCTGACACAGACAGAAAATCCTTGATGCTCAATGCCAGCAACGCAGATATCGCCAGACTCAGAGACTGCTCCAGAAATTCAACTGTCCTCACAGACTCTGCCCCTCCTTCTACTTTCCCACCCTTCAAATCAGTCTCAGTTAGCACTTGTCCTGCAAACAGTACACAGGATACTATACCAGAATATCCTTTTCCGGTACGTGACTGTCTGCACCCTCTCCTCTTTCCTGACGGTGGCCAGGAGGAGTCTGGGGACAAGAGTAAGGCAATCAGTGTGATGTCAAGGGACTATCTACAACCCAGCGCCTGCTGGCTGCTCTCTGCATCTCAGAACTTTAATTTGCACATTTTCATGTGCAAAGTCGAACACCTTTCTTGTGACTGTGTGAAACCAGGTCTTTACTATTTTGTTGAAAAGACTGTGCCTTTCAGAGGTGAAGTATGGAGTGTGTGTTGCAAACAGAGATAAGTTTTACCCCTAAAAGGGGCTGCGTCCCCCAAATCCAAACACGTGAGAGAGACTCAAGAAAAAGCTTCTGCATAGTGGGTCTGTCAATGGGGAGGGTTTGCCATTAGAGTCTATGGAGCAAGCTTTTCTGCATTTTATTTATTGTGGAAACAATGCATGATGCACAGGAGGGAGAGAGAGAAAGCAGGGTGAACCCACCTCTCTCATTTTCATGCTGCAGAACTGCAAACATCTGTCTCATGCATTTCCTGAGTTAGTTACAATTAGATGTTCCTTAGCTGTAAATGTTAAGTGTAATATCTGTGTCACACAAAGAAAATTATATTAATTCCTGGGTGTAGTTTAAAAAGTTTTAGGGCAGATCTTCTGCAGCTACTCGGGGATAAAAAAAATGCATTTCAAAACTCGCATCAGTTAAGAGCTGGGTTTTGCTTTTTAAGGGTGTGACTCAGTTCCCACTGAAGTCAAAGGAAAGTCTCCAGTAACAGCTGGTGTTGGGCTGGGGACTACATGCATGTAGTGACCAGTGTAGTCTCATGCTGGCAGCCCAAGTCTTCTAGGAATATACCAGAGGGTAGCTTGGCTTGGACAGCCGCCAGGATCCTGTGCTTCAAATACAGCCGGTCGACAGACCTGCCTTCCCTCTCCAGCAGGATCATTTGGAAATAATATCCTTATTTCACCCTTTCTTCTGTAAGAATTGGCCTTGGCTGCTAGAGATTGTTTTGCTTCCTTAGCACCCTTTCACAACATAATTATAGCAGCCGGCATTTCACACAATCACAGAATTAAAGTTAGATTTTTGTACCTTAGGATGACAAGCTTTCAGATACAGAACATTTCCATTAAGTGTCAGTTCTCAAGGTACAATCTGTAAAATCAAATTGGAATTGGAGAAGACTATAAGATGAGAATCAGAGTGACACGATTTCAAACTCTGATCTCTCCAGAAGCAGAGATAAAGAGAAAAAAACAACTACAACCCTGCTACAAATCAGTGGTTAGCTTTCTAGAGGTGTATAGGATCAGTGGTGGCTCATGAAACAGCAGACCATAAAGCTACTCGTAGCTCTTCAAAACTAGGCAAACGTCTTGGCCTGGCTGGTTAAATGTTGTTTAGCTTTTAGCATGGTAACCAGTGGGTCCCTGAGGCTCCACCAGCTGCAGATGGAAATAGTGGAAGCAGGCTCAGCTATCAGAAACATGGGGTGAAATTCTGGCTCTACTGCAGGCAAAACTCTCGCTGATCTCAAAGGGGGCAGCATTTCACCCAAAGTCTCTTACACTGGTGTTTCTTCTTCTTCTTTTTTTTGGGTATTACTTATAGGACAAGAGAATAAGTGGGAGTCCCCTTGAGCAGGTTCTCGGATCAAAGTTTTGGGCTAAACATGAACAAACTCTAATAAAAAGCTTTCTGATACATTTGTTGTATGGTTTCAAACTATTTAAACTATTTTGAATAGTAGCTTGATTGTATCTGATATTCAAATAAACTGCTGAACCACATTCTCATTGATGATGATCAGCTTGCATGCTCTGTCTGTACATGACTATGGAAGAAAGAAAAACTAGTTTCTATTGAGAAATTACAACCTTTTTTTGGTTCAAATTCCCAATGGCAAGAACAGCAGGAAACTGAAGCTCTGCTCATCATCCAGGACAGAGCTTTACTAGCTGGTGAAAGTAGGATTGAGACTCAAGAGGTCTGGGCAGCTCTGTTACACAACAGTCACACCATACCACTTCATTGTCTGTCATACCCATTGTTCTTTTTTGTGCAAGGTTTTGCACTTAACTATGAATAAATGACAAATGTAAACTCAGTTCTGGTGTGGGTAATACAATTCCTGCTTAAATCACTCAGAGATGTGCCCATTTTATGCCAGGGCTTTATTAGTTTCAGGTATTTGATGCCCTTAGTTGTATCCTATTCTTATTTGTGCTAGCCTCAAGCACAGTGCAGGCAAGGGCTCTTGCTTGCAAGAATTATCAAATGATATTAGGGTACTTTGTGTCTATCATTCTGCATTATCCTGACTCAGATCACATTCACATTCATTTAATAAATTGCATACTCATGAAATCCATACATTTCTGTGAGTAATGACTACCAATCAGTGGCACTCATGTATTTCCTAATGCCACAAACAGTTAACAACCACAGTGCAGGGCAAACCCTGAAGCCAAGGACTCAGGACTTCAGAATTTGATGCTATTTCTCATTCTAGTGATGTAAGGAATGTGAGAGATCAATATTTGTATAGAAAAGATCACTCCCAAGGTTCATGTCTAAAACATAACGGGAGATATGATCTGAGCACAAACAGGAACATGGATTCTAATCCCAGCTCTGAAGCCTTGGCAAGTCACTTCATATTCAAATAATTATTCAATATTTACTTTGAAGTGTGTCCAAAAGCTCAAATTAGGGTCCAGAAGTGCTAGCCACTGTATAAAGATAGTTCTTGCTCAAAGACCTTATCTCTAAGTCTCAGACCTATTCTCTAAAATAGGAATACTAGTACATATTCATTTACCTTGCAGAGAGGTGGGGAGACTTAATTAGTTAACAGTTATAAAACACCTTCAAGGGAGAACATTGTAAACAGTTAGAAGTAGGCTTTGATGGCTAAAAAATAATATTTAAAGGTTTGCTTTTAGAAATTGGCTTATGTAAGATCTTAAAAACTGGTAGAGAAGTAGAATTGGTGGAGGGGGGTGGGTATTTTGTTTTCTTTGCCTGCATTTCTTTTATCTACTATCACTGTATATCAATAAAATTTGCCTATTCCTGAATTAAAAAAATCGTAGTCAGTCTGAGGGTTTGGGTCCTCCCAAAACAAAGTATCAAAACTGAGTGATAAATCCAGTGCCAACAGGCTTCAAATGAATTTCAATGAAGAATATACTATCATGATTATTACTCTTCCTATGCCATTTATTGACACTGTTATACACCCCCCCAAAGCATCTAACTAACCTTTTCTGTATTTACAGTTAATACATTTTCCTTTCAGTGCTACGACAGGCCAAAGAACAGGCTCGAACACCTGTATTGAAGCTTAATAAATAAATTAAACAAGGTGTGTGCTGAACACTACCGGCTGAATATCCTTTTATCACACTGCATGCTTATTACCAAAGCTCAGGGCACCACAGTTTTTAAAGCAATCTGTTCCTTTCATTTGTTGTCTTTATTTTAGGGAGGAGAGAAGGTCACAAATAATTGTCCTTTGATTCAAACCTCATGAAGAAACAGATTGGCTTGACAGATTTTTTTCCACAAAATGTTATTGAATGATTTTTATAATGCGGTCAGATAAGGTAGTTGCATGTACTGTACGGTGGGAGAATGTCCTCATGTGCCATTAATTTGACTGGACATTTTATTAAACTGGTTGCTGAGATACAATACAAAGTCTTGTAGCAACAGTTAAAAAGGGGTGATTCTGACCAAAGAAAGTGCCAGATCATTCAAGTTCTAGCTGAGCTAGACCCATTATAAGCATTTGCTGTTGGATATAGTTATTGATACTGAAATACAACAGCCGTTGTGGTCACAGTTGCTTTTACATGTTTACAGTTCTGTTTGTAGTCTGAACTGAACAGCCTTTTTATAAGTTGGTGTGCTGCAGTACACTGAATAGAGCTGATACTGTACAATACCTGAAGAAAGGTGTTTGTGCCCAAAAGCTTGCAAAGAACTTTTTTGTTGCTATTTAGCTGGTCTAATGAAAGAGATCACATTTACTCAAATAACCTTGCCTGCCTATGTCATTAGACCAACACGGCTACAACCAATAACCCAGGTACTGTACTAATGCACACAAGAGAACCTAATGTTGGGAACTGGGGTGGTTACACTCTTTTGTCAGACCACTCACTTACAGTTGAAATCCGTGGGGAAACTCCAGTTGATTTTAATCATGTTTTAAGAGCTAGCTAAGCAGCTCTCTGCTCTGTTATTGCTGATTCTCAATAATTCTTGAAGCACTGGGGGAAATTTCAGACGACTGGAAGAAAGCCAGTGTTATGCCAATATACTGAAGTGTAAATGGGGACAACTTAGGTAATTATAGGCCTGTCACTCTGTATGTATTTCATGGTCATGGTGCAATAATGGAATGGTTGACACAGGACCTGATTAATAAAGAATTAAAAAGGGAATATAATTAATGCCTATCATATGGGGTCATGTAAAATAGGCCCTATCCAACTAACTTGGTACACTGTTTAATTAGACTAGAGTTTTGGCTGGTGAAAGTAATATGTTTGAGACATTTCTACACTGCAGCAGGCACATGTCCCATGTGCCCAGGCAGGGATGCTTCCTACTGCCGTATTCCTTTGCTTTCTATTTGCATGCAACAACCCCAGAAGTGCAACAGTGTCTTTCCCTTCCCAGCAGCCAAGGTCTTGGGAGCAACTGGGGCGGGGGGGGGGGGGGGAGGGGGCGGTGTGCACCCAAAGTGGTGTCACCAGCATGATACCGGGTTCAGAAAGCTTGAGTGGAAGTGGATGGGAGGGAAGGATGTGCTAGATAGGCTGCTGCTGTGATGTAGACATCCCTTTAGACTTTTGTAAGACATGTGACTTTGTACCATGGAGCACTTTGAATAAGAAACTAGAACAATGAAAAAATCAATGCAGCACACATTCAGTGTTTTAATATAAATGACAGGCCTCACACTGTAACTATAAGTGGGGAAACATCATCAAACAGGTACTTCTAGAAGGGGCCTGAAGGGATCAGCTCATGTCCCCTTGCTATTATACGTATCAACGACTTGAAATAAGTAAAACCTTGCTGGTAAAATTGCAAATGACACAAAGATGGCAGAAGTGGTAAATAATGAAGGCAAATCACCAGTAGAGAGAAGTCTGGGACAAACCAGAAGTATATTAATGCGGGCAAACATCAAATTAAATATCTAGGAAGGAGGAATGGAGACCAAACTTTAATGATAGAGCGCTCTATCCTGGGAAACAGTGATTCTCAAAAGAATTTGGGATCACAATGTGTGATCAGCTGATGATGAGCTTCCCTGGCCAGAAGGGCTACTGTGATCTTTGGAAATGTAAGCATGGGAATAAGCAAGCGCAGAGAGGGTGTATTATCTCTCTCTCTATATAGTTGTCATTAGGGCAACTGCTACCAGGATAGTGTGTCCAGTTATGGTTTCCAAAGTTTAAAACAGATGTTGATAAATTAGAGACAGTTCAGAGATAAATCAGAAGAACCAATATGGGATTGGGAAACTGGCCTTCAGTGAAAGGGCAGAAGCTGAGTTTATTCAGTGCATCAAAGAAAAGATTATGGAGTGATTTGATCACAGACTAGACATACTAGTACCTAAATGAGGTACTAGTCAATTGTGAGTTTCTCAAACCAGCAGAAGTATCACAAACAACTGAAAGATAAAGCCAGGTACACCCAGAGGAGGAATAAGGTACAAATTTGTAGCAATGGAGGTAATTAAGTGTTGGAATAAAAGTTGTGGTGAATTCTCCAGCACTGCCAAGGTTGGAGGCTTTAGAAAAAGTAGTTCAAATAATAAAGGAGTTTACTGGATTCATATGTTCCATGTTGTACAGGAGGTTGCATTAGATGATTACAGTTGTCCCTTCAGGCCTTCCAACTGCAAATGCATGAATAGAGAGATTTCACTGCAGACATTTTGATCATCTCAAGGAATTTATCACCTACCATCATAGCCCCCATTCACCTTTGAGTTTTTGTATACGTGAAAATAGGGAAAAATAGAAAAGTCCTGAGTTTTAAGCTAAAATATAAAATGTTTAGATATAGATTCTGAAGTCTTTGAAAGCCATTCATTACACTGTTTACTGATACCCTTCTGAACATATTAGGGCAACTCACCCTTGTGTGATCTTTATATACATGGAAAATGTCAGCCTGAACAGCTGAAATTTGCCAAAGTTACAAGGAAATGGCAACAGGGGATACAAGGGAAATGTTAAGCAACCTTTACGCACGCGCACAAACACACACACGCATATAGTGACTACTTCACTACTCATGACTACTCTACTCCTTAATACTTTAATTCTGAGGAAATACTGCAAAAGATAAGGGCATGGCCACAGGTGGCTTGCCTGCTGGTTATCACTCATGAAGGTGGCCCTCCAGCCCCTGCTGAGCTATGCCACGTTTGAAACGGACTGTGCATGCAGAAGGCCTTTTTCCAGCCACTACGTTACAGTGAATTGGGCTGGAAGGCAATCAGATAAAAGAAAGGGCTCGCATGTACTGAGAGATTTCAGTCATATTTCACAACTGTATATTACAAAGTGTTTTCATATATTTTATTTCTATTATTTAAAAAATGCACCTATCAGTTACCCCCAGACACATGAAGAAATGCTGGGAGAAAATGTATCAATGCCAATGTTAAGTGAAAAAAATACACTCCTGAAGCAGACTCCTACTTCCTTCTACCATAGCTGACAAAGCAGAGACTAGAAAACCCAAGCTCCCTTCAAGAGTCTTACTACTCTGTGACCCTTCTCATCCCTAGCCAATGCAGCTCTAGTTTGGTACACCCGTTTTCACTTCTCACTCTTGGACACCTTGTCGTCTTCTCTCAAATCCCAACTCAACCTCGCTCACCTGAGAGTGTTTTTGACTAGACTGGAATTCTTTTAAAAAATATGACACTGGTGCATGTGTTGCTAGCTTATGAGTGAATGCAAAAATCAAGCCCATTGTGACGGCGCCGGGCCGTCCCTAGGGACCCGAGAGAGACCCCGGGGGTCGAAAGGAGGTGCAGGAGACTCACCGGGGACGGGGGAACCAGGGGACGATGAACTGCACCAGCTGCAGCGAACGCCGGCGCAGCCGC
>JAGPOW010000261.1:249730914-249746683 GCA_030014935.1 Caiman crocodilus | reverse complement strand
ACATTTCTGAAAACATCAAAGTCGTGGCGGGCGAGACAAAGGGTTAAGGGGCAACCTGCAGGAGCTACACACGGCCAAGGGGCTAACCGCAGTCACACCCATCAATAAAATTTCTGCTTCCATAGAGTTAAAGTTTGTGAGGCATAAATTTACTTCAGATGCAAACTTCCCTGTCTCAGGGGCTTTGAACTGGTTTTTGCTGTGGTCTGTGATTTTTTAACCACGTTCCAAATCCCTCCTGCCTTTATCTTTCTTTAGCCCCCACTGTCCTATTTGTACATTTGATAGCTTTTCCTATTAAGCTTCAGTAAATATTTGGAGCAAAGACTTGACTGAATCGGAAGGAAAATGTAAAGAAAAGCTGAATTTACCAAGAAGCCAATTCAGCTGAGCTTAGAGACAGAAAATTTGAGGTCTGCTGGGCTTCAGATGAACAGCTGAAGGTTCAAACTCTTTAGAAGACAGCCAAACAGTGATGACTCTGTAAGTGCTTCTAATAACAATGATGATCTAGGTAACATCTATCCATCCATCACTATAGTACAGTATCAAAACAGCATTTTAATTTTTTATATCATGGAGACATCCCGCTGGTTGTAGGTACTTGTGAAATCAGCTGCTTTGACAAATTAACCCAATAAAGCAGTAGCCTAAGTAGGACACAAGGCACACATACCAATGTAGAGGGGGCACCAGAATGGCAGTCCCCGAGGAGCAGCAGCTGGTGTGCGGTGGGAGCATGTGCTGTAGCAGGAGCAGCAGCGTGGAACCCCTTCTGCCCGCACTATCCTATGCAGAGAGCTGAAAATGCTAGCTACCCCTCTGCCCGCCAGTGCAGGACATTCCCATACTCATACACATTGTGTAACTGGACTGAATGTTCTGCCTTCTACAAGGGATCAGTCTGAAAAATGAATGAGAAAACCATGTCAGCAGCCAGGAAAGACACTATTGTCAACAATACAGATACACTTTCAAGGGGGTGTGCAGGAGGCATGTAAAGTGATTATGAGAAAGCCGAGGTCCTTAAATATATGTTTCAAATAGGCCCATTCCCACACATACTCGTGCATTCTAGTTTAAGTTCAGAAACAGTCCTACCATTCACTTCATGAACTGCATAAGTGATCCCAAATTAGAATAGCTACATAAGTGTTTGCAGTTGTTGCTGTTAATTCAGGTAATCAAAAAATCTGTGCCAACACAGAAATGCAAAAATCTACAACTCTTGGTTCCAAAATGATACCTTTTATTAGACCAACTGAGAAATAAAATTAAAAAAAAAAGTATCTTTTTCTGCAAGCTTTTGGGCTTATAATATACACCCTTCATCAGGCTCAGGGAAAGTTCAAGATGGTACAAAGTCCCCATATGTAGGAAATAAACTTCATTTTTGCACTAAAATTATTGCATTCTTGCAATAAAAAATGAAGTTTATTTCCTACATACGGGGACTTTGTACCATCTTGAACTTTCCCTGAGCCTGATGATGAGTGCATGAGCCTAAAAGTTTGCAGAAAAAGATACATTTTTTGCAATTTCTCAGTTGGTCTAAAAAAGGTATCATTGTGGAACCTAGAGTTCTAGATTTCTGCATTTCTTTTTGTCTCAGACCACCATGGCTACCACATACATCCTTGTGCCAATACATGCATTCACACTGCCATGCCAGGTCATGGGCGACCAGGTCTGGGGATCACCCTAGGGTCAGGGGAAGCCAGGAGATCTGTCCAGGGAACCAACTTGGAGACCCAGAGGATCAGGCAGAGCACAAGATAAGGAGGCTATCCAGGTCAGGTCTCCAGAAGGCCAGGCAGAGCATGAGGTTGGGAGGTGCGCTGGGTCTGGTGTTCAGAGAATCCATCGGAGTCATTAGCAGCACAGAAGTCAAGGATTCAACAGGCTAAGTACAAAGTTGCACTTTGGTGCCCAGACGCCTCCCCTTCCGGGTCAGGGGTTTATAAAGGAAAGGATAAGAGGTCAGCTGACCTTTGCTGCCCACTCGGCTGGCAGGGAGTGGGTGTGTTAGGACCCAGATCGGGGGTCCTGGCCACCCTTGTCTGCCCAAGCGTTCTTCGGGGAAGTGGCAGGCTGGGGTAAGCTGCCACACTGGGCAGACCAAGGTCCCAGGTTCACAGTCACAACCTGACACAAGCACTTTTTCCTGTTCTTAACATTAAACTTATGGCTTCTACTGGGGAAGAAAACTGGTACAGAACATGATTGCAGTTATTGTGACCCTCTACCACAATGACATCTTAAAAAAATCAATCTTTTAATAACGTGAGAAAAAAATCTTAGCAAACATGTGAATGGGAATGTAGGATTGTCACTGGGGGCAAGATTATTGTCCCTTTGTGTCTTTCTCACTTGCGTTTTCCACCCTTCTAGCTCCAAAAGCATTTTCCATCCCATGCTGCCAGGCAGCCACCTTCATTTCTGTCAAATCTCTCCTCAGGTTGCGTTTCTGCCATGGGCAAGTCAAACACTTCTCTCAAACATAATGTATAAAAACAAGACAAGCAAGGCCTTTCTTTGGGTCTCCCAGTGCATTTGCATTGTTCATTAGTTTAGGCTGTAAGTCGTGAGGGCAGAAACAGCGTCTCTGCTATGTGGAATAGTCTCTAAGTGCTTATTAAATGCTGAGACATTGGCACTGGCCCAGAAATTTGCTTCTAGCAGCGGACACTGCTTCATGCTTCACACGAAAACAAAACCAAGTAATCTTCCACCACAGCACATCATCTGCTCAACCAGACAAGAATGTAAATGGAAGGAAAAAAACCCTTTCTACTTCTTAGGCCTGTGGCAGGAGATTTCATTGCTATTATCTAAGTTTAACTCACCATAATCTTGAGTATGGCCTACTGGGGAAGGGCTCTTGACTAGGACTCAGGATACCTCAGCTCCAAACCCAGGCTGGTGGGTTACTAGTCTATTGGGTGACTTTGGGCAAGTCACTTCATTGCTTTGTGCCTCAGCTTTCCGCTCTAAAATGGGGATAATGAGACTGGCCACGTCTACACGAGAGGCTGACTGTGCAGTTGTTAACGGCGCAGTCATTTAGTACTTGTGTATACAAGTAGCAGGAGCTGGAGTTATGGTGCACTAGCATCACTGAACAGCTTTTAGATGACAAACTTCCCTGGCAGCAGTGCAAACGTGGGCCCATGCAGCCCGGGCCACGTAGCCAATTGTCGCCCGGCCTCTTGGCGGTGCATGCACAGTTGCTCAAAAGCATTACAGACAAACAGGCATACAGACTGACAGACACAGACAGACAGACTAAGCCTTTTCTTATAGTAGAATGATGTTACGTGCAGCCGCGTAGAGAAGTTTCACTTGTACTGATTTCGGCACTGATGTGAAAATATAAGATGCCCCCAGACTATCTGTCATAATCTGTGTGTTATCTCATAACTCAGGAAATGACAGGGAGACTTTTGCTCTCAAAAGGGCTTTGCTGCAACAGCTAAATGCACACACAAAGATGGCTAAAAACTTCCTTTTGATGTCATGTCAACCCTCATGAAGGGAGTTAATCCTTACGACTATATCTCCCTTAATTCAGCTCCCAGCATGTCATGGATGATCTGGTAATTCAGTCATAAGATGTGGCTCTACAGGGACTAGTTTGTAGGGGTGTTCGAAATGGGCTCTATTCGATTCGGATTCAGATTTGGCCCAAATTGGGGACCATGATTCAGCCTGAATCGAGGATTGTGATTCAATTAGTTGATTCAGGTCACTGTCCCTGATTTGAAACTGCGATCAGCCATGGGGGGACCCTGGGTGTCCCCACAGACTCAGGAGGCACCAGTTGCCAAGCTGAAGCAAGTGTGGGGGATGGAGGTGCGTAGAGGGGTCGCGCACACCTCAGCAGACCCAGAAATGGAGCAGAAATGCTTCTAGTCCACTTCCAGGTCTGCTGCCAAATGTGCTGGGGAGCCCCCCATGTTCCTGTGGGACACTCCATGTACTGGTACCTTGAGGTATGTAGAAAAAACACTTAAAGCTGTGTCCATGACTGAAGCGCCAAATCTTTCCAAATCTCTCCAAATCAATATGGAGGATTCTGATTTGATTTGGAGAGATCAAAGGGTCCTCTGATTCGATTCAGATTTGGAGATTTGGCCACTGAATCGAAAAGAATCTCCACCGAATCACATCAAGGAAGGACCAAAGCTTTGCACAGCCCTACTGGTTGGTGTTGAGCACAAACCTTAGAGCTAGCCACCCACCCACTTTTGTTTGTCATCGCTGATGGAGAGCCACCAAACTGTCTCTTGAGACCTGGCTTGACATCTTGTTGTACCCTGATGACTTTTCTGAATCTTCTCAAGGACCTCCTGGCATACTGCCGAAGGTATTGGTACTCTGCCGTGGAACATGCTTAAATCCCCAACAACATGGAGATGGAGTTTCTCTTGTTGGTATCTTGCCAGCTCACAATCTTTGAATCTCACTTGAGGCTATCCTTTTAAGAAGTACCTCTTTATCTTTTGGCAGAAGGGATCAGCTTCTTGAGTTTTTTGGATCCTTGTCTGTAATGAAACAGATATGGGTATCCCCTCCGCAATACGGTCCACATAAACAGCAACATCTCACTTTTGGCAGAGTTCTTCTAGAGAAGGCAGTGCTGGTAATGGTGCCCTAGAAGGAGAATTAGCTGTCTGTAACTCTTGTCCAGGAATGTATACAATATTGTAAGTTAATTTCAGCATCCTGAGGCAAAATCCCTGGATTCTCGGTGGAAGTTCATTGAGAGAGTTGTCTCCCAGCAGGGACATGAGTGGCTTATGATCCATTTGTAAAGTAAAAGTTAGGCCAATGAGGAAAGGTCTGAGTCACTCGCATGTCGATGTAACTGCTAGTATTTCTTTTTTTATTTGTGACTATCAAGTTTTAGATGGAGCAAGTGCACTTGATGCAAAGGCAATAGGGACCCAATGGCCAGCATCTTGACATTGCTGTTACACTCCTCCAAATCCATAAGGTGAAGCATCTGCTGTAATATGTGTTTCTTGTGCTGGATCATATTGAGCTAGTAACAGGGATAAGCTGAGTATTGATTTGATCTCATTGAAGGTGGACTGTTGTACCAGACCCCAAAGCCATACGTCCTTGTCACTTAAAGGTTCTTAAAGGTTTTGTTATTGTTGCTAAATTTGACACAAAATGGCCCAAATATGTGGCCATTCCCAAAAATCTACATAATTCTGGGACATCCTTGGGTTCTAGGTGCTGGATTTGGTTGGATTTCTTGTGGTATAAGCCAATGTCCCACAAACATGAACTGAGAGGTATCAAAAGTACACTTTTCATTAAGTATAGCTCTGGTATCTTGGAGTTTTTTAAGTGTTGCATCCAATCTTGAATCATAGAATATAAGAAAATTAAGGTTGGAAGGGACATCACGATGTCATCTAGCGCAAACTCCTGCTCAAAACAGGACCAGCCCCAACTAGATCATTCCAGCCAGGGCTTTGTTGGGCCGGGCCTTAAAAACTTCCAAGGATGGAGTTCCACTATTCTCTAGGTAACCTGTTCCAGTGCTTCACTATCTTCCTAGTGAGACTGTTTTCCTAATATCCAACCTAAATTTTCCTTGCTGCAGCTTAAGACCGCTGCTCCTTGTTCTGTCATCTGCCACCACTGAGAAGAGTCCAGCTCCGTCCTCTTTGGACCCCCTGCAGGTAATCGAAGGTTGCTATCAGATCCCCAGATTCATTCTTCCCTTCTGCAGACTTAATAAGCCCAGTTCCCTCAGCCTCTCCTCAGAAGTCATGTGCCCCAGCCCCTAGCCATTTTCATTGCCCAAAACTGATCACATCCTTTTGGTAGTCTGGGGGGTGGGGGTCGAACACTGGACACAGCCCTCCAGATGTGGCCTTACCAGTGCAGAATAGAGGGGAATAATTACTTCCCTCAATCTGCTGGAAATGCTCCTGCTAATGCAGCCCAGTATGCTATTAACCTCCTTGGCAACAAGGACACACTGCTGACTCATATTCAGCTTATTGTCAACTGTAACCCCCAGGTCCTTTTGTAAGGAGCTGCTTCTTAGCCAGTTATAGTGCTAAGGAGCAGTGCATAGGATTTGTCCATCCTAAGTACAGTACTTTGCACTTGTCCTTGTTGAACCTGAGACTTATTTTGGCCCAATCCTCCAATTTGTCTAGGTCACTCAGAATCCTAGCCCTACCCTTCCGCATACCTGCTACTCCACCCAGCTTGGAAACCCCTTCAGGTAGTTAAAGGTTTCTATCAAATCCCCTCTCAGTCTTCTCTGAAGACTAAATA
This sequence comes from Caiman crocodilus, assembly GCA_030014935.1. Lineage (NCBI taxonomy): Eukaryota > Metazoa > Chordata > Crocodylia > Alligatoridae > Caiman > Caiman crocodilus. The sequence goes on along the minus strand of JAGPOW010000261.1, from coordinate 249,740,380 downwards.
AGCACAGTTCTTCAGCCTCTCCTCAGAAATCATGTGCCTCAGTCCCCTAACCATTTTTGTTGCTTTCTGGTGGACCTTCTCCAAATTGTCCACATCCTTTCTGTAGTGGGGAGTCCACAACTGAACACAGTACTCCATATGTGGCCTCTCTAGTGCAGAATAGAGGGGAATAATTACTTCCCTCGATCTTCTGTCAACACTTCAGCTAATGCAGCCCAATGTGCTCTTATCCTTCTTGGCAACCAAAACACACTGCTGACTCATATCCAGCGTATTGTCCATTGTAACCCCCAGGTCCTTTTCTACAGAGCTGCTTAGCCAGTGAGTCCCAAGTCTGTACTGGTACATGGGATTCTTCTGTCCTAAGTGCAGGACTTTGCACTTGTCGTTGTTGAACCTCATGAGATTTCTTTTGGCCCAATCGTCCAATTTGTCTAGGTCATTCTGAATCCTAGCCCTCCCTCCAGCATATCTACTACACCCTCCCAGCTTGGTGTCATTCATAAACTTGCTTAGTGTGCACTCCATCCCATAGAAATAATAATATATGAAAATATTGAATAAAACTGGCCTCGGGAATAATCCCTGGGGCACTTTACTTGATGCAACCTGCCAACTTATTAGACATGAGCCTGATGATTCAGCCAGCTTTCTATCCACCCAACAGCCCATTCAGCCAACCAGTACTTCCTCAGCTTGCTGCAAGAAGGTTATGGGAGACTGTATCAAAAGCCTTGCTAAAATCAAGGTATATCTTATCCACTGTTTTCCCTGCATTCACAGGGCCAGTTATCTCATCACAGAAGGCAATCAGGTCAGTCAGACATGACTTGCCTTTGGTGAACTCATGCTAACTGTTCTTGATCAGTCACTTTCTTCTCCTCCACGTGCTTAGAAATGGACTCTTTGTGGACCTGTTACATGATTTTTGTGGCTACTGAGGTGAGGCTGACTGGTCTGTAGCTCCCTGGATCCTTCTTCTTCCCTTTCTTCAAGATGGGCAGTGTAATTGCCCTTTTCCAATTGTCCAGGACCTCTCCTGGTCACCACAAGTTTTCAAAGATAATGCCAGTAGCTCAGCAATCACATCAGCCAACTCCCTCTGTACCCTCAGATGCAGTGCATCCGGCCCCATGGATTTGTACACATCCAGCTTTTCTAAATAGCCTCTAACCTGTTCATTCACCACTGAGGGCTGCTCACCCCCTCCCCAAACTGTGCTGCCAGGTGACGTATTTTGGGAGCTGCCCTGGCCCGTGAAGACTGAGGTAAAAAAGGCATTGAGCACTTCAGCCTTTTCCTCATCATTTGTCACCAGGTTGCCTCCCTCATTCTGTAAGGGACTCACACTTTCCCAGATCTTCCTTTTGGTGCTAACGTACTTGTAGAAACCCTTCTTGTTACCTTCATGTCCTTTGTTGGCCATAACTCCAGCTGGGAGCTGGGGCCAGGTAGGGCAGGTGCGGGGGGTGACTGGGGGAGCGAATGGGGATTCGGGAGTGCTTGGGGTGGGGAGGGGGCTGGGAGAGCAGGCAGGGGATGAGTCCTGGCAGGGTCTGTCCCCCCCTCCGCCCCCACACTTACCAGCTCAGAGTCCTGGTCCACCTCCCTGCTGCAGCGAGCAGGGATTGCCCAAAACGCCGAAGCGCTCTGATTCTTTTCTGAATCGATTTAGACAGCTTTCAATTGATTTGGACCTTTTAATTGGTCCCCTGATTTGATTTGGATTCGGAGATTTGGCCTCCGAATTGGGCCAAATCTCCTCCAAATGAAATCAGCACACGAAGCTTTGCACAGCCCTACTAGCCAGTTGCCCTGCTTGCTCAGGCCTTCCCCATGCCCCCTCCTCCTTGTGCCTTGGTGAGCCCAAAAACCAAAATGTCATCATCAGCAGGACAACGAACACCTTCTAGGCTATCCAGTATCTGTGACATCCAAGCTGAAAGAATTCAGGAGCTGATGAGATCCCAAAAGGTAACCATTGAAATCAGTATTGTCCAAATGGAGTAATAAAGGTTGTTAGCTTGGATGATTCAACACCTAGAGGAATCTGCCAGAATCCTGCCCTACAATCCACCTTCATGAAGGCCTTGGCTCTGGCAGGTTGAGCCAAGCTGCGTTCCACTGAAGGAAGAATATATCTTTCTTGGCACGCATATTTGTTCAACTGTGTGAGGTCAATGCATCTCCTAATCTTACTACTGGGTTTTGGCACAACCACCATCCCAGAAACCAAGAAATAGGTTTTTTAAGCTTTGTGATTACTCCCATTTCTTCCATTTATGCTAGTTCTTTTACTTTGCCCATTAGTGGCAAGGGTACTCATTTTGGTGCCGCTAATGCATATGGAACTGCATCAGCTTTTAGGTGTATCTTGTATTTACCTCCCATTTTCCCAAGGCCTGGAAAGGTGGATGGGTGCTTGGTTCTGTAATACTGCTCCAAGGATTTCTGGTTTGCTATTTCATCCAGCTGATGGCCAATTGTTGCCTGTATGGCCAGTAAGTCAAGCAAGGGCACAGCAAAATTACAGATCACATAGACTACTTGGGTCTATAGTTCTCTGCTGAAGTGTCATTTTTGTGTTGAAGAATCCCAATATGTCAAGGGTAATGTCACCTGGTCCCTGTAACCTTTTAGTAGGAGGAAGGAGGACCCCATTCCTATGTTGGCTGTAATAAGTATCAGAAACTGCTGCTCCTGTATCAATTTTAAATGGAGTTGACTGTCCATTGATCTCTATTTCTGTCAGCCAGACTCCTGGGTCTGATGAAGACTACGTACATTCTTTTAATAACACAGTACAATCCTCTGAGTCCTGTTTTGCGACTTCATGGACTCCTGTGGCTGAGCAATAAACTAAAGCATAGTGACATTTCTTTTTACAGTGCCGACATAGCTCTTCCTTAGCAGGACACATAGCATAGCCATACCCAGGGATCTTACGATATCTGCAGCATTGGCCCCCTTTCCCACCTTGCTGTTGCAGTAGGTGCCGGTGGGACCACTCCCTTTGTTCACTGTGTGTGACAGTTCTATGTGTTTTCGGTTGTAGTTTCTTGACAATGTGCATTGCATCAATATTAGCTGATGCCAGATAGGACTTGGAATCACTTCTGATTTCCCTTTGTAGCTGCTTAACTAACTCTGATTAGTGGGTTTGTGTGACAGCCTTCTGGAGTGTTAAATCAGGGTCCAACTGTAGTCTTTGTGAGAGCTGTTCATCATGAAGACCCACAACTAAGTGGTCCCTAATTAGTTCCTCCTTGAGCTCCCCGTACTGGCAAGATTCAGCCAACGCATGCAAAGAGATGATAAAGCTGTCCACAGGTTCTGAAGGCTCCTGTTTACAGGAACTAAATCTAGCTTGTTCATAAATCACATTTCTTTTGCCCCAAAAATGTTCAGTTCATGCCTCGACCACATCAGGATATATCTTTTTCTCTGCATTTGTAAGGGGCAGTGACATCAGAATTTCATCAGCCTGATCCCCCAGTGAGTAGGTGATGCTGCGCACATCTACACAAGATGCTTACTTGTAGCCTAATAACACTGCGCTGGTCAAACATCGTGCTAATAACCTACTGCACAGGAAGCATCACAAAAAAGCCGTAGTTACTGAGCATTTAGTTAGTACTTCATTGCAGTAGTAATATGCAGCAAATATACACTAGTAATGAACATGTAGATGCGTGCGCGATAAACTGGTAAGGTTCAGACTTTTGGTCCAGATCTGACACTTCACTGAAGTCGTTAAAATGCCTGATCCATTTGGACCACGTTCCAGGGGATTGGAAATCAAACTGTTCTGGAGGTATAACTTTAACTACCTGAATTGTCTCCGTAGCCAGCCTCTGCCCTGAGCTGGACTCACCTGCTGCTGGAGCTTTGTCTGTCATTGGGGAATCACCCCACTGTTGATTGGCCTTTGCGTTCCCGTTGGAGGCAGGATTCAGCCACTCCTGACACCATGTGCGATCTCGTAGCTCAGGAAAAGGCAGGGAGACGTCTTGCTCTCAAAAGGGCGTTCTTGCAACAACTAACACATACCCAAAGATGGCTGTCAGCTTCCTCTTGATGTCATGGTGTCAGGGCTCAGAAAGGGAGGTAACCCTCACTACAGTCTGCATGCAGACTGCCCCACTGATCCTGCAGGTACAAAAAAAAAGCTTGAAAAATTAGATTTTGCCCATTTAAGAAAAGCTTCCTGATCCGAGATCTCCACTCTAAGCTGTGGCTGACTAAGGTGCCGTGTGACAAAAGGAAATTGATTCCCCAGTCTCAGCTACGGCTGGCCCCGAGTTCATATCTGCTGGCAGGGGAACAAGAGGCGGACTGGGATGTCACAAAGGGTATGGCTTTTTACTGCTGTGGGGAAATACATCACCTAATCCAAGGTGAAAGGCAGGGAAAGCATGCACTTCCCTGCTGGACCAGGATGTAGGAAAGGGCTTGTCTGAGACTGTCACTTGGGTGCCTGGAAACAGCACGGGGGGACAGTGAATGGCAAAGACAGGAAGTACAGGAGGGGCCCAGAGTCAGGGGTTCCTGGAAGAAAATATCTTTCTCTAATCCTTATTTCTAAAACACTTTTAGCCCTCCCTTTCCATCCTGTTACTAAGAAGAGGAGCTGCTGTTTTGTTTCCCCGGAGAACTAAAATTCCCACCCCCAGTGCTGGCACCCGTCACACCAAAGCCAGGAGAGCCACCCATGCAGAAGCAGGCACCCTGGCCAAGAGGCTTTGGAGGTCAGGGTGCTAGGATGTGACTTGCATTTTCCTGCTGGGTTCAGCTCATTTGCGCTCGACCTCAGTGTGGCCTGTAGATTAATGAGCGCTACAAGGGAAGGAATCGGAAAATGCAAACTTCACATAGTCAAAGCAAGGAGAGAGTTTCACACGTCAGCTGGGAGGATAATTAGATTTTGAAAACACACTGAAAGGGCCTCCGCTTGCTCCCACTGCCGGACAAGGGTGGGAGCTGATCTTAGTGTTCCTGACAGGAGGCCACTTGTGTGTTGAAGGTCTGACCCTGCAATGGTGTCAGTGGAAATGTTGGGCCCTAAATAAACTTGTTGAGGCCTCACTTCAAGCAATCACATTTGAAAGGTTACGTTTGCATTTCTTAACTCTCATTCCAGTGTCTGATATGATGAATTGTACCTGTGTAAACTCCTCGCACCCCCAAAGAAGCAGCTGAGGACACCAGACTGGAGCTGAGCACTTCCCACAGTCTCAGAAAAATTCTTCATCAGTCATACACGGCTTAGGAAACAGATTTGCATGAAACCAGAAGTGGATAATTACAGAGCAGCTGCACAAATATCCCTGCAATGTCCACATCTCTTCCCCCAGCTCAAGGCTGAAGGGCAAGGGCTGGCTGGCAGTTGTGTCCGTACACACCCCAGAAAACCTGCTGGCCAAGAGAGAGTTTCTTCACCAATTCTGACGCCCCTCTGAACACAGAGAAAGGCCACTCCGCAGGCCTCCTGGGGCCAGAGGCAAGGAGGGACATCCAGAAAGGCAGGAGTCCTTGGCTGTGTCATTAGCACACACATCTCCTTGACTGGCCAGGGTGCTCCACCTACGGCCGCACGGATCAGCTACTCTCGTCATGATAAAATCTGTCCAGGGCTACCGTGAAGTCGGTTAGCGCTTTCACAACATACATAACAAACCTGTTTTCAGAGGTGGGAAGAGCAATTTGGTGTGGTGCCAGGCTCCAGGCTCTTTAATTCTAGTCATGAGCAGCAGAGCATATGGAGCCTCTCTCACAATTGTGGTTCGCACGTCCGTGTTGTTTTTCTCTTCTCAGCTGCTTGGCTGGTGCCAAACTTGCCAGGTGCAGTAAGGCGAGATACTCCTGCCATGCTTCCTGAACACTCCACTTCAGCATGCCATTCAGCATCACGACCGACAGTGATGACTACAGACGCGGTGTAGGGCAGAGATGGCCACGACGGGGTTCCTTGCAGGCCACGTTTGGATGGTTAAAGATCAGCAAGGCTACACTGTAGAAGAATGAAGATTGCTGTGTACTGTAAGGGAGATACAGCACCGGGGTAGGTTTTCTAGCTGTCTTGCAAAGCACTTTTACAATCTGTGCTTTCCTATGCCTGATGAAAGGTGAGTGTGCCCGAACGCTTGCAAATAAAAAAAATAATTCGTTTGCAACTATCTAGTTGGTCTAATAAAAGAAAAGATATCACCTCTTCCATGAATGTTTATTCCTTTTGCCTCTAGACCAAGACAGCTACAAAGTGGCTACCTTGCAAAGGGAAAAGTACTTCATTGCAGTAGTAATGTGCAGTAAATATGCAATAGTAACGAACACATAGATGCATGCACTATGGACTTGGTAAGGTTCAGACTTTTTGTCCAGATCTGACACTTCATAACTACACTTCTTTACTACTAACATAGTAATAGGAGGCATATTCAGCTGCAACAAACTGATACCCTTTGAAGCCAAAGCTGCAGGACAACAGCTCATCCTTAATTCAGCACCCTCCTGAGAATTGCTATGAACCACCTGCATATGAATAATCTAGGTTCTACTGTTTTCAGACAATATTATATATACTGTTAATACACTCCTCTTCTTCTTGAGCCTCAACTAAACTCTTTGCTGAAGCACAGGCAAGAATTCTGTGTTCACAACTTCTCAGAAAGCATTGCCTGGAGTTACAGCTCAGGCTATTGTAAGTAAAAACCCGATTAGTGAGTGTTAATAGTTACCAAGAGTTCTAGTTTTTTGTATGTCTTAATAGTTCCCAAGTAATTCTCAAAGAAAGCTTACCTGGTGAATCCTAGTAAAACAAAAATTTAACACACAGGGCAGATTTTAAAAATAGTGCAAAACCTAGCATAAAAATGCCCTGTGGGTCTATGAGTATTCAGAATACTAGGAATGACTTGGCAAACAAAAACTATTTAACAGCAAATCTACTAGTGGTCTCCATTGCAGGCTCCCCTCTTTGTTTCTGCTATATATGTAAATAAGATCCCAGTCAAATGTTTCTACTGCTATCTTTTGGCATACGCGCACACGTGTTCATACACACACACACAGATGATTTTCTCTGATTGTCTTTCAGAGATGATTTCTCATATTAGGTAGTGTGTCTGCTTTTTCTTCAGAGCATGAGCAGAAAAGCAGTATCTCAGCTCTTGGATGAGCTTTAGAGTCCCGTCATCAGGTTGGCATTTCTGCAGCTAGCAGCAATCTATCTATCCTTTTCATTAACAGCTGACTGGCCCTCAGGTGCTGGTGAACCAAAAATCTGCAGCCTGTGTCCAGTACAGCACAGGTATGGAGCCACAGCTCCGATGGCAGACATCTCTCTTGGTCCTGTGCTGCTAAGTTACTGGGTCTCAAAGGCTAGATTTATACGCCCAACCTTGAACTTTGACTGGGTCATCTTTCAAGGTATGAATGTGCACGAGTCTCCAGGCAGTTGCCCACAGTCACATCCTCTACAATTCCAGAAACACGTGGTAACTGCCGTGCTGTATTTATGAATATTTCAAAGCCTTTCCAGCTGAGTCACCCTGAATTCTGCACGTGTAGAAACACAAGCTATTCCAGCTAAAATCCCCATCTCTCCATTGTTTCTCTTCCCTTTTTTGGGCCATATAAGTCAAGTGATGCAGTGGAATACCCGGGGGTTACCCCTGCACTAATGTAAGTCATAGCCCGTGGAGGCTTGGCTGACAGTGGACAGGTTCTGTTCTAGCAGGCAGAGGGGATGCTGTCCCAGAAATCCCAGTTCCAGTACATGTTTAGCCATAACCCCTGCTAGGAAGCATATGCTGTTCTCCGAGCTGCAGACACTCTCTCCCCAGCCTGAAGCTTGACTAAACTTTCTGTTCATTACCAACTAACTTTGTAGATGCATAACTTTTAGGGTGTTCACATGTACCACCATTGTCTCTGGCATTGGCAGCATTATGGAAGGAATGTCTGGCTATCCTATTCTATATGCCACCAGAGTTGCCAACAATTTAACAGATGCCACAGCTTTCCTAAAGAAACTATGCTGTATTCACAAGCTTCCAGCAAGTTACCACGGATGTCACATTTTTCTGCAGCAACATCTCCCATGAGGAGGGATTACAAGCCATAAAGAACATTATCCCTGGCCAGGCCACTGCTTTTAATTCCATCACGCTCTCCCACTTGTTCTCACACACAATTACTTCAGATTTGGGGACTCCCTATGTGCATGAACAGCATATGCCCCTGGCAGCTGAAGGGGCATGGCAGTGGTGGGAGCAGCAAGAGCACAGAGGTGGTAAGTGGGGGAGGTCCTGCAGACACCACCAGCACTGTTCGTGGTGCGGGTGGCAAGCTCTGACCAAGGGTCGGTGACCACCCGCAGCCAGCAGCATTGGTGGTGGCCAGCAGGAATCACAGACTGCCTGCAAACGCCGCTGATGGTGCTGGCAGGGGGGTGGTGAGCAGTGACTGCACGCTGTTGGTGGCACCATTTTTCAGGAGGTGCACCGCCATGCTCAGGGGGTGCACGTGCACCCACATGCATCCCCTACGTGTTGCCCCTGCCTATACATACAAACAAATGGCACTGCCATGGGCACACACATGGTCTGCCAGTAATCCAATGTATTTAGGACAGACCTTGAAGACCACTCCCTCCACAGACACCCTTTCTATTCCTCTGGTATACTTAAGGCACCCCATGACATCTTAATTGTATGGACCCATGAATCTCTAGAGAAATTCTGCCTCTTCCACACATTCATCAAACCAACTCTTAAATCTTCCATCCAGCAAATTCATTTTTTAGACACCACCATACAATGACCACAACACTACCACATTATATCAGCACCACCATTCCTGAACTCCCAAATCGTCCAGTCGCTGGTCACAGAGGGGCTCTCCATCTAACTTCCTGAGTATGCCAAAGTCTGTCCCCCTTTCTGTTCCACTAATTGATTTCCCAGCCTTTCAGTGGATGGTGAACTTAATCAAGTTATGATCACTGTTGCCTAGAGTACCTCCCATCTTCAGGTTGCTTATCATGTCCTGCCCTTTGCTCAGCACTAAATCCAGAGTGGCCTTATCTCTAGCTGGCCCTTCCACAGCCTGTGGCAGGATCATCTATGGCTGCCAAGAAATTGGCTGACCTGCTGGAGCTGGCCGAATGGTCCTCCCAACAGATGTCGGAGTAGTTGAAGTCACCTATGACAATTATGTCTTTAGTGCTAGCTGCCTCAGTCAGTTCTCCAAAGAATGCCTGAATGCTCTCATCTTCTTGGGGGAGAGGCCTGTAGGAGACCCCCACCATCAGGTCTCCCTCTCCTGATCCCCCTTGTATCTTAACAAGGATCTGTATCTCCTTAACGAGGAGCTGGACCTCCAATTTGCTGGCCAGCTTAAGGAGGCGGCTAGGACGAGGGATGTCATTGTCATGGGGGATTTCAATTACCCGGACATCTGCTGG
>JAGPOW010000261.1:249701735-249730814 GCA_030014935.1 Caiman crocodilus | reverse complement strand
GGAAGTTGTTCTTGCTCCTACCTTGGGTGTCTTTAAGAGTAGATTGGATAGGTACTTGGCTGGGGTCCTGTGACCCCAGCACTCGTTCCTGCCATTGGTAGGGGGTCAGACTAGATGGCCTGCTCTAGGCCCCTTCTGACCCTAGATACTATGATACTATGATTAACCCAGAGGGTTTCAAGGGACCTCTCCCTGCTGTCAAACATGACCTGCAGGGAGGGGTACTGCTCTTTCACATAGAGGGCCAAACCTCCTCCTTTCTGCCCAACACAACCCTTCCCATAAAGCCTATAGCCCGCAGTATCCACTGCCCGATCATAAGTGTCATCCTACCAGGTCTCTGTCAGCTCAATGAGATCAAATTCTTTGTCTAACAGAAGGAGTGCCAGTTCCTCCTGTTTATTTCCCATGCTTTTGGCATTCCCATAAAGAGACCTGAGTTCTCCCCTAGTTGCCTCAGGTTTTCTGACATGCTGCCAGTGTCTCAGGACATTAGTACCTATCTGGATGTCCACTATGTGAATGCCCTCCCCTGTGCTGTCATGGCTAGAGGATTTGCGTAGAGCAGTGGAGTCTTCCCTCCCCCCTGTTCCCCACACCTTGGACATGCCTAGTTTAAAGCCCCCTTCAACAAATTAGTGATTCCTGTAGAGAAGAGCTTCTTCCTTCTGGTTGTGAGGTGAATACCATCTCTTGCATGTAGACCACTATTGTTGAACTTCATACCAAGGTTGAGAAGTTCAAGTCTACATGGTGACACCACCTCCTAAGCCTTTGGTTGACCTCCTCAATGCACATCTCCCTCCGACAGCCATGGTCTCTGGCTGGGAGGACTGAGGAGAAGACCACTTTCACTCTTAGATCCTTGAGCTTTGCCCCCATGGTCTTGTAGTCTCTCAGCTAACTGCACAACGCAGCCAAAGCGGGGGTGCAACTGTACCCCCCTGGATCTGCCCCTAACTACACTCATACTTTTCAGCCAAGTCATATGTTCAAACTGTATCTGCTCTGATGCTACTAACCAAGACTGGACAGACAAGGTGATTCCTATATGAAAGAATGAATGGGCACAGAGCATACATCAGTTCCAGAAAGAGCCAAAAGCTCATGGCTGAACAGTTTAACCTCTCTGGATATTCCATCACAGACCTCAGAATAGCTGTTCTTAAACAACAAAAGTTTAAAAATCAGCTTGAACATAGAGTTAAAGAATAAGAAATCATCCACAGACTGGATTATGTTAAGCATGGTCTCAACAGACTGGAATCTTATCCTATTAAGTGGATTTGCTTCTATAACTCTTATGTTTCTAAATGGGTTAACTGCCTCATTTATCCTATTGACCTACACAACCCACCGTCACCTCTTTCAGCAGTGTCTACTCCGGTACCTTTTGTGTTTAAATTGCCTTCTCTATTATAACCCCTGCTTTTTGCAAGTCCATTCAAAGAAGTAGGCTGTTGCCTATGAAAGCTCATGCCTTTCTGAACTGGTTTAAGCTGCCACTCAGCCCTGCCTTCTACATTGTTTTTTTTTGGGTGTAAGCTCTCCAGAAGCGAGATTGCCATTTGCTTTATGCTTCAACAGTCCCGGCCCAGTGGGAACCCAGCCCACTTGAGGCCTCTTAGTACAACTGCAGTGTATATGATAAACAATGTGGCCATTTTAATCTGAATTCAATTTGACAATGAGATGGAAGATTGCACACCACTAAACACACAACAGCCTAGAATCGAGCCATCAGCAGCTAGATGGCAATATAGGAGCTCTGGCACCCAGAAAGGGGAGTGCTATAAGTAAAGCAGAAGTGGTAACAATACAGGTTGGGGCCTTTGCTAATCTGCCCTGCTATGTCTCATTCTGGTCTGCAGGTATGGTGACTTGGCTCTCTGTGCTAAGAGCACACAGCAGCAGAGGAAGCCATAGTTGCAGGTGACAGACAGCACACGCCATCCTGGAGAGCAATAGCAGATTTTGGCAGCCCACATGCACCAATATGACTCTGCTATCTTGCAGAGCAGGAGATTAGGTTGAAAACACCATCTGGCCCGTGCACCTCTCGGCTCCCACGGGGCCGCAGGAGAGTCTGTTTAGCAGGAAGTGAGGTCAAAGGCTGAGTTCTCTCTGATTACTGGCTGGTGGCACTGTCTCTTCTCTTAGCACTTTCTAGTCACAGTCTGAGCAAGACCAGTGGATAATGCCTATTTCTTGCTTCTAGCTATGGTCTTAGCAGTTAGGCACAGATCCCATGGGAGCTGGGCACTTGAGCGTTTGTGGATATGGGCGTTAGTGCTCAGCATGTAAGTGTATGAAAAAAGTTGTTAAGCGAATGAAAATTGTTAAGCCTCTTTGTAGGTTTACCACTAACCATTCAGTAGGTGAAATCTCTAGGTACCGTAAGAAGTAATGAGCACATAGAAAAGGTTTTCATTAACATGTTCCCTAGTACTCATCTTTGCATGGCACGCTGGCTTCTGTGTCACCTCTACAAGTATTATAACCCCCTTCTGAGATAGGTGAATAGGCAGTTGTATTCTTCATTTTTATTGATGGAAAGACCTGATTTGAGAGGGGCCAAACTCCTATTAGAACTCTGGAGTTTCTGGCTCCCATCTCCAGGCCTAATCTGAGGCTAATTCAAGCAGAGGTGAGATCCCTTGCAAAGCCATTTAACTGGGCTCCTTACCTTCAGGGCTATATAAAGTCCCTACCACAAGCCTCAAACCCTATGCTATGCTAGGCACAAGGGGACTAAGTATGCTATTTGGACCTTCCACGTCAGACTCCTCTCTCTTGCCAAGATACTTTATCAGGGAAAAAATGTGCAATAAAATTTAATAGGCATGAAAAACATGATCCTGAAAAAATTGCTCTAAACCTTTACAGACCTGAAGGGAGGTTAATATCCTTTCCGAAGTGTTCTTGAACTGTTTTATAGAGCTTGTATATAATTCTTTATCTAATTCCATAAAAAGTTCATATAAAAGCTATCATTTTCTAATACATTTCACAAAGGACTGGTGGGTACACATGAGTGCATACCCACCAGAGTTTTACCCTATATGTAAAATGGAACAGATACAGACTTCATAAATTCATTGCTTACCCACTGCCAGTACGCTCAGATAAAGGAGCAAACTACATACACACCTAAATATACTCTGGAAATTTGTTCTTTAAGGGTTTGGAAAATATCACCTTGGCTGGGTAATTTTCCTGCAACACACACACGTGTGCATATACACACATACCAACACGGACATACACATGCTTCCCATTGCGTCAACCACTTTAGCCACTTCCCCCTACTTCTATTGTCTCACTGTAATGTTTTTGTATGTGTTCATAAGGACAAAAAGCTATTCCAGTAAAAATTTAAGTCTTAAAGGCTCTCATGATTAGAAATTAAAGGGGAAGAAATTAAAGGTAAGCTGATTATCACTGCAAAGGTTCTAGCAGCTTCATTGGTTCACTTGCAAGCACAGTTAAACGTGATCTGTGAAAATGTAACAGTTTTCCTTTGAAATAAATCAGCAAAAGGCATAGGCAACAACCAGTAAGGAATGTGGGCTGGATTAGCATTGGTTATTTATACAGCGCTGAAGGCTGCCAATCATCTTCCAGATGAATAACAGACATAGGACTAGAGCTTTAAGGGTAATTAGGCACCTACACATGCAGATAGGCACCTAAGAGCATTGTTATAATTGTCTAGATGCCTAACTTGTATCCCTTTTTTGAAAATCTCACTAGATGCCTATCTGTTTGGGCAGGCAGCTCAGTACCTTCAGATATTTGGTCCCTGGCTTTTTTCTCAAGGAATTTAGGAATGATCAGACTAGATCAGACAAAGGTTTATCTAGTTTATTTACCTCTCTCTAAAAGTAGCTTCCCCTCTGTGCTTCAGAGGATGCTGTTAGAGCCCTATAGTAGCAGATAGGGAATAATCTTCCCTTCCCAATGAATCTCAGCCTGGCCTTTAACAGAGATTAGACCAAACCCCAAAGCATGAAATTTAATATCCCTCCCTTTATTAAGATAACTCTGAATATTTTACCTCATTACTCACCCTGCTTTCCAGATCCTTAACTACAGCAGTGGAAATTATAATGGTATATATAATGTTACAAGGTTTTTTACCACCACAGGACTTAGTACAGAGCCTTGAGATAGGGCTGTGTGAAGCTTCGGGCCCTGATTCGATTCGGCAGAGATCTGGCCCATTTTGGTGGCCGAATCTCTGAATCCGAATTGAATCAGAGGACCTTTTCATCTCTCCAAATCCAACTGGAATCGATTCAGAGAGATTTGGAGATTCAGACATAGACACAGTTTAAATGTTTTTTCTACATGCCTCTGGGTGGCAGGCGACTCGTGAATGCTGTGATGGTGGGGCGGATGCAGTGTCCCACAGGACTGAAGGGGACTTCCCAGCACGTTCGGCAGCAAACCTGGAAGTAGACTGGAAGCACTTCCAGTCCACTTCTGGGTCCACTGGGAGCACACAGGGGTCTCCCTATGCCCCTCCAGCTCAGTGACTGGTGCCTCCTGGGTCTGGCAGGGCACGTGGGGTCCCCCTGTGGCTGATTGCTGAGCTGGGGGGGATGTGATGGGTCCCCAGCGCACTCTCCGGAGGACCCAGAGCTAAGTCCAGTCCACTTCCAGGTCTACCGCCGAGCACGTGGAGGCCCCCCTGCACTCCTGTGGGACGCTCCATCTGCCCCAGCATCGCAGCGTTCACAAGCCACACTGGTACCTTGAGATATGTAGAAAAAACATTTAAAGCTGTATCTGAATCACTGATTCTCCAAATCAGCATCCAATCTTCAGACTCAGATTCACGAATTGAACCAGAGACCGTGCTTCGAATCAACGAATCAAATCACTGTCCCCGATTCGGGCCAAATCCAAATCAAATAGGGCCCGCTTCGCACACCCCTACTTGAGACACCTCACTGTTAACACTTTGTCCTGATGAAAGCTGATCATTTAATCCTACACTTTGCTTTTGGTCTTCTAGCCAGTTTTTGATCCACAGAAACATTTTGCCTCACACAGCTTGACTGCTTTGTTTTAGCAACCTCTTATACGGGACCCTCTGGAATTCAAAATAACGGGGGGTCATCTGGTTAGTCTTTATCTACTACTTACTGACACATTCAAAAATTTCTAAGGAATTAACAAGGCAAATTACCTCTGGGGAAACCACACTGGGTATAACTTGCCAGCTCATGATCATTCAGATGCTTTGCTGTTTTGTTTTAATTATAAACTTCAGCCAATTTGCTAACTAGAGAAAAAAGATATATTAGACTATAATACCCAGATCATTTCCAAAGCCTTTGACAATACAGATGCACCATTTGTTACCCACCACTTCTCTGACATGTGATTGTTTTTAATGAGAGGCGGTATACTCTTGTTGGCAGGCCAGCTACTGCAAGTGCATGCAAACGTGCCAAGTTCTCTCCCTCCTGGGCTATGATCTGCTCAGTCTAACAGTGTAGGGGGAACGTCAAGAAAGAGGTTAAGGCAGTTTTGTCTGTAGTTTGTGGTCACCCTGCAATGGCATATATGTCTTAGATCATCCGAAGAGCTGCACTAGCTCATGTCCCCTGGAGATAGTTCCTCCTAAGGAACATGCTGAGAATTTGCTCCATCCTATTTTCTTACCTTCCCTTTCACTTTTCCTAAGGGTGGAGGGAAGCCGGTGACACAGGAGCCACTCCTGCCAATTAGTGAACCAAATTCTGGCTCTTTTTGTGCTGACTGACCACTCTCCTCACTAGCTGTGACCAAGGAGCACTCCAAGTCAGTTATTTCCTCTAAAATTGTGCCCGCTAGACTGTCTTTGGCCATTTATGCTCCCTGCTTATCCTTTGCTCACAGCGCTGTAGCCACCTGACTTGTTATCCATGACTCATGTGCCCCTAGTTGCATGTCCCACCACCACATGGCAATTGCAAAGCAAGGATGGCAGGAGAGAGACAGCCTTTCTTAGCAGGAAAGGGTGTTTGGAGTTCACCAAGCTCTACAAAATGTTGCTCCCCTTTATGTTTTAGCTTGCAACAGTCTTTTCCTCACATTTTCCTTACCTTCAAAGCTGCGGTCTACAGACAGTAAACGTCCCTGCTTGAAAGTTCTTCTTACCCTATTTCCAGGGAAATTATGATTAGCTTGCATTACCATAATACCTAGGATCCTCCATCACAGATCTAGGCCCTGTTATGCTAGGTGCTGTGTAAATTCAGAACAGAGATACGACTCCTGCCACCTAGAGTTTCTAATCTAAGTAAAAGCCATGCAGCACCCAACAGCGGTGAATGTGTCAGAACCAGGCAACTTACCTCAAAAGGCTCAAATTCGTGCTTGAATCTAAACTCCAGGATTTTCAAATAAAATCTTAATTTGGCAAAATGCTCTGTCCAGACCCAATCTTTTACTTCTATTTTCACCACTTAAGTCCAGAATTTTTTTTTTTGTTTGTTTCTTAAATCCCATAGGAACTATCCAAGACATTTCCTTTCCCTGGATAAGGCCTTCAGTACAAGGCTAACAGTCATGTGGACAGGACTTTCCAAGCTCTGGGTCTTCATAACAACTATACTTACTTGCAGTATTACAGTGTAGTTGCTGCCTGTATGCAGGAACCAGGCGTCACTATATATCTTCTGTACTCGTTCTTATACTTAATCAGAACTGATTTTTTATGCAGAACAAACATGCATACTCTTCTGTTATTATTACCTACATTAACCATTTGGAGATTGCAGCTATCTAGGGACCTATATGCTACCACCGCAGTTGTATTTTCATGCCTCACAGGTATTTAAAATAGAAAACAACAACAATCATCTCTTCTCTTTCTCTTCTTTGTAGAAAATATAGTTTGACTAGTCTGGAAGTTGTTTGGGGGGTGTGGGTGTACTGTGTGTGTGTCAAACTTACTGAGGGAAAGCGAACACAGAGATGACTTTTGCATAAAATTTAAAACGTCTCTTCCAATCATTAACTTGATTGGCATTTCTGGGGGGGAAAAGACAATGGTCCATGGAGTAAAAAACATCCAAAACTGTGAGGGTAACAGACTGTAACAAGCACCCGCAGACACTCCTTGCTAGTATACAATTTGTGCTAAGTGACAACTTTAAACACAAGATGCTGCCATTCACCACTGGGCTGCCTTTCACATGGAACTGAGCTCTCATCAGACACTTCCACTCACCTCAGTCATCTGAATGGGTTTTTGAGGAACCTGTTGTGATCCTGCCTGTCTTTGCTGGCAGCCTCAAGCACCTAGCAACGTCATGTTTTCCATTCCCGGAGTTGTGCACATCTTTCTTTTGGCATCTGTGTTAATTCTGTCACACAGGAGAGAAATTTGCAGGTTGCCTTTCACATTCATTGTTGTTTGCTACCTGCATTCAAGCTAGATAAAATGAACATTTCCGAAGAGCCAAAGCACGAGTCAAGGTGCAGGTGTAGGCTATTTATGAGTATGCTCTAGATCAGTGGCTCTCAACATTTTTTGGACTTTTATGAATGACACGGCACCTAATTTCACAAACTAATTTACATATTACAATACTTACCTCCTTGCAGAGGGGCCAGGCAGTAGAGATAGGGGATCGGCTAAGCAGGGACAAGCCTGGGTGCTTGTACACATGACAGTCATCACAATGTGCACGTGACAAAAATGTGTGGCTGAATGGTGTCACACATTACGCATGCACTAGTTTGGGAGGTTTTAGGTGAGTTTGCATCATTGCAAATGAAACTACACCCGGATGTAGCTTAGTTTGCAACGATGCATTGTGGCTGCCAGCTCATCCCCTGGCCGTGGGAGAGACTGGCAGGCTCTGTGGAAAAAAGGGATCGGGCCTGCTGGGTGCTGCTCCCTGGATTGGGCTGGGTGCTGCCTCTGAGCTGAGCAGTACCCATCCCGCCAGCAGCCCGCCCAGGCGGACCGGTACTGAGCTGAGCAGTACCCCACCCCGCAGCTCAGCGGCCGCTTACCCCACCACCAGCCGTGGGCAGGCTCCAGCTCTGACAAAAAAAGAAGGATCAGGCCCCTTTTCTTAACATGCCAGACAAATGAAAACGGTAGATTTAAATTAAAAACCCACTATGTCAATTTAGGGGGCATGGAATAAAACCCTGAGGCCAAACCCCTGTCATGTGTACAAGCGCCCCCTGATACTGCACTTATCTCCTTATGTAGCAGGCTTACCTTTCAGAGCTTGGGCTGAGTCCCAGGCTTGAGATCCTGCTGTTTTGATTGGTGGAGCTCATCCACCAGTCAGGAGGCAGCCGGAGAAATAACATCACGCCCCTTTCCTGAGCGGGGGGAGGAGCTCTCCCGGACCTGATTGAAGACTGCAAGCTGTCGGGTCTGGAAGGCTTCGAGCCCTGGAGAGTATAAAAGGAGCTGCGTGCCCAGCATGGGGGGACTGAAGGCTCTGAGGTTAGAGGTGGCAGCATTGAACTGCGGTACTTGCTCAGGAAGGGTGTGGGGAAAAACACATGGCATGAAATAATTCTTTATTGTTTGCATTGTTTGTTTGGTGATTTGCTGATTTATGTTGTGTCCTATGGGGGGGACAAGTTTGCTCAGGGAAATAAAGACTGTGTGATGTGAATGGACAACCCACTACACACCCACACTGAGACTCGCTGCCCTAGACCAAGACTTCCCAGCTAGAAGGAAACATGCCACTGAATTGGTAGCAAGGGAATTTGGAAAACACAAGCATCTTGATCACCATGATGGGCCTTAAGTTATGTAGAAGCTGCTGTGAGAATAGCTAATGCATTACTTATAGTTTTATTTATTTATTTTTATTTTATTTTATTTTTTTACTAGGGAGGAATCACTGTCTTTACCCAAGAACCTGGAGGCTAAATCTTATCCAGGAGAGAATTCACAAAAGCCAAGAAGAACAGGAGATGGAAACATAGCAACATTACCAAGTATTTGTAAAGCAGACATCTTTCCTCAGGCATGGTCTCTGTTCTTTTACTACTGGTAAACTGTCATAAATAAGAACATGAGTGCCTGAGAGCAAAAAATATTTATGTCCTCTCAAGCAACAGCTCCTGTGGTCCCTGCATGAAATCACTTACTCTTTTGCAGTTAGGTATTCATAGTAAAATAAAAAGAAACTTTTTACATTTCCTCTGGCAAATAAAAATGATAGAAATGTTATGCTCTTTGAAATAAATACCTAGTTTAGGAACCTTTTGACAAGGACCTGCTGTGCACCATCAGGAATTTATATTCTCAAGGATCTGGAGAGGTTACTGTTTCCCCTTTCTTGATAACAGGGGGAAATATGAGTTGTATTTTACCAGCTACATTCTCAGTTACCTGATCAAAAATGGAGCATTGCAACATTACGCTCAGGGCTAGTAACTGCAAGGTGTGTGCTACACACAGCCGTAGCTATTATAAGAGTGGTCACATAGCTTTTACTTGTCCTGTATAGCAGGAACGCAAATTGCAAGATTTTCCACAAATCTTTGGCTACAAGGGTTGTTTGCTGGTACCCCTGCATCTCAGAATTGTCATTAATGGATCATAATTCATTACTCAGATATTATCACAAATGCATAGTGAGCTGCCATGCTCACCATGATAATTCTGAATCACAAAAGGGAGGTTATGTGTTACTGGATGTTACCTGGCAACAGATTAGCAACAGGTGTCATTATGTTTAGCGTATAATCTGTTTTCTGATTTGAAAACAGAGAGATTGCCATTTCATTTATTCCTGTAGGCCAATGTGTGTTTTCCTAACAGATTCCTCTGGTCAAAGTATCTTCATCATGCTGGCCATTCACCTCTAGAAGCCAGACGTACTGTTCTACCAGGGCTTCAGGGAGAAGTTTCCTTAGGGGCTTAGATGCAAAGCGAGCATAAGGAAAGGGACAAGTAAACACACTAAGTGTTCTTGGCAGCATTGTCCCTGATGACTGCCAGCATATCCTTATGAAAAAGTTCCTCAGAGTCCAGTAAAGAAGAAAGCAGGAGAACTCTATAGCACTCACAGGGAAAACCACATCAACCCAGAATGAGTTTCTACCCATGGTTGTTTAAACCATCCTGGAGTACACTATAGCTGGGATATAATCATCTGTCATGTGCTACAGCTGGTTAGAACAGCTTATGGAGGGGAATGTTTTATAGGACTTTCCCACAAGATTGTCCAAGCAGATGTTTGAGTAGGAGCAAAGCTTGCCTCGAGTAATATTACAGGCCCCTAATTGCCTATTGCAGGTTCTGTATAGGAGCTCATATTGGGCACTGTCAGAGACCAGGTGCTGGACTAGACGGGCCATTGGCTAGAACCAGTAGACCAGTGGTTTTCAATCTGTGGTCTCTTGATCCCTGGAGGTCCACAGTTTGTCTAAGGGGTCCATGGAAGAGGCCTATGATCAATCAAAAGTATGTGAATACCCACATTTATAATTCAAAGGGGTCTGCACCTCAATTCCAAATTTCCAAAGGCATCCACAAAAGAAGAAAGGTTGAAAACCATTGTAGTAGACTATTCCCATGCTACAAAGCTGTGAGGCACTGATGCAGGATTTCCAGGTGTTACATGGACCAATGGATGCAGGAGTCACAAGAAGGTCTGAAGGTGTTACATGGACCAATGGATGCAGGAGTCACTTTTATCTCCTGTGTATACCCTTTCATTAAAATCCCAAGATTACACAGGACTGGATAGTGTCAAGTCTTTTCCACCTTGAGCATTTTCAGGATTCTCAGTCCCTTTTTTGTTGAGAGAGATTATGTATGGCACTGGGTACGGCTGTGGCATTTCCCTGCTCCTACAGCCATCTCTCGAGCTTTAACCCATTGTCTTACCATGTCCCTGTCTGAATGAGAGTCACAAGAAATGCAGTGCTCAGCTCCCAGCCTGTAAGCAAAGACTTCATTTAATATAGGTGTCAAATTACTAAGGAGCTATCATTTAATTCTTTGTATTGCAGAACTCCAAGTTGCCTTGCTGCAATGATTTCATCATCTTTGTGCTTTCTATAATAACTCACTCATTAAGCAGTACAGGGTTATATAGCCATTTACACATACCAAAGGAGCACATTTTATTAGTTGAGCTTTTTCATTTAATATGCTTTTATTAAGATGGCTTTTTAAATTTAGTCATAAACAGGCAATGGTCTATACACACAGGACAATGTTAGTGTAATTACGGCATGGGTTGGGAATCCAGAGGATCTGGGTCTATGTCCTTTGCCAAAGAAGTCATGTGCATCTCAGTTTTATCCAACATCAGTACGATGGGGATAAAAGTACTTCCTTGCTGCAACTGGTCTATTTAAGCTAGAAGTTTTTCAGGACTATGATCCCTTTTGCTATCTGTTTGGACAGTGCCTAACTGGGCCAGGATCCTGATTCAATGCTATTATATTACAAACAACCACAAAAGCATTTACAAGACGTGCAGGCTGGGCAGAAGGCCTTACGAAAGAGGACATGAACATGCCGTTTTGTAGTGAGAGGGCATTTTTACATGTGGTGTGGGACATGGCACCAGGCACTGTAATTAGTGAGGCCCACTAATCAAAAGCGCCTGTGCATCATGTGTATCAGCATTGCAGTGCATCCCTGCACTGAAAAAATGTCAGTGGGGAGCTCTGAACTAAAGCTCATTGAACGTTTTATTTCAAGGAGCACTGCTGCCATTTTTTCAGTACGGAGATGAGTGGTGATGCTAATACACATGATGCGGAAGGCTGCTGGAGCACATCAATTTCCTTGCTCCAGCAGACTTGATTAATCTGATTAACTGGATTTCCAGTGTCTCGGAGCAGGCTCCACACATATTTATATGAGGCCAGAAGTGCCACATTTAAGGTGCAACCACACATGTGCTTCAATGTGCATTAGCCTAAAAACCCATGCTCTTTAGGTACTGCACATTAAGACAGGCTAATGTGCATTTTCCTAGTACCTCACAATGGAGGTACTTTATTTAATGCACATTAACTAAAGTGAGTTAATGTATGTGTATGCATGTGCTTAGAGCCTGGCATCTGTGAAGGCTTCGGCTTCTTCAATCACAGTCTGCACTTCAGAGAGAAAGGCAGCGGTTTGTTGGGAAGGGAGCGCCTCCACCTCACTCCGAAGGGAAAGAAGATCTTCTCAGTCAGAATGGCTGACCTGCTTGACAGGGCTTTAAACTAAGATTGCAGAGGGAGGGTGGGGGTGGACAATTGCTAGGGCAAGAGCTGGAAGTGACAACCACAGAATCAGCAGGTCAGGTAACACAAAGGAACTTACTCCTGCCCAAGCCCAAGGACAGGACTCTTCTAAGAGGATAGGGAAGCCCAGGGCTTCCAATGACAGGCTTAGCTGCCTGTACAGAAATGCCAGGAGCATGGGGAACAAACAGGAGGAACTGGTCCTTCTCCTAAGCAAAAATAAATACTATCTCACAGGGATAATCGAGACCTGGTGGGACTCCACCTATAAGTGGCTTTACCTTGTACAGGAAGGATCATGTTGCAAGGAAGGGTGGGAGTGTAGTTCGCTATGTGATGGAGTAGTACACTTCCCTACAAGCAGAGACTGGCACCCAAGGAAGGTGACTTGAAACCTTCTGGTTTAGAATATGGGATGAACGTTGTGAAGGGGATATAACTGTAGGAGTCTATTACAGACCTCCTAACCAGGATGAATTCTCTAGGGAACTGGCAGAGGCTGCACACTTTTGGTGCATGGTCATCATGGGTGACTTCAACCACCCTGACATCTCGTAGAAGGAGCATTCAGCCAAATCTGATCGGTCATGAAGTTTTCTCACTTACACTGATGAGCTCTATTTGACTCAAGAAGTCTACAGGCTGACAAGAGGTAAGATGCTGCTGGATCTGGTACTGGCCAGAGGGGATGATCTACTCAGTAACCTGAGGATCCACATGATCATGAATTGATCACTTTCTGTATCCATCGCAAAGCTGGCTAATCAGTCAGAAATTTAGGAAAGCTGACTTTCACAATCTCAGAAAGTTGGTTGCTGAGGCCCTTAGAGACCATGATCTGACAGGGAGGGGAGTTCACAACGTGTGGTCACTCCTTAAAGACATGACCCTAAAAGCACAAGGGAAGTCCCTTCCAGCAACAGGAAAGGTAGCAAAAGGGCAGTTGCTGCCAGTATAGAGCTGATGCCAGAGCTGTGGAGCCCAGTGCAGCTGTTTGCAGCCTGCCTGCTGCTTGCTGCAACTGCCCAGAGCTGTCTATGAAATCTATGAAATCCAAAATGCTCTTTTAAGGCATAAAAATGGGATAAAGTAAGCAGCAGTAAAGCAAGCTCCATTTCCTGAATCCAGTGTGCTCTAACCCCAACTTGGAGGCACTAGCAGGCCATCATCTGAGTCATTTACTCCTTCCTGGTTCTTGAGCTAAGTCTGCCTTTCTCCTTTCCTTAACAGACATTTATCTTTGAGGAATTTGATAGTGACCCATTCATCCCACACCCAGGGCTCTAAGTCACTGAAATACCACCAGTGAGCAATCGTTTCAGTCATTCTCAACCTGAGCCAGATTCACAGCAATGACCTGTTTGTACAAGACTCTTTATCTCATATAGCACAAAAAAGCAAAATGAAAAAAGACTTGAAGTTAAAATATACACAAATAGAAATTTGAAATCATATATATATTATTATTTGTATTATTATTATTTTTATTAAGTTACTAGTTGTTGAGGGACCCAGGCCGAGCAACTACACTAGGATGGACCCCACAGGCCATATGCTCAGCAGGTGTTTCACGCTCTTGTTTTCAAATCTTGCCCACCACAACTTGGTGTAACTGAAAAGATATATAAGGAGTGCAACCTGCTTAGAGAGGGTTGGCTGAGACTGGAATAGGTCATGATGTATATAGATCATCTGTGGGGCTCCTCCTCCAGGCCTGTCCGTTCCAGGCTGGGCCCTTCAAGTAAAGCAGGGCCAGGGGTACTGCGAACGTCTAGAGGTACCTTGCTCTTTATGGCAGAGTGGCAAACAGGAGTCACTCCAGAAAGCTGGAGTGCTCCAGGTCCTTCACTCCTGGTTCTTTGCTTCCAGAGGGAAACATGGTGAGAGGCCTCGCCTGTTTGGTGCATTTCCCTTCTCCTGGGGCTGATACGTTCTTACGTAGGTGTTTCCAGGTTGGTGTAAGCGAATCTGGTGCTTCGCTCACCCCCACATGTCCCGTTGCTTTTGGCAGGTGCTGGAAGTCCCAGAGGAGCTTGTCATTTCTTGTACCTGCTGCTCTCAAGCTCTAGGTGGTGCCTCCTCCATGAGCTGCCTATTCTCTCTTTGGGCTGTTGCCCAAATCCATGCAGGGCTGGGGTTCTGGCCCCCACTCTGTCTGCAAGTGAAGTCTGGGGAACATCTGCTGCATGCTGGCGGCCTGTCTGGCAGCGCTATGTAATGTGCCTTGTGCACATGGGCTCATCTTTTCCTTGCAAGTCCAGCCAGGGGTCTGCTTCCCAAAGAGCATGCCAGCAGCTGTTATCCCTGTAAGTACGGGGCTCAGATTGGTCCCTGCTACACTAATGCAAGTGGGGTGCTCTCCACTCCTTAAAGCTCTTCTGAAATGCATGCTTTCATAGTTTCATAGTTGTTAGAGGCTGCAAGGGATCTTACAGATCATCAGATCCAGCCCCTCTGCTCTTGGGCAGGAAAAACTGCTGGGATCAAATGATCCCAGCAAGATGGGTGCCAAGACATTTTTCTGAAGATCACCAGGGTGGATGACTATACCACCTCTGCTAGGAGTCTGTTCCAAACCCTTGGCACTTGACTTGTAAAGAAGTTTTTACTTATGAAAAGCATTTTTCTTATTCTTTTGTTAAGCACAAACTATTGGCTTCACTGCAGGGATAAGTCTGTGAAATTCTCTAGCCTGTGTTATATAGGAGGTCAGACTAGATCACAGAATCATAGAAAATTAGGGTTGGAAGGGACTTCAGGAGGTCACATCTAGTCCAACCCCCTGCTCAAATCAGGACCATTCCCAACTAGATCAGCCCAGCCAAAGCTCTGTCAAGCCAGACCTTAAAAACCGACAAGGATGAAGAATCTACCATTCTCTAGGTAACCCATTCCAGTGCTTCACCACCCCCCAGTGCAAAAGTTTTTCCTAATATCCAACCTAAACTTCCCTTGCTGCAACTTGGGACATTGCTCCTTGTTCTGTCATCTGCCACCACCGAGAAGAGTCCAGCTCCATCTTCTTTGGAACCACCCTTCAAGTAATTGAAGGTTGCTATCAGATCCCCAGATTCATTCTTCCCTTCTGCAGACTTAATAAGCCCAGTTCCCTCCGCTTCTCCTCAGAAGCCATGTGCCCCAGCCCCTAGCCATTTCTGTTGCCCAAAACTGATCACATCCTTTTGGTAGTGAGGAGCCGAACACTGGACACAGTACTCCAGATGTGGCCTCACCAGTGCAGATTACAGGAGAATTATTACTTCCCTCAATCTGCTGGAAATGCTTCTGCTAACGCAGCCCAGTATGCTATTAGCGTCCTTGGCAACAAGGACACACTGCTGACTCGTATCCAGCTTATTGTCAACTGTAACCCCCAGGTCCTTTTCTAAAGAGCTGCTTAGCTAGTGAGTCCCAAGTCTGTACTGGTACATGGGATTCTTCTGTCCTAAGTGCAGGACTTTGCACTTGTCTTGTTGAACCTCATGAGATTTGTTTTGGCCCAGTCCTCCAATTTGTCTAGGTCACTCTGAATCCTAGCCCTACCCTCCACCATACCTGCTACTCTTCCGCCAGCTCGGTGTCATTCGTGAACTTGCTTAGGGTTCACTCCACCCCATGTTCCAGATCGTTAATGAAGATATTGAACAAAACCAGCCCAAGGACTGACCCCAAGGGCACTCCTCTTGATACCCACTGCCAACTAGATATCAAGCCATCGATTACTACCTGTTGAGCCTGATGCTCCAGCCAGCTTTCTTTCCAACTTACAATCCATTCATCCACCTCCCTCCCCCCAGTACTTCCTTACCTTGCTTGCAAGAATGCTGTGGGAGATGGTATCAAAAGCCTTGCTAAAGTCAAGGTATATCATGTCCAGTCCACTAATTCCCCTGCATCCACAGAGCCAGCTCATCATAGAAGGTAATCAGCCATGGTCAGGCATGACTTGCCCTTGGTGAATCTATGCTGACTAGTACTAATCACTTTTTTCTCCTCCAAATGTTTAGAAATGGATTCCTTGAGGACTTGATTTTTCTGGAGGCTGAGATGAGGCTGACTGGTCTGTAGCTCCCTGGATCTTCCTTCTTCCCTTTCTTCAACATTGGCACTATATTTTCCCTTTTCCAATTGTCTGGGTCCTCTCCCACTTGCTCAAGTTTTCAAACATAATGGCCAGCAATCACATCAGCCAACTCCCTCAGCACCCTTGGATGCATTGCATCTATCCTCATGGACTTGTACACATTCAGTTTTTCAAAATAGTCCCTAACCTGTTCTCTCACCACTGCGGTACTCAATCAGTGGTACTCAATCAGTTTTTTTATACTCAAGGCACTCATCAGCCAGCTCTTAGTTGTGTCTCATTTTTTGACTGCAGAAAAATACTAGAGCAATTCTGTTGAAACACCACAAGTCAGAATGTTTTAACACCATGAATCCCTATTTACAATCTCTGGGTTTATCTTGTGAATCACGTTTGCACACCTAACAGTGCTAGCACTGTATGACACCCCCACAGCACCCTTGAAAGGATCTCAAGGCACCCCAATGTGCCAGAGCATCCTGGTTGAGCATCACTGGACTGGATGATCCCATGGTTCTGTCTAGCCTTAAAAAAAAAATCTATGAATCCCATTATCAGTGACCTGAGAGATCCAGGCCCATGTTATTTTCTTAAAATGTTTTTCAAGAATTTGAGCTGAATTGCCATGCTGTGTTGTAGGTGCGGTTGGAAAGCAGGTTTCACAACTGATTCGGTAGGCTGCTGCAAGGTCATTATGTGCTTTTAAACCCACACAACTAATGCCTTTTATTAAAAGAAAAAATCATACTTTGTGAAAAGGGCTGGTAATGGAAAGCTAGCTGCATAATCAAAATCTTTGGGTTTGACCTGTGCCTTAAAGGGGAATGGTGCAGTCATTCATAACATAGTGAGAGAGTGAGAAAGAGGCAGAGACCTTTCTGCCTCTATGTCAGGCAAATCAGCTGATAATATTAGACAACTCTGGAACTTATATAGAGCTGGGTTTAACGAAGGACGAAGCAACTTTCTGCCCAAGAGTGGGAAATATCTAGAAATGCTTATTTTGGGCCCAGAATTCTAAGTAACGTGGTCGTAATTATTATACCCCTTCTAATTCCAGCAGGAGAAAAAGCCTAACTGCCATTTTCCTCAGGAATTTCCATGAAATGACTGGAAGAAACAAGTTTTCTTTGGTGATCTTTTATTCCTCAAGGGAAACCTGAATAGGACCTTCAGAAGCTAGGAGCCTGAGAACACAAATATGTCTTGGACGCTAAAAGCTTAACACAGGTAATGGCTAGGGCTGTGTAAAATGGCTATGTTTGATTTCGGTTTTGGACAGCTGTTTCGGAGGACAGTGAGTCATTTCACCGTTTCAGATCACTGTTCCATTTTGATTCAGCCGTATCTGTTTTGTAGTTTCAACACTGTTTCGGTGCTGATTCGGAGATATGGATCCTCTAGGGCAAGGCAAGCACAGCCAAGTGGCTGCAGGTTCTCCCGCGGCTCCTCCGGCTGTGCCCGCCTGTGGGCCAGAGGCTTTAAGGCAGGCAGCTACCAGGTGCCTGATGAGACACCTTCTACCAGGTATAGAAAGGCTGCCGTTTGCTGCTGCCAGCGGAGGCAGAAACATTGCCTGGCTGAGCAGCGTGGGACACCTAGAGGTGAGAGCAGGAGGCTCTTGGTCCTGGGCATGACCTAAAACTGCATCCTGCTCCAATAAGTTGGTCCCATAAAAGATACTACCAGTCAAGTCTTTGTTCTTGCATATTCCCGACTATCGCAACCAAATCTTGCTTCTTGCACATTCCCAACCATCAGACCTAGAACAACATGCAGTTTGCAACAATAAACCCCAAGTGGCTCTGACTGGACAAATCAAAGACAAAAAGTTATCTCAGAATACAGAGGTTCTTTTTTGTTGCACAAATTTCCTGCTCTCCTCCTCTTCTTTAAATGACTATTTTCATTTATTTGATAAAAATGAAAGCCCCATTTTATCTTAGGCTTAGGCTGCATCTGCTTCTTTCCCAGAACTAAGGAAGGGCAGTTTTGGACCAAAACTTCTCTAAAATCTTTCCCATACAATTGGTCCAATAAAAGTTATCACCAAACCAACCTTTCTTTTTTCATGAACTTAAACATTTGGATTAAAATTTTCAAAAGTTTCTATGGAAACAAGGCACCCAACTCCAAATGAATATCTCTGCAGTTTGGGTGCTTAACTGTTAGTCCCCTTTAAATGTCCCAGATGTAATGGAAAACGGTTTAAAAAAATTGCTACCGTTTGATGAGTCTAGATATGAGCACTGTGCTTCTGAATGAGAACCAGCAACTGACAGTTTAGTATGCTGCGAAACAGTGAAAAAAACTGCATAAGTGATGACTAAATTGAATTCTAAGTATACCCAATACTCAAAAGGCCAAGCTTTACACAATCCTTAAGTTTAGTTGGGAGTTTATTCCATCTACAGAGCAGTGAAGGAAACACGAGATATTTTTAATGACACCTTCAAAGAAAGACCTTTTCTGAGTCTAAAGAGAGTTTTCATTGTCTTTAGGGTACAGATGTACTTGTCCTCTGCTGAAAAAAAATCAATTCTAGGGATTATAGTGTTTCATTTCCATTCGAGGTGACGTGTGACATGTTGGTTTTAGTGCTATTGCAGTACATTCTTCCTGCTGATTGTGTTTTGTGCTCTTTGCATTTTCTTCTTAGACTGTGCCAGATAGATTTTAAGCTTTTTATGTGCAGTTCTGGGCTGAAAAATGGATGTAAATATATTGTGAAGGTGCATGTTCATTGCCTTTGAGTGACTCTCTGCTGTTTCCAATCGGTAAGTCTATAAACCAAAAGATCTGGTTTTGTATAGTCAGTGCTGCACGCTCCCCAGGGATTTGAAAATTAAACTGGATTCCTTTCTGCTTATACACCCAGCCATCAGGTAAAAAACACTTCCCTTCTTTCCTGAATAGAGAGAGACATGATAATGGCATAAAAAATCAAAGGGCATGGATACAAGCTTTTATTATGTAGTTGTTAAGTTTGCATCATCCTGTAGTGATACATGTGGAGCAATACCACTCTAAGCTTAACCATGTTTCATTCAGCGTCTAAGTTATGGAGACCGAGTGACTGATTTTTTTAACTGAATGATTCTTTCACTCTATTTGACACTGGTGAGGCTTTACCTGAAAGATCATGTCAATTTTTGGCCTCACACTTCAAGAAAGATGTAGACCGATTGGAAAGAGTCCAGCAGAGAGCGACAAAAATGATTAGAGGCCACGAAAGCAAGACTTAGGAAGAAGGGATGAAAGAACTAGCGTTATTTAGTCTGGAGAAGAGAAGACTGGGGGGTGGGAGGAGTACTGATAACAGTCGTCAAATACCTGAAGAGTGATTATTAAGAGGATGGAGAGAGACCTTTCTTTTTGGTTGTAGGGGACAGAACTGGGAACAAGGGCCTCAAATTGTAGCAGAAGAGATTTAGGTTGGAGAGATTAGGAAGACCTCCTTGACTACGAGGGTGATCAAGCACTGGAACAGGCCATATAGAAAGGCTATGGAATCTCCATCCCTGGAAATTTTCAAGAGCAGGTTAGACAGATTGGCATGATTTGGTCAGGGATGATCCTGCCTTGAGAAGGGAGCTGGACTAAATGACCTCATGTGGCCCCTTCCAGTCCTAGTTCCTGTGAACCTAGGTTTAGCTCACTTGTATCAGTAACAATTAGATCATAATTCCTTTCTCCTTTTGAAGTGGCTAAAGCGTACATTTGTCAAAACCCTCACTGACAGGCAAGGTGGAACGTCACAGTCGTTTGCCAGGACAGTCAATGGAATTTCTCCTCTCCGCTGCTCTCTTACCCTCTTCTACTCTCTTTTAATATTCCCATTAAAAATTACTTGTACAACAAATATAGGGAGATATTTGACAGGAAAAGATCTATTTAACACATCTACTTAAAAGATCTACTAATCTACCAGGGTAATATGGTATAACAAGAGCCAGTGCTCGGCAATGGCATCTGGATAAATTCAGAGAAGATATTAACAAAGAATTTGAACAATGAGTAAAACTAAACACTGCAACAAACTTCCCAAAGATCACGATGAGTTCCCTATCACTTGACGTCTTCAAATCAAGACAATGGATCCTGCTTAAAGGTTCTCAGTAGGCCAACCAGATGTCATGCCATAACAGTTATGGGCTCAACTGCATAAAATTGTATGGTAAGCATTATGCTGGAGGTCAGGCTGGATCATAGATCATAATGGACCGTTTGCCCTTGACATTTTTGAATCACTGGTGCTTTTCTGCCATGATTGTGGTTTGATTTTGTGAGGTCCCGAATTCCCTAAAATATTGTTGACCTACAGCTTTCAAATTGCTGCCCACAGGTCTGGGTTTGTGCAATGCTCTCTTATACGTTCAGATATAGTCATTTAACTTGGGAAATGTTACCTGCATATTAAAATGAACCATCAAAGAGCTGCTTTCTTGATCGGAGTGGATAACTGCACTGTCAGAGATGAATAAAAAGACATAATGGAAATGAGTGCCTAAGGGCTGTGAATGCCAGAAAAAGGGAAAGCAGTAGGGCTGTGCGAAATGGCACTGTGCTGTTCCGACTTCAGGTTTGAGGTCTGGAGGGAATAGTGTTTTGTATCGAATATAATTTTGAGTGGAAACAGCCTTACAGTTTCACTTTGTCAAAACAGTGAGGCTGTTTTGATGCTGTTTCAATCGTTTCCCCAGAAAAAGGGTCTGGGGAAAGGAACTCAGACCAGCTATCTCGCCATCCCTTGTGCTAGATCTCACCAGGCTGGGCTGCCTCCAGTGCAAGCTAGCATGGGGGATGGCGAAGTAGACCAGCTGGGCTGCTTTCTCACCCCTGGCACGATCTAGTGCAGGGGATGGCGCAGCAGCCCAAGTGGGCTGCCTCCCCGCCCCGGTGCGATCTAGCACAGGGGGATGGGGAGGCAGCCCAGCTGGACTGACTTCCCATCCCCAGAGTTATGGTCGAAAAGTTTCAACTTTTGAAACATTTCGACTAGCCTTGTTTTGTTTTGAGATTATTTCGATGGCCTTTGTTTCATTTTGATTTTGCTGTTTTGACCTCAAAAGGAGTAAAAAAAACAGTGTCAAAACGAAGCGGCTGTCGACATTTCTCACAGCCCTAGAAAGCAGTGTTTGGGTTCTGGCGGTACCTGAAGATCCTGCACAGGTACTGTAGAGTAAAGGTCTACAGACACAGCAAGATCTTAACAGCTGCTACAGAAAGCATAGCTTCAAGGTACACAGAAAACTTTGGTATCATTGGTCTCTGGGGCAGTGGCAGAGTATACAGATAAGGTGAAACAGGAGTTTGGAAGGGAAGGGAGCCCCAAATGGTTGAATTGAGACTGTAGCCAAACATTATTCACTTTTAGCTAATAAAGTTATTCTAAAAATCCACCTTCAAAACACTTGATGTTTAATCAGGAGCCAAAAAAAACCCTGTTTACAATTTACCTCCATTTAGAATCAATTAATTACTAAGCCTTGGCTGCAGCTTCACAAATCATCTGAATGGATGCTTGTCGGTTTCTGTTAAGTTGAAGCTCCATTTTAGTCAGCTACCCTCTGTCTGGAGATGAATACTGCCATGCCCACACACCGCTGCGGATTACATGCAGGAACAGAAAACATTAGGAGAATTAACAGTGACCAGTGGGTTTTCTCCTCCCAGTAATTTTCTGATGTTTAGTCTGAGAGCCATAACCAAGGGCACAGGTGAGAGCACTGTCCTTAACTGCTCCCTGTGCCTCTCCTCCAGGTATCTCATTCTCCCGAACTGCCAGCACCAGTAATGTGCCTACTGACCCTCTGCTCCTGAGCTGCCCTCCAATTTTACCCACACAGTCCCACCTTCAAACCCCATTTCCTGCTTCTCCCCTCATCTTTCCTGAAGAGTACACACAGAAGAGAGAATGAAGCTATTCTTCATCTGCCTGGTAATGCCTCCTCATTTTCTTTCAAGTGCCATTTTCCTTCTCCCTAACATGAACAGGTCCAATAACAGCCCTGTTCCTTACAGAGCATTTCCCATTAGCACATACCTACAGGTGCAGCTGTCTCCAAAACTCAAGAATTGGGACTCACAAACATGCCCAGTGTCCGTGCTTGAATAGAAAAGCACCAAGTCTAGCTAGAGGTTTAGAACAGTTTCTTAATCTCTCCCTGTTTAAACCAGTTTCTTAACCCGTCCTTCTTCTTTCCTTGACTCTCTACTCTGGTACAGCAGTCATCGAAGTCAAGGAAGCTGAACTGGCAAACACAATGGTAGAATGAGGGCCTAAGTTTCTAAATAGGGCTGAATATGTACTGACCACAGGGCAGAGCTGCAAGAATTAGTTACTCAGGAGGGCTCAAAGCCAGATTTTCAAAGCACTCATCAAGCCCCCAAGAGCTCCCATTGTGATATTACTGGACTGGATTTAGCACTCAGGGTACACCAGTTCAGCCCTTCTGAAAATGTTGCCTTCAGTTTCAGTTCTTCCTCACGTCCAAGCTGCTCAGTGTACCTGTACCTTAAATGAGACATATCATTCCTCCCCAGAGCTTGATATGTGATATGGGGGAATTTGGCCTCCAGAAAAAAACACTTAATTGGGTTCTCTCCAACTATGGGATCCTAGAGCTGCTTTCAAGGATTTAAACAGAGAGACAAGTTTTCTTCTCCCTCTTTCACCTGCAGTCCATCATCAGCTCCATGGACCAGTATGTGGGAGTTTGCACTTGCCTGTAGTGGGCCTACAGACCCCTATTTCCATAATCCTCCATCCCACATTTTGCATAGAAGAAACTGTCCCTATGCTGCCCATGGTTCTTTGACTGTACTCCTCCTTCCTACCTTTGCTCATCTGAGCAAAGATCATCAGATTGAACTGGTGATGAGTCAGATACTCCAATAAGCAGCTCTTAAATGATGAAGATAATTAGAAGGAGACAATACTGTACCAATCACAGACCAGTTGGATATAACTGGGAGTTATTAGATGGTATTCATCCATAAACAACTTGAGTTTAAAAGAGATGGACTTTCCTATGCAGTTGGGTGATATATATTAGCCTCCAAGGAACGGTCTCCTTATAAAAGCACTGGAGTGTGGACAATTCAAACTGGTCAAATTACTAAATATGCTGAAGGGACATGCTGCAAGGGCAGGGGTTTGGTCCAAATGATGAAGCCAGTCTCTAATCTTCATAGCTAAATCTTGCAAGGTGTTGAGGGTCCACTGAGGTCAACCTCACAGGAGGTCCTCAGTCCATATCAAGATAAATATTGAAATGGCCCTTCAATCCTAAAACATGCCTTAATGTCTCAATACCGTCTTTGGATACTTGTTGGTAAACTTCTAACTATGCCTTGGTTTTGCTCTGGTTTCAGTTCAATTATACATCATGCAAGCGCATTGTCTTAGCCTCAGGTATAAGTCTCAAAGTATAGGTTGCTAGTGACAGCTCTCTTTAAGGGAAGAGATTTCTTTGCAAATTGTTAGCATAGTTTCTGTCATATCAGACATCACCAAGCAGCTGTGTTTCACAGAGGTCTTCCAGATTCTTTTTTTTATTGTAGGAGAAAATGTGGAGTCTTGAGGACTGTGATGATGATGTGTCATTTAAGGTCTATTCATAGATTCATAGATTGTAAGGAGCTGGAAGGGACCTTGCAAGATCATCAGGTCCAGCCCCCTGCACTGCCCAAGAAAGACAACTGGGGTCAGGTGATCCCAGGTAGGTGACTGTCCAGTCTCCTCTTGAAGATTTCCAGGGTAGGCGACTGCACCCTGGGGGTCTTTAAGAGGAGGCTAGATGAACACCTTGCTGGGGTCATTTGACCCCAGTACCTTTTCCTGCCATGGCAGGGGGCCAGACTTGATGATCTGCTCAGGTCCCTTCTGACCCTGCCAACCATGAAACCATCTCTGGAGGGAGTTTGTTCCACAATCTAGACACCCTGACTATGAAGGAGTTTTTCCTAGATTTGAGCCTGAAGTGGCCTTCCAGGAGTTTGTATTTGTTGCTCCTGGTGAACAGACTCCTGGTGTTCACTGAATTCTTGATGTACTCCACTGATATAGTGGTGAACCGCTACCAAGTCCCCTCTCAGCCTTCTCTTCTGTAGGCTGGAGAGGCCCAAGTGCCTAAGCCTTTCCTTGAAAGGCTTGCCTTGCAAATCCCTGATCATACAGGTGGTTCTTCTCTGGCCCTTCTCAAGTGTTTCCACATCCTTGTTGAAGTGTGGTGCCCAAAACTGGATGCAGTACTCCAGCTGTGGTCTCACCAGTGCTGAGTACAGTGGGAGTATCACTTCCTTGGTTTTACATGAGATGCATCAATTGATGCATGCCAGAGTGTTGTCTCCCTGCTGGCTGCAGCATCGCAGTGATGGCTCATGTTCATGTGACGATCAACTATTATCCCTAGGTCCCTTTTGGCCGTATCAAATTGTCAACTCAAATTGTCGCCACCAAGTCTGTAGGTACATTGGGGATTATTTGCCCCCAGATGGAGCACTTTTACACTTCTCAGTGTGGAACCTCATCTGGTTCTGATTTGCCCACCACTCCAGTCTGTCCAGGTCCGCCCGTATCTGCAGCCTATCTGCAGGCGTGACCATGCTGCCCTGTAAGTTGGTGTCGTCCGTGAACTTGGCCAGTGAGCTCTTCACCAGTTATCTCCTGGGAACTGGGCATTGGTATTGGGCTCAGGTCCAGGGACTACTCCAGATGCAGTTTGACTAGGTCTCTTTCAGACACTTAAAGAAAAAAAGGTACAGTTCGAAAGTACCCAGACTCTGCCTCACTAATCTCCCCTCCCCTGTGGTCATCTGTAATGCCTTGGACATCTTCTGCCACTTGATAGAAAGGCAACCAGAGTTTAGGAGCCAGAAGAAAAGGCAAAATGATTAGCTATTGTGTATTAAATTGAGCATTTGAGCATTGCACATACATGCATTATTTTTAAATGAGTGGAATTCAATCTGAGAAATTTTATTTGGGCAAGAGAATGTCTTTTCTACAAGAATTTGTAGTGTCTGAATCAGACTGAAAACCTAGGTTAATGCATCTTGGGCATGTTTGCATGCGTGCTTTAATGAACAGTAGCCTATTTTAATGGTCATTAAAACATCACTGTGGGCACCTATAGATGAGCGCGGAGGCTGCTCCAACATGCTGGAATTCCAGCGCATCGGAGTAGACTCAATTAAATGAGTCTGCTGGAGCGTGGCAACTACTGCACTCCAGCAGCTTCCTGCATTCATGTATCAGTGTCCCATGCTTAAAAAAGGTGGTGGGAGTGCTTGAACTAAAGCTTGTCAAATGAGCTGTATTTCAAGCAACCCCATTGCCATTTTTAAGCTGATACATGAAATGTGGTGGTGCTTTAATTATGGCAGCTCTCAGAGTCTCTTTAATTAAAGCATTGACCCTCCCCTCCCCCTGCCACTCCCAAGGCATGTATAAAAGTGCCCTAAAAAAACCATACTATTTAGCCAATGTGCATTAAAATAGGCTAATGCCCAGTAAGCAGGGGGGGGGTGTGCTTTAATTAGCAAGCCATGCTAATTAAAAGCACCCAAGTGTCACATGTATCAGTGCCCCCAAGCTCATCAATCAAGCTTTAATTCAAAGTGCCCCACTGCATTTTTCAGTGCAGAGATGCTGGTACACGTGATGCTAGAGTCTGCTGGAGCACGATTATTTCCATGCTCACCAGAGCTGTTTCCCTGCTCAACTATAGGAGCCCAGAGGTACTAGATTTAATACTCATAAAGTAAAGTGTGTTAGTGTGTAGATGTACCCCTTAAGTACCAAAGTCTTCCTAAGAAAAGCACAATCATTACAGATTCACATACCTTCTGAAAATATTCAGCGGCATACCCTTGACTCGCTAGCACAAATTGTTCCAGTTATGTATCTCTATTCATTTTTTTAAATAATAGAAATAAAAATGCCTGAGAGATCAATTCTTGGCATTTTAAATATACATGTTTTCCAACCCTCTAAAAACCAAATGTTCGCTAAACCTGTCAGCAGGTGTCTAAGAACCATTCATTCCCTCAGACCTGGAAAGAGAGTTGAAGAAGAAGTTGAACAAAATCTCCCCATTTCACAGTCTCCCCATTAAAAAAAATTACTTCAGATAAACATTAAGATGTTTTTTCCTAAACTGTGTTTTCATTTTTGTTCTGCCATTTAATGTAAAATCTCCAGTAAGAAAATAATGACCCACTTAAGAGATGCATCTATTGAAGAGCCTTAGCTAAACTATCCCTTTGGCTCACATTACAATTCAGAGGGCATCTTATGGAGTCTAAATCAATGGATTTGTAACTGGGCAAACATTTGGGCTGACAATCATATCTCAACAATATTACAGCTTCCACATGTAACAGGGTAAATTTCACTTTACAGTTTACATGGAACAGTAGATATTTGGCCATAGCAATCTTGCTGCCGATCATTATCCTAGGTTTGTAATAGCCCATAGTAAATGAGGCCCTTTGTGGGCAATCACGTTGTGATAACACAGCAGAAGCCTGGCTGTCAAACCAGCCATTTTAAAATGTAGGCAGCGGATAATGAAGAGACTAGGTGCCAGTTAGAATCACTTCACTCTTCTGTGACCCAAGTTAGGCTCAAGAGCATTTGAAAATAATAGCAGAATGAAACAGCATATTACATCCTCAGAAGCTTTTAAATGGCCTCCTGTTTTCAACTACCACTGAAATCTGTCAGAAACGCAGAACTTGACTCCACTCCCAGCAGTAAAACCAATATCTGATGGCAACGTACAAGCACAAGAATTCAGACCGAACTGTCCTCGCAGAGGATAGACAACCATTTCTTAATGGTCATTGTCCTCTTTAGTGGCATATTGTCCTCTTTAGTGGGGGCATAGAAGAAAACACTAAAACATAAGGGAGACCTCTGTGTATCGCTGAGTCTAGTTCTCGCAGTGGTGAAATAAATGTGAGCTTGTCAGGTTTGTCATGATCCCCGAGAAGAAAAGCTGCGGTGCACACTGTGCATTTATGCGCTAGGATACCTTCAGCTGTACCTGCTAGGACCAGAGATGCCTCCAGTTTAACGTGATGGCTCTGTGATTATGTGATGCTGAGTCTGCATTATTCCTCAGCTCCTGCAGCTGATTGGTTCACACCCCTAGACATCAAACCTGGATGTTATTTTAGCCTGCGGAGCAGAAAGACATGTTTCTCTGGTTTCAGCACAGGATGGGGAGCCAGGTGACCTCAGTGGTATCCTTACCACTGCTGCAGCCTTCATGCAACATACCAAACAATTATCTTAGGCCCCAACTATTCCTTCACGGAGCCTGATGCCTGTTACATAGGGGAAAAGAAAGGCATTTTTTGAAAGGAGCAAACTATCTTCATCACTGGGGAGAATATGCTTCAAAAGGGTGATAATAATACTTTCCTGGCAGAGCAGATCTTCTGGTGGGAGCAGAAGGACACCTTTTAAATCTGCCAACATTGCTACCCTCAGGACGAAGACTGATTAGACCTGTAATCACCTTTGGGTAACAGTGGAAGAAGGATTCCCTTCCAGGCTGTCTCCTCCTTCAGTGCAGACCTGCTGTGACTACTTAGAGTAAGTCTGTACGTAACTGAAAGAAGCTACACGCACCGTTTTGTATTTTGAAAGCACCGGTTTGTTGTAAAACTGTACTGGCTCTTTCTGGCTCCATCTTGGACTGAAATTCCAAGCTGAGTTGGCAGAGGGAGAGCATGCAGAGTAATAAAAGTCTCTGACATTGAGTGGCTTAGCCCCGGCACCAAAGTCTGATAAAGAAGGTGATCAGTCTGGTGTGAACAAGCAGATCACCTGATGAGGCTGACAGCATCACATGAAAGAAGGACCCGGTAGTTATAAAAGATAGGGTCTGCTCTTGGTAGCTCTCGTTCTTACTGACCAGAACAAAAGATAAGTCCTGGCAAGGCCTTTGGAAGGGCCCAAAGAGCTCTCAGACTGAGGCAGAGTCTCTGACGCCAACTCTGCTATTTCTGCGTGGGTTTGTAAGTCTTTGGTGCTTTCTCTAGGAGTAAAAGTATATGGGTGCTTACAAATCCCTTTGCAGAACTGCGTGTCATGCCAGAGGGTCCACAGCTTTGGTGCAACCGTAGGAGCACAGAGCAGCTACTGGGGAAGCTTGAGAGGCTGAAACATATGCCAACGGCTAAGCAATTAGAAGCTGATACTCATGTCAATGCCAAAACACAACCATAACCGATGTCCAACCCAGTGCCTGCACCTGCCCTGTGTGCTTAGTCTCCCGTCCCCCTTACTCTGGGGAATGAGGACCCAGGCACCACTGCTGCTGGATTTATCCAGAAGCTGCAGAGGCTCTAGCCCAGCGGTTCTCAACCTTTTTAGACTCAAGACGTTGCACTCCAGAATTTTTTAAAATTTAGCAGTATTCAGTTGAGAACCATTATACACGTGACAGACCTCTGCTCTGACGCGTGCTAACATCGAGTCTGCTAGTGTGCTCCAGCAGCCTCTGCGTCGTGGATTCAAAATGGCAGCGAGGGTGCTTTAACTAAAAGTGATGAGTCCCTGGCAAAAGGGCTGGAGCTGTGGCGGGCAGGGCAGCCATTGGGGGGGAGGGCTGGGGGAGTGGTGGGGACAGGGGTTCATGCAGAGCCCCCCCCACAGCATGGGGCTACTTACCAGCTCGGAGGCAGCTGCAGCTCCCTGTTGCAGCCACCGGGGATTGCACAAATTATCAAAGCTCTCCAAAGCTTTTCTG
>JAGPOW010000261.1:249686258-249700421 GCA_030014935.1 Caiman crocodilus | reverse complement strand
GATCAGTGGGGCAGCACCAGGGGCTGGATTATGGGGCTCCGTAAACTGTCCCAGAGGCCCTAAATTTGACACCCCTGGTTCATCTGAACACAGAGATACCCAAACAGTCAGAACAAGAGCAGAGTGGTTTTCAGTTTCTAGCACTAGCTGGAGTTTTTAGTTCAATTCCAGTAGCCATACAGGTTGGGAAGGCTCTTTAGGAAAATCTGCTACCCTTTTCAGGTTGTTTAATGTTTCTCAGCTCCATGCTGCTATTACAAAGCACAGGCTTCTTCACATCAACAATCAAATTTGTCATGCAAGGAGCCAGAGCAGTGACTCCTACTTTTTAGCTTCCTAAACACTCATCTGTTTTTTAAACAAGTTTGTTATGTCTCTTCCTGAAATGTGAACTGCAGAGAGTAAGAACACCATGAAGCAATTTATGGCACATTTGCCGAGCCCTTGTTCAGATCCAGGCAGCAATATACTCCTCTTTCGTCTCTTCCAGCAGAGAAATCAGCTTCTCTGCTTGCCGCATGAAAGGACTGATTTCACAAGAGACTGCATGATGTGCAGGATCAAGGCCGGTGGGGTTTATTTCTCAGCAGCATAGAAAATTTGCAAAACAAACGTGACTTGTGTTGAGAATGTGAATCC
Organism: Caiman crocodilus; assembly: GCA_030014935.1. Lineage (NCBI taxonomy): Eukaryota > Metazoa > Chordata > Crocodylia > Alligatoridae > Caiman > Caiman crocodilus. The sequence continues at coordinate 249,699,782 of JAGPOW010000261.1, read as the reverse complement.
TTCAAAGGAAAATGTCAGAGCATAACAAGTCTTTACTCCCTGCTGCACACCAAAAGAGGTACACGACTCAGCTTTGCAGCACTCCTGCCTTTAGCCTTGCAAATAGCTCTGGGAGGTGAGGTGGTGGCTCTTTGCACTTGTCACTTGCTCTCCCTAGCTATGAATCCTACATCTCTGAACAATTTCAGATGCTGTCCTGTCCCCAGCAAAGGTACAACCCCAATTTGCTCATACACTTTTATACCATGTATACACTTTCTGCACATAGACCCTAGTCCAGGGGAAAAAAATGGTTTTTCTGGGGGTGTAACTTTTGGCTTAATTGTTTCCTTGTGTCAGGGCCATGATTATGATGTCTACATACATTTCCTAAAGGATATATGTTGCATGCACTCTTATCCATTACAAAGCTTCACCTCCAAAGGAGAGAGGTCTCTTTTATGAGGCAACTCGGCATCCTAGAGCACTGATTGGTTAGGGACAGACATTACACATAAACGGGTTTAAGTGATCAGAAACTGGTTTAAACCTGTAACAGAACAGAAGTTCAGTGCACATAAACCAGTTTCAAAATGGCTTAAACTGATTGAAGATAAACCTGGTTGAATGTAGTATCAGACTTAACTGATTTGGCTCAAACCGGTTTGTGCAATGTCTGTCACAGACCCCTTCCTGGTTTGAGTTAAACCAGAGTCCTCCAGCACCCCAGATGCTTTGCAGCCCTGGGCTGGGTGGGCTGTACTCTCTGCTCCAGAAAACAGGGCTGGTTCTGTCCCTCTGCTCCCTGCCAGAGCTCCGGCAGAGACTGCAGGCACAGCACAGTCTGCCTGGCTTCCCCCTTTCTCCCTCCTCTTGCTCACTGCTTAAGCAGGGATCCCCCCCTCCCTCCCTCCCTCCCACAGCATGAACCCCAGCCCCATGGACCCTAGGCATGTGGTATGCTAGCTAATGCTGAGAGGTGCCTCTGTGTGTGCATCTCCAATTTCACTGCAACAGGCAGACAGAACTGTGTCTGCTTATGGCTTTTGGAGCTAATCAACAGGTCAGCTGGTAATGTCCCTCCATTCCTTCCTTGGAAAAAGCTGCTTAAGATGAAGCTGAATTAATGAGAGAGGCTTTTGTTTCACTGATGGGCTGCTAAACGCCATAAGAAACTGGTGCCATTTTAGTCAGGCACCAGGGATCAGTCACTGACCAGAGGGAGTTCCCCCATGGCCAATCTCATTGACCGGGGAGACCCCCTACATCCCTCGTGGCTGACAGCACCAACCAGGATGCAGCCGTGGCTCTCCCAGAAATGTGTTTCATCCAGTGCTTCCACTCCCCAGGCTGGCACTTGCAGAGGGGGCACTGGCACTCCCACCTGCCCTTCCTGCCTATTGCCTAAGTGGGGAGCGTGGCCTTTCAGGGGGTGCACCAGCACTCTCAGGGGGTACACATGCACCCCTGCTCACCCCCTATGCATCGCCACTGGTACTAGTTGGGGGCTGGGGGCTGGCAACACTCCTGCCCCTTGAGTAGTGAGTGGGGAAAAGCCTGGGATGGTGCTAGTAGGGTGGGAGTTTACACCCTTCCCTAATTAAGCCTGGTCACGCCCCCCATTCAGCTCAGCACTGTGGCAGGGAGGGAGGGCTGCTTCTAGCCTGAGCCACTGCAGGCATGTATCTACATATCCTCAGTCCAGAGGGAATGTGCATGCAGTTGTAAACTAATTCAATTTAGGCAGGTTAGACTAACCTGCAAAGATTGAATCAATTCAGGCTCAGGCTTTTTGAATGTCTGTCCTTAACCTTTGTGCCCACAAGGCAGACTGTATCCAAGGAGCACACAAAGAGCATGCATACATGTGACAGAAAGTTTAACTACTTCATGAGTTGTCATACAAATATCTTGGAGAGACTGGGCAACACCACTCCTCTTTGCATATCTCCTCTTTGCACAACTGCTACAAAACCAGGGCTGTAATTACTTCTTGTCCTTCACCATTTGTTGTAGCACTTGTCTTTTGACAGAAAATTTTGAAAACCTTAGTAGTGAGGAAGTGTGTGGGTTTTTACATGCTGTACTTGCTTTGTTCACAAACTACAGGCAATTTTAAATAGCCTCTTGAAGATACGGAGGCAGTTTCTACCCATTGTGGCAAAACTTCTCATAATCAGAAATATCAAATCAAATTTTGCTATAGCGTGTTTCCTGGCATTCTGAAAGATATATAACACCTGTAATTTGATACAAGTACAATTTTAAATTCTCCCTTAGCCACACATGCAGTTTTAAACCCTGCTGTATGAAATGCATTAAGAACACACACATTAAGGCCTGCTTGAAACCTTATCCATCATCCATTTTTTTCCCACCTTTAATGCTCTCGTTTAGTATGTGTTTATTTCAAAAGCCACAGAATCCAAGCCTTCCTTTCACGGAAGCATTAACCCACCAGGACAAGACTTCAGTTACAAAAAAATTTAAAAACTCCTACCATTTTGTTAATTTATAGTTGTGAGATTGAACTGTGGACCTTTCTAGGCAGAAATCTTGTCTTGTCTGTAAATCACTAGCACACAGACACTCACAAATAATCTGTAATAATTAACATAATGAATTACTATTTATGGAGTAATTCAAGTGGTTGTCACAAAACAGCTCTTTATGGTTGTTTTTCCAAAAACTGAGATCCAGTATTCTGACATTCTCAGAAAATACACAAGTAAAAATTTGCAAAAGAAGGGCAAAATGGGTCGATTTTCAAGTCAATAGTAAACGAAGCAAGGATGTTACACTTTTTTAGTGTGAATACTTTGCACATGTCCAACTGTGACAAACAAACCCACGCAACAAAAGCTGTTCAGGGAATGAAAAGACCTGGGGCAGAGTATATGGATTGAGAGTGAGAGAGAAATAATAGTTAGAAATTAAATTGTTTTATTCTATCAGTTTCATGTGTTAAACCAAGCAGATGGCAGCCCTTTAAAACTGGGCACTTTTCCAGGTTCTTATCTTATCTTTTAGAACTGCTTTTTGGTCTTTCACCTGATTTATCCATGACTGTCGCAGTGCCACCATTATAATTTTTTTTCTATTTGTGCTACAGTAGCACCTTCATCCCACTCAGTTTATTTCATCCAGGAATGAATGTCTCTGTACCCAAAGACAGCTATTCAATCCCTTTCTCTCAGCTGGTGTATTGGTAACTTTAATATGCAGCTGCTTTAGGATGCAGAGGTGGTAGTAGATATTTCTGACAGAATCAACTGAGAAGGATGTGTATATTTGCATATCAATAGGCACAGGGCTATCCAGTGCCTTTAGGATCCTTTAGACTATCCCAGCCATGTCTGCACGTATTATGCAGGATCTCTATTAGTTGTCATGACCTCTTCACCATATTATGCTGTGTACTGCATCTTCAGTTCTATTACTATTGTGTAACAGATATACGTGGCCTGCTTTTATAGGTAGTGCTTGCAGAGCTGCCTACGTTTGCGGCTGCCAAACACATCCAGTTATAAGCCTATGCTCTCAATTTCATATAACGTTGCCAAAAATTACTCTTTCAGACTGAATTTCTCTATAGCCAGTGTCTTCCTCAGGTTTCTTATTGTTTTACCTTATTTTCAAGTTTCAGCAAAAATGGCAAAGCCATTCAAAGAACAACTTTAGGAACAAAATATCATTTTGCTCGTGTTAAAAAAACATAGTGATTTGATTCAGAAGCTATAGCCCTTTTAGCTTTTGGAACAGGGACCTGAAATTTGGCGCCTACCTTTAGTTGAGTTAAGCCGACCAAGTGGTTTTATTTTTGTTAGCTTTCCAAGCATGAATTAAGGGGCTGGTTTTGACCCAGAAGGCCCTAAATGGTCTGGATAGAACCTGTATATCTAAGGCACTGGGCACTGCCTTCTCTCTTATATCTCATTGCAATCCTTAAAGTCAGCTGAAAGCAGCTTCCTGCAAGTACTATCAATGCACCAAGTCCACTTGGAGAAAACTCCTCAGCTCTGGGATTCCCTCCCTCTTCAGGCCCACTACAGCCCAAGCCTGGGTATCTTGCAAAACCACTGTAAGACCTTCCGATCTGGACAGGCATTTATAGCAAACAAACCTAGGCTGGGTTTTCTTTGGGGGTTTCTGTTCCATGTTGATAGTCTCTCTTTTAAGTTGATTTGCTCTCTTGTTCAATCCTTTTTAAGCAATTATTCTATCTTCTTTGTAAGCCTCCATGAGCCTTTGTTGGGAAGGGGAGCAAATAAATCAAATCAAATCAATAAATAATACCTTTTAGTGCTGGTTCTCTTTATTTCCATGTGTTGACAATGCTAACAAAAAACGCGTCAAAGAAATGTATGCAGGTTGGCAAACAAGAACGGTTCAGGCTGTGCTGCTGAGCCTGTGTTGTATATATAGCAACCCTTATTGCTTCACAATTTTCATATATTAATATTCTATAAGGAGTAAATCTGAAAAAGAAACTGAAATCCTCCTAGCGGCTTCTAATTACTCGCCCATGAAATGGATCGATCCTGCATATCTGAATGGAAAGTGCCAACACAAATCTTCAAGAATGGTTCTAAATATGTTCTTTTATGGTGGAAAGAAATCTGTTTGTCACATGTTACTATTTTTACATTGCTCTATTGTACCTTTTACTTTGATTTCACTCCTACCCACACAGCTGATATATACCATGCCTGGATCATTTCTGCATTGATTTTTCCTTGATATGACATACCTGTCCTTCGACAGATTGAAAGCACTTTCAAAATACAAGCATGGGTATAGCAAATATAAGAGCTAATCATGCCAAGCCACCTTTGACTTTCTGCCACCCCAATTCATTTTAATCTCCTTCTACCAGTAAAAAAACCCACAAATGGCACTGAGTTGGCAAAGTACTGGTCAAGCAATACACGTTTAATTTCTACCCCTTCATGTTTCCCTGTTTCGAACTCTGAAAATCCTAATCCACTACAACAGGGTTCTGTCTTCTTTTCATAACCAATCTTCCTATTTAGAGCAACATGCGATTAAATGTGAAGCAGATAATTGACTTCCCAGGCCACTTTAATAAAGAGTAGCATCTCCCCTCCCAACCACAGAGTGACAGCCTTCAACAAAGTCACCGTTCACGACAACTGACTCCCCCTAGGTGCGTTTTATATGTATGAAGCATTGTCGGGGGGGGTTGTTTTGGGGGGTGGCAGGGTTGTTGTTTTTCTTCCCCTTTAAGGTCCTAAAGGAACCTCCACCTACACAGGGCTGTGCTGATGCAGGAAGCAGTACAGGGGCTTCAATGGGATAGAAATAGTTTCTTCTGGGGAAGATCTGACTAGTGTTTCTACTCTGTATTTAATCAGGTTTTGGCTTTGTCCATAAAGTGTTTTCTCATATGGCTGCGTTTTACTTTTGCATGACTGTTATACTACTTGTGGAAGTATGAGGTGATGTCACCAGAATTGACATTTAAAAACCATAAGGTATCTTTACAAAGGCATTTGGTCACATTTGCTTTTGCCCACTGTGGACTTAAAAAATGAGTTGGTAAAAGGGAAGGTGAGAATAAGTACTACTAAGAGCAGATCCTATCTGTCAACTCTGCTTTGCATTTCAGTCCGAGGTGGAGCCAGAAAAAGACAGTATACTTTTACAACAAAGTTGTGCTTAGAAAACAAAAGGCGAAGACAGAAATGACATCTGTCATGTGAGTGGCCCCTTGAATATGCTCTAAAGCCGTGCCCAAACAGAAGAACGTGGCTGCGGAGCCCTCTGCTTACGTGACAAATTAACCCTCGCTGTTCGAGGGTTCAAATGAAGCTACTCCTAAGTGAAGTGACTTCATTAATTTCTGTCTGCTCTGCTGCAACAGCAGCCCGGCTTGAGCTGCCGTCTTTGGATGCGAGGGGGAGAAGGCAAGGGAGGGAGCTCAGTCCCTTCTGGGATTTTCTCAGTCCTGCTGGAGTGGTGGGAGGAGGGCAGTGGATTGGAGCTCCTCAACTCAGCGCTGCAACGTTAGCCTGTTACACCGTACTGCAGTTGCCCAGCTAGTGGTGATGTCTGTACAGGGATGAGTATAGACTAAGAGAACAAGCCAACCTGTTGCTAATGGGGAGGGACAATCCCATAAAGTGGTCTATGGCCCTGAATTCTTGAGGACGCATAACCACGCATTTTTGGCTGTCTAGGAAGCCTGTCGCCTGATGGACAGAAGCTGGTCAGGGTCAACCTAGAGCAATTCTGAAGGATGGACGAGCAGGACAGACTGCCCTGTATTTGCATCATAACTGGCAAGATTCTAGCTTGCAGGAACTGAGTGAGTCGGTCAGGGTAGGGTTGGGAGGGGATGGTATCAGCAGCTACTCTGGCTTAGTCTTCACTACAAGAAGCGGTAGGATATGTTAGCAAAGCCAGACATACACCAGACCACTTTTGCTGTTCAAGCCAGTGATGGCTTATTAGGACCCAAGCAACAGGCAGATTGTGTTCCAGCTCCCTAAAGGTAAACCCAAATGCATGACTCAATACAGAGTCCCCCTCCACCTCCTGCTAGCACTGTAAAAATAGAACAAAGCAAATACTGCATTAAATCTCATTTTTTAAATGTAACTGGAGCAGCTTTGATGTGAAAAGCCATGTAGGAGCATCTTAAGCCTGCGCTGAAATCTATTTATGTGTAACATAGCTGGTATAGCTGCCTACTGCTTACAGGTAGCCTGTGAGAAAGGCAATAGAAATTGCCATGTCTCATGACAGTAGACATGGAACACCACGTTGTTAGATGTTGCTACTGAGTGGGACTCCAGATTTGTACCTCAAATCACACCAGTCACCACCAGATGGGAACAGCCAACGCTAAATCAGACTACACAAAACTCAGGGATGTGTTGTGTGTTTGCACATGCTTCTAAGTATTTGTTACTATAGAGCTGTATAAAGTTTTGGAAGCCTCTTGATGAGAAGAAGAGGCATGTTTGTGGCTGGCAAGGTCCACAGGGGTAGGAAGCAGCAAGGCAGAGCTGGCATTGGGAAGGACAGTCAAGCAATACCACCTCTGGCAGAAAATGGGAGAAAAGAGAAGGAGCTATTGGCATCCTGAAGAAGAGAAGACCTCGGAAAATCCATAAGGACTGGGGAAAATATGGTGGATCTTGCTGCAGTGGCATCTTTGGACAACAAATAAGCTTGACTGAGACAGTTAAAAAATAAAAGGGGGAAAGAGACTGCTATGATAAAGGTCAGCTTCAGAAATTTCAGATCCAAAGACAATGACAGGCTTCATTACAATGAATGAGTTTTCCAAGCACTACCTTACAGGTCTGGCTGGAGGAGAAATCATGCCTATGTAGTGATACAAGTGGGGAGCTGTTGGACTACTATCTAACACATTATGCCATATGGCAAGTCAGAGGCGTGTGAAGCAGATTAAGGTGTCTCCCTGGTTGCTAACATCAGGCTAGGATACTGGCCGAAGGCATCAAGCAAAGAGATGTAAGCATGACACTGAGAGGAAACAGGGATCACTAAGCTCACTCCAGTGGAGTCAAAACAAGGGGCTGCCAGCTGTTTGTTTCTACTCCATTTACTGAAATAGGACGTGGCACACACTTTCTGAACCTAACTAAATTTACTCTAAGAACTCATATCAATTTCTTATCTTTACAGAAACAATCCTACTAACTAGGCCTGTGTGAATAGGGAAGTATTTGATTTGGATTCAGCCAATTCAGAGGACAGTGATTCAATTTGGAGATTTGGATCACTGTCCCGAATCCATTTGGCCAAATCGGCTTTGGAAGATTCAGTGCTGATTCAGAGAGATTCGGTGATTTGGCCATAGACTATAATGGGGAATCACTGAAATACCTAAAATGTTGTTATTTTTTGGAAGATTTGGATGAAAACAGCAGGGATGGTATCTCTGTCTGAGGGTATGAAGCCTATCAATTTTCAAGGAGATAGGTGCAGTGGTTTCTGGGAAACTGCACCTCGAACTGCTGAAAGAAACTCGTGACGTGGGACCTTGTGTGCGCGTTAAGGCACAGCGGGATGAAAACAGCAGGGGGCCTTCCCAGTGCTGGTTAGATCTCTGCCCACCCACCTGATTCTGGGCCAGCCATCTGCCCCTCTTTTGCTCAGCCAGAAACAGCTCACAAAAGGGACAGAAAGACTGCAGACAGAGGCTTATATGCTGCTTGCATGTTCCTCCTCCAGAGCACTGTGATTGGAAGGGGACTCAGGGAAAGATCACAATCACTGGCCAGCTGCAGATGTCAGCCCTGCTCTCCCTCCCTCTTCTCAGTTTCTGTTTACTTGCAAGACTGCCTTCCAAATCACCAAATCTCCGAACCAATTCAGAGACTCCAAATTGATTTGGATTTTTTTTGTCTCCCAATTCTATTTGGATTCGGTGATTCGGCCTCCAAATCAGGCTGAGTCTTCTCTGATCGAATCAGTGACTGAAGCTTCGCGCACCCCTACTGTTAAGCCATGATAGCAAGAGCCTGAAACCCAAGGAGCAATGTAGATGTTGAGCGCTGAGAAGATAAGGAAGAAGTATAAAAAGGCAATTATTGCTTTCTAGTCAGTGACTACCTGAGGCCTAGGTCTCTCAAAGTCACACTGCCTTGTTACCCTGCCACTTCTTATGAGGTAGATACATCATTCTCTTCTGAAATTGTTGGCCCCAATGCCAACTGAAGAGCACCTTGGCATTCAGTGAAAGAACCCACCTTTGTTTAACTTCAGGTATCAGGATTTGCATTACAACTTTTATTAGAGTTCATGGCTCCAATTATTCTTAGAGAAGCTGGTTTGATCATTAATTCATTAACTGATTTTTGCCTGATAACTATTGCATAACAGTTACCTGTGAAACAGTGCTACTGATTAGTGGATAACTTAATGCAGGGTCCTCACTGCAGTAGGAAACCAGAAAAGGTGGCATGTTTATTAATGTTCTGGGGCTGCTATCGTACATTTGCTCACAGACAATACCCTCACTCGTTTCACAAGAATGTATAACTAATGCACTTCTGGAAATAATTTCATGAAGCAGAAACTGTAAAGCTAAGAACAGATGGGACCCAATTTTTCACTCACTGCTGGTGCATTTTAAAATTAGGAATAATTTCTAAGAAAGAGTCCGTAAGTTGACAGAGAGAAACCACAATACAATAGCTGGGGCACCTCCACTCACTACTTGGGAATTGTCAAGTCTTGACAGAAGTGCAGATTTTCCCAAATTACCTGTGTTAAACTATACACAAATACCAAGAGAAGAACTAATGTGATGGGCCTGGTGATTCTGAGTGCTATAAAATATCCTCAGGGAAATCCTGAATTTTTAAGTTACAAAAAGTGTTTTTAGATTTGGAGCCATTATCATCCTATTTATAAACAGCAGGAAGAAAAGGGCAAAGAAAACTTTACCAATGGGAGATAATGAATATCATCTCTGACCCACACCCAATTAACCACAGACAAAAATTTCAAGGGTAGAAGGTAGAAGCAAATTCAGCAGACATGGATAAGGAGAGTTGATTCAGAGGTGGAAGAAGAACCAATAGGTAAATGGAGTCATGAACTCAGAAATATTAACCAAGAAGAATAAACACTGCTCAAGAAATCAGAATGATACGGTCATGCTTCTGGTGAATTTACAGAGCTGGGCATTTTGCATTGCAAGCTCCTTCAATAGGGAAAGGCAGCTTCTGAAGCTAGAAAGGTATGCAGAAGCAAAAGTTATCCTCATAACGTAATGTGGCATTTGCTATAAGATACCGAGGCCACGACTCCATATCATACTCTGCACTGGAATGTCAGCCTGGATCTCTCATTTATACATCATTTCTATACACAGCAAGTCCTCAAAGTGCGTATTAATTATATTTACTATAATTTACTTAGAGGAAAGTACACTGCTTACATGATATAAAGGGGCCAAACCAGAAACGAGAACGAAACCCTTAGAAGTTAGCATTCACAACGTTAACCAGGGGAGCAATCTACCAAGAGCTCTCCAATGGTGTGTCCACTCTGCAGTCACGACTGTGACTGAAAGGTACTGCAGATCTACTCAAGCTGGCTTGCTAGCTAACTTCAGCATCTTGCCATGGCATCAGGGAAACTTAACATAGACTGCAAAACCTGCCAAAGAAGCAGGGGAGAGACTCAGGTGGTAAACCCAATATAACCTCCCTGATGCCTGGGTTAGACCACCACCCAAGCTAGTAATAGTCTAAATCCAGCTTCTAGACTTCTGCACAACACCACAGTTACAGCAGTAACTGTACTGCCGAGGTATCCTTAAGAAAGAAATATCATCCTAGAACCATCTGGCATCCTGGGTAGCCGTTTGTACCTGTGCAAATGACTAAGAAATAAGATCTACATCAACATCTCTACTACCAGAGGTAAGACATAAATTAACACACTATCAGAGGAGTATGCACGCTGAGCTCATTTTCTGCCAGTATAAAGGCAATGGTGAATCAGGTCCAACTCCATCTCCCTAGTAAGCATCTGGAGGAGCTCTGCTGAGCTCAGTGGGACCACACCAGTGTAAAACCAGTGCGTGCATCTACACATGTGCTTCACTGTGGAGCTAATTAGCTCTGCAGTAAAGCATCACTGTCTACACAAGCGCCTGTATTAGGGTGCAGTAAATTAACTCCGCTGTAGGATAGTACTGTCTGGGACAAGTACTATTCTACATCAGAATAGTTACATGTGTTGAAACTCGTGTAGACAGTGACTGAGGCTGGCTATGGCATGAGTGCTAAACTGGGGAGATGGCCTATTGGCTAACCCTGCACTGTAGCAGCCTCGTGCCCTAGCCAGCCCCTCTGCAGCACACTGAGTGGGGGCAGAGCAGCCCTGGGCTTGCAGGCTGACACCCTTTGCCCCCTGCCAACAGGAGTTGTTTCACCCCGCCTCAGTGTGCTGTGAGCCCGGGGACACGTGTAAATGCTGTGCCCAGGAGCAATAAACTCTGGCATGAACTGCACCTAGTGTGAGTAGGAGTTGAATCAAGTCCAGGCCATGCTAATCTAGAGAAGAAAAGTAAGACATTTCATTACTTTTCAAATATTCTACAGAGGGGTGAGGTTGCCTGCTCTCAAAGAGGAAATTAGGTTGCATCCTTTGAACTATCAGAGGATGCTTTGTAGACAGCTACACAGAAAATAATATTAAAAGAAATCAAAGAGCACATGGCTTAAATGAGATAAACATGCTTATACTTGAAGGGAAAAATAATCCAGAATAAAAGGGAGATTTTTTTTGATGCAGAGATGGAAACCTTTATAGTTATAGAATGCATTTAAAATAGATAGTCCTAAGAGGAGAAGGCCAGCGTGCACTTTATTTTCTGAGGCTAACGTTTACTCTGCAAAGTGTTCTATGTTTCTGGGATTTGAACAGTGATCGCTCGGATTCATGCCCCATTCCTCTGCAACACCAGGTCCCTTACCAGGTGGGTAAAATGGAGCACAAAGCAGGCTATGACAACTTTTTCCAAAAGGCCTGATGATGCCTGCTATAGGATTCCAGTGACCTCTGTCAATGGGTGGGAAAGAGGAAGGGGTTTTGGTCCATGGATCTCTTAGGCACCAGCATTTCCTCCACGAGGCTGGCTGGAGGCTAGCAATAGTACTGCTTTATGCTAATTCATCTTCTCACTTTGCTTGCTGGAACCTTTGAAGTTTCTGGCAGCCCTTCCCCAGGGTAACCCAGCTCTGACTCATCAGAAGGATTTGATCTTTTCCAAGCTTAGTGACCAAAATGGCACTTAATTTAAAAAAACAAAAGAGAAGTGTCACCTCTCTAACAGTTTAGCTGATGTGAAGCAGGACGGAGCCTCCTGAGATTTCCAGGACGTGCTGTTTCTGTTGAGGAAATGTCACACCTCCCTTATGTTATTTTTGCACTACTTCTAGACACAACCAGAACGCATGGTGACTCCATGGTGACTTGTGATTCTAGAGAAGTTCACCTACTTTTTGGGGAAATAAGTTGAGCTCCTACTCTGAGGATACATTGTGGGTATTTCTGTTCTTGTTCACCCCCAGCATTTGCCAGGTGAAAGAAGTTACCTTAACCTTCCACACAGAGGAGATCCCCAGTCACCAAAAATGCTGCCGTTTTTCTGGTCCACACAATGCTGGTACTAGATTATAGCATGCCCTCCTCTTAATGCTTTTACATGTACCAAACCTGGCTTGTTAGAAGGCAATTTGCACCCTCGGCAGTGCCACCTGCTATGAGACTAGCATCAGCTACAAAGGTTAAATTAATTGCTCCAGGATAGTCTGGACTTAGTATATAAGACCAGGCTCTTTATGTGGGATTGCGCTGCTCAACACCTTACCCTGCAGCAGCCATGCCTTGCTTTGGACTCCCATGCCTTGCTCCTGCCCTGACTTGGCCTTGGCACCCAGCACCTCGCTCCTGCCTACCCTGTCCCCAGCCTCTAAGCCTTGACTACAGCGACAGACTAGGAACATAGTTCTGACTCCCTGGTTATGACCATTTTGTGCAGCCTGGGCCCCATATCTGGATTCCTTGCAGGCTCAGACACTTGTTTAACCCTACCTTCCTTCAAGACTGCCTATGTCCCAATCCTTACGCCAATTCCCCCATTCTCATGTTTTTCTACCCTTGCACCAAGCTAATGTAACAGTTTTTCTTGGTGTAAAGGGGTGGAGAGTTCTGGTCCGGCAGAACTTTTAATTCACTTCCCCAGTCTTGAGATCCATCATTAACCCAATTCAGACTTTGCGTATTGTCGCTAATGGTCTTAGTGTCTTTCAGTACACGCATCTGAAGAATTCATCTTCATGAAATGGTACCATTTTGATGGACAAACAGGAAAGCAAAAACCCCAAAGGCTTCCATTTTATTGAGTGACTAGGGCCAGACAGAGAAAAGAAACTGAAAACCATCTTTAAGCAGATTTACTTTCCCTTTGCTGATGAATTTATGCTCCCCTCCACTGCCCTGTTACCCCTTCTCACCCTTGCTTCCATCTTCCCTCTCATTTTGTCTCTTCTCCTCCTAGCTACTAACGCCAAGCATGGAATAGTGTCTTACTCACAGACGGACACATCCCACCCTCTTTTCCTTCTATTTCCTCCCAGAGCTTCACTGCACCCCAGAGGGCCATGGAAACTAGAGGTGCATCAATTCATTGGTGTATATCAGACCAGCACTCAGAGGGGGTGGGGGTGGGGCGGGCAGCGGCACTGGCAGTGGGGGGTTACAGGGTGGATGTGGCAAATTTTGGGGTAGCTGTGGCCCACTCCATAGACCACCCTCCCAGTGCCACTGAGGCCCACTTTGCCCCAGGCCACCACAAATATACCCCCAGCCCAACCTCCCCCCCAGGAAAAGGCTAGTGTAGCTCTTGGCCCCAAGCCTGAAGTGGGCAGCCCACCCTTCCCTATATATAAAGCTGGGGGGCACATACCCCCCATGCCTGCCCCAGGGTGCATGCAGGGCAGGGAGCTGCTCCCCTCTAGCCTCCGTGCCCCC
>JAGPOW010000261.1:249643204-249683980 GCA_030014935.1 Caiman crocodilus | reverse complement strand
AACCAGGCCCTAAGCTGATGGGCATTTTCTGCACCACTTTGAAAGAAATTCTTTTAAATGAGTGTCAGCTGTAACTTACCCCTCCGACATTCACACTATAGCAATTTATTTGTTCCCACTCATTCCTTTGATCGTCAGATTTCCAGACAAAGAAAATCATTCCCATAGAAATTTAATTCCTTTAAGAACATTTGAGAGTATAAAGGGAAAAAAAACTAGAAAGGCAAGGATGCAACAGCTTCTTTCATGTCACTTTGCTGTGTCATGTACCATAAACTGAAATTTATTTTCTTCAGTGGTTAGCACACAAAGCATGGCATTTTTCAATCCTAGCACTGGGTGTCATTTCTGATATATTTCCCATAAGGAACATAAATAGGAGGTTCAAGGCCATTTGCACCATCTTAAATGTGAGATGTCAAGAACAGTTTGAAATGCTTTAGTCTGAAGAAAAAAGCCTGAAAACTGATGTCTTGTAAACAACATGAAATGGAGTGGTGACTACTCCAGATCCTGTGCTTAGCCGGGGAGGGAAGGAGAGGATAGGAGGAAAGAGAAAATAGTTGTCCTTTTTTGCCTCCTATTGATTTGACACTGCGTACGTTCGTTAAGTTTATTAAACTATTAATTTGCAGAGTAGAGAGTCAATCCCCATCTCTCCTACAACCACGACTTCTGTTTTTATTGACAGAGTCTGTCTCAGCCCAGTTACATTTCTGAAACAAAAATACTGGATTAAACAAATAAGCTCTCCTTTGAAGCTAGAAACAATGGGCTTTAGGAACAAGGAGACATTTTAGTAGCTATCTAACAGGCTGACTGATTTGAGAATTACACTGGCGGGCCTTATCAGGTCTTTGTCACTCAGATCACTGGTTGGATGAAAACGTCAGATCTTTCTCTTCCTTTTGCAAAATACTGTAATAATCACAGGATTAGACTCCAACCAGAACACTGTCCAACAAGAGCTTTGTCATTCAGTACCATCAACAGACTCTTCGGCACAGTTATGGATCAAAGGCGGCACATCCTTGCTCAGCTTCTTGCACCCGTTCACACCTGCTCCTTCCCAGTGAGGTCTGTCCACCTCCATTCTTGCATTGCACCTGTCAGTGGCTGAGCCTCACCAGCTTTTAAAGACTAAAACATAAGCTTGTTCTTCTCCACTAATAGGAGAGTAATCAATGACTGATTTGAACTCAACTAACTGAGGCCAGAATCATATATGCTTACGCAGGTCTCTCCCCAGGTAGGGTGAAGTCCCTTTTTTTTCTTTCTCCCCTTAAGGCCAATGGCTTCCTAGCAACTGGTGTCTGCACATGCTAAGCAAGTATACAAACTATTAAGAATGAATGTATTAGGTTATTACTTTACTAGCACAGTAAATCAAAGACCATATACACTATCGGGAGGGTAGCTGAAAGAAAGGGGAGGCAAGAGGCGAAGGTCTCCAAAGTAATAATGAATAAGTAACAAGTGAAAATCCATGCATAACAGGGCCCCTTCTCAATTACTAGAGAGAAGAAAGGGCGCTGGGGGGCCTGAGCTCCCCCGTCCCCTGCTCCTATGCTCCTTTTCGGTCTGTCAATTTGTCGCTTCCCTTTGTCATGCTCCTTTGCCCATTTCTTTTGCTGTACACCCACTTCCCCTCTGTACCTTCCTTGTCTTATTTGTTTTCCCGTTCCACTTCCTTGTGTTGCTGGAGTTTACTAACAGCTGGAGGCTGCCAGCCCCAGGTTCAAGCAGTCTCTGATGGCCCAAATGCAGGAGTAGAAGAGCCTGGTGACCTGACGCAGCCTTTATAAACCCAAGCCACAATCATGAGAGACAATACGGCCATAGGAGCCACACAGGAAGGAGCTCCTTATGGAAAGTCAACTTTGGGCTGGGAAGAAGGGACTCAGAGTGGCAGCTGGGATAAAGCAGACCTGAAATTCTGCATTAGGAACCAGATAAATTCTGGAACCTTTTCTATCTTTGTTCGTCATTTGTCCCACCCCAGAGTGAGACAAACCCTGGGCAGGCCATTTTTGTTTGAGCCTGAAGGTGCTTATGGTTTTAGTGGTTTTTGTTGCTGGTTGTTCAGGAGTAGCTGCAGGGGAGGCAGAGGCCACTGAGAGGGGTGCTTGGGAGATGCCCCAAATTTCAAATGTGAGAGACAAGTCAGATGATAGAGACTGTCAGGTACTGAAAGTCGGTGACAGGATGTGGAGTGATGGGTCCTTGAGCCCAGGAACACATGTGCCAGGCCCAAAATTTGCAGCCTGGAATAATGGGCTCTGAGCTGGAGGCCACAGCTAGAGTAAAAATGGGATGAGGCCAGGAGAGCCCTGGACCAGACAAAAGTCCAAGTCCCAAGGGCCAGAATCATACATACCATGGACAGCCCTCCCTGTTAGCTTGTTCTATCAAGACGTGGCAGGAAAGAGCACAGAGGAAGAGAGCCAGAAGGGATGAGGGGAGCTAGCAGGAAGAGGCCTCTAAAGTTGGGTACGCTCAGGTCTCTCTTTATGCAAGGGTTGCGTTCCAAAAAAACCTTACATAAATTCATATCAAGTTAATCCATTATTACATGTAATTACTCTACTGTCCCCCCCATGACAAATTCAAACAGTAATCACACAATACAAAAACTGCTTCATGGAGAGGCTATGAGCCCTGTGCTGCAAGCAGTGGCATGCGTGCGCAGGGGGTGCATCACCAGGACAGCATGAGGTGAGCTGGAGAGGCACCCAGGGGAGGGAAGCAGGGTGGCCAGGAATGCTGCTTGCCACTCCTGGATCCACCCTGCTTCCCTTCCCTGGATGCCTGTCCAGCCCGGCAGGTGTGACCCAGCGTGGCTGGAAACAGCAGGGCTGCACGGAGAATCTAGGAGCTCCTTGCCGCACTGGGTCATGCCCACTGGGCTGCGAAGGCACCCGGGGCAGGGAAGCAGGGAACAGTGGGGCTGTGCAGAGAAGGTGCTCACCTCGTGCTGCAAGAAGCAGCAGCACGTGCAACAGGTGCATTGCTAAGGCAGTGCCGGGCAAGTACCTTTTTCATGTGGCCCCACTGTTGCCTGCTTCCCTGCCCCTGAGCCTCTGCAGATCGATGGGCATGACCTGGTGGAGCAGGGAGCTCACAGCCTCTCCACACAGCCCCGCTGTTCCCAGCTATGCTGGGCTGGAGAGACACCTAAGGCAAGGAAACAGGGTGGCGGAGAATGGTGCCTGCTCATCCTGAGCTGCGCTGGGGATGCACCTCCTGTGCCTGCCACTCTTTAAGGGGCACAGCCCTGTGCCACAGGAGGTGTGTGGCCAGGGCAGCAGGGTGCTGGGACCAGGCAGGGAGAGGAGCTGAGCCAGGCCCAGGATTGGGGCTAGGGCCCACTGCACTGTGCGTCCACCCTTTCCCCTTGGAAGTGTGTAGCAGCGAGGAGCAGACTCTCACCCAGTGAGCTGCCGGAGGCTCCGTCCTGCTTGCCACTGGCGCCCTGTAGCTGCACACCGTGGTCCCAGGCCCCAAGCACCCCCTGGCTGGACAGCAGTCCCAGCCCTGCCCAGCTCCTTCCCTACAGGGGCATCAATCCCCCTCTTCCCCCTCACTTACCCACTGGAGCGGCCCTCAAGGCTACTTGGGGCCATGTACATATACTGTACATGCAAGTGGTGCCCCGTCTCACCACCTGCCTTCCCCTTCCTCCCAGTTCCCTGCAGGCTGAAACTCTGCCTGCCTGCAGGAAGCTCATTGCCAGCAGACTTCACATAAGATCAGATTTTTCTTGCACAAAGTGAATTTCTGGTATAAATAAGGTCATCATGTATATGCAAATTGGCACAAAATGAACTTGCATAGAGAGAGACCTGAGTGTACACTGTACTAACTCCTGTGGGTGGCATACACCATGAACCACCTCCCCTCTTTCCCCTCTCCAGCACAAGACAGAACCTATGAGCCAATTCATCTCTGGGGAGACAACCTGATACAGCACTCAGTTATGCCATAAATTAATGTGTCTGAATACGTTTTGTAAGGACCACCTATTTCTGAATATGACAATAACCAACAGAATATTACCTTCTCCCGCACACTTTGGTAGCAAAGGTTGACACTATTGACTTCTGCCAGTAGAAGACTGTATTGCTTTTGTCGGTAGCCTGTTCCAGTGCTTGGCCATGTTCATCTTCAGAAAGTTCTTCCTAATCTCCAACCTAAATTACTCTGCTTCAGTTTGGGGCTTTGTTCCTAGCCCTTCCCCCCACAGCCACAAAGAAGTCTCTGCCCATCCTCCTTATAAATCACTCTTCAGGTAGCTGAAGACTAGGGGTGCACTGATAGAGATTTTGGGGGCCAATATCAATAGCTGCTATTTAAGGAGGCATATTGGCTGATACCAATCTGATATCTGATACAGCTGCCTCCAGGTGGTAAGTCTGGTGTGGTGGAAGGAGAGGGGGGAAGGAAGGGTATATGGTGCAGATCAATGCCCCCCCCACAGTGAGGGAGGCAGCTTGCATGCCAGGAGCGTGGGGGGGGGGCGTGTGCCCCTGGATCTGCACAGCACGGGGTGGGTGGCAGCTGTGGGATGGAGCTGGAGCCAGCACTGCGAGGGGACTGGGCTCAGAGTGGGCTCCAGCAGCACTGGGAGGACCAAACTGCACTGCAACTCTGCTCCCAGCCCTACGCTGGCACTCGGTGCAGCTGTGGCTTTTCCTGGCACTTGTTTGGAGGTGGGGCATTCAGCTGGGGCTGTGCTCGGTGGTGGTGCAGGGCTCGAATTGGAGCTGTGGCAAAATTTGGAGTGGCTGCAGCCTCCTCCCAGTGCTGCTGGAGCCTGCTCTGAGCCCAGTCCCGCCCAGAAGAGCTGCACAGCGTCAGCTCTGGCTCTATCCTGCAGCTCCCGCCTGCCCCGCGCCGCACAGATTCAGGGGCACGTGCCCCCCCTGCCCTCCCGGAGTGCAAGCAGCAGCAAGAGCCTCCCCCACCCCATGAGCCATGCCTCCATCCCAAGTCCTCCCCCACGTCCCAGCTGGGCAGTGCCTGTCCCTGTCCCCTCCCTCACCGTGGGGGCATTGATCTGCCCCACCAAGCCCCTTCCATTCCCCCTCCCCTTCTGATTTACTGGCTGGAGGCAGCTCTCCATGCTGCCGGCTCTGCTCCATGCTGTACTGCGGCTGCACACAGCACGGGCATTTATCGACCAAATTATCGGCCCCATAGGGGCGATATTTGATAGGGACAATTTTCTTCATATTGGTACCGATCCAATATCAAACCGATGTATTGGTGCACCTCTACTAAAGACCAGATTCCTCATTTGTCTTCTCTTGTCCAAAGTAAATAACCCTAATTCATTCATCTTTTCTTCATAGGACATGCTTCTCAGGCCTCTAATAATTTTCTTTATAATCTCCCCTCAGGTACTTGAAGTCCTTAGGGAAGAATCAGTTATATCATCAAAACTGTAGTTTGTTTCACTTAGCAGAGTGTTTTTCCTGTGGTCATTAAAAAAAACAAACCAAAAAGCCCTCAGCTTTTCTGGGACATCTATGTCCCAGTTATGCCTTTAAAATACCAGTATGCAAGAACTGTAGAGTTCATAAAGTAGAAAGAGCCAGTATACTGTATTTGACTCCTGGCAACAGAATGAAAGCCTTATACATTCAAGCATGGACAAACTTGTTCATCATTTCAAAGTGCCATATGAGTTAGAGCAAATCAAATGGACTGTTCTTTTTAGTGTAAAGGAGAAATACCTTCTAAATCAAGTAGCAGTACACCTTTCCGACCCCCGCCAAGCTGCAGACTTCCCATTTTGGCAAGAGGTTGGATTGCTGTGGCTCAGGAGCCAGACTCTAGTGCCCATCATGAGAACAAGCCTGAAGAACACAGTGTCCTGCAAAGCAATGGTTCTGAGGAAGATCTAGGGGTCACAGTAGACAAGCCACCAAATTCTAGCTCATCGCAATGTTGTGCCAAAGGTCTGATGAGATTTCTGGTGTATAAAGAGGACTAGTGAGCAGCACTATGATTTTCCCCTCTGTATACAGCACCATAGACGAAACGATGTTGAAAAATTACTCAGCAAAACTAGTCTTAGATTCACAGCACCTCCAGGGAGAGGTTGAAGCATGGTCGCCATATCCTCACCTCCCAGCTGCATAGTGGATGGCTTGCACTAATTTAGCTGAGTGGAACCCAGAGCAATTACCCTAGCTGCTGACCCTTAACACTCAGTTATAGCTGGGGAATGGTTCGGTGGAACCCTAGCAGTTCTCTTTTGATTTTAGCCTTAGTCTAGATATACCACACAACAGAGGGCAGCAAGGGCTCCCTCAGGGCCCCTCAAGCTCTGATCTTGCTCCAGTGGAAAGAAAGGGCAAAACATCAACGTGTACAAGAACAGCCTTATGACAGATTGCAATTGCTAAGCAAAGGACAAGTCTTGCAGCCAAGGGTCGAATGACAGCCACAGCCCATCACATACTGAAGGCTATTGAACACTGGAGCAGTTCCCTAATTAGAGTCCGTTCAGAAGGTCCATGACAAAACCATACTGGAAGAGAATGAAAAAAGAAAAAAAGACACCCTGATCAATCTGGATAGGATGCTGCTTCCTGAAGCGAACTCCAGAAAGACCCCGAGTGAACTGTAGCAGGGAACATCTCTCAAAGCCCAGACTATTAGTGTTAGTTCTGAGAGCTGCTGACCAAAAGTCATGTTTTGTACAGATGCATGAGAGGCAGTTTAGTACTCCTGTGTCCCGTTGTGCTGGTACAACGTTGATCAATTGCATAGATTAGAGATGCGCGAAGAATTCCTGAAAAAGAAATGTCCTGCATTTGAAAGCTTGTCTAACGCTATCCCAACTATGCAGTCAGTCCAATAAAAGACATCGCCCTGAGAAATCCTCGCCTCTTGCATAGATTCCTAGAATTATGCAAATCGTTTATTAGATTGTTTCCCCTTCTTTCAGTTTTCAGGCTGTCTATGGAACAGTCGAGGATTTTCCTTAGTGTGCTTTTCATCTGATCTCATTTGCCAGTTCCTTTAGGTACTTGGAGGACTGCTGATTGTACACTGGCAATTTTTAATGAGTATTTAATAGCCTAAATGCCATCTGTGGAGATAGTTTAGACTGGCCACAAGGGTCACATGCTAGAGTCTTGTCTCCGAATGAAGACTCAGCCGTGGTTCTGCCTCAAAGAAGGGCAATATATGGTTTGTTGCCTGTGTGGCAAGGCAGAACGTAGGGCTTGACTCTGAATCCCCGACTCTCCAGTGCTCTGTAAGGAAATAGCCTACAGAGGATGCATCACATTTCACATGATACATGCTAGATAACAACATAAATGGGCCATTTTTCTAAAACCAAACTAGTTACTCAGTATTAGAACTATTTAGAGAAGCATCAATGGTAGTTTCCTTCTGGTCATGTGCACCCCCACTGACTTACTAGCGACTTCTCTAATTCTGCCTTCCTGTAACCTGCACTCTTCCCTCCAAGCTCCATGCACATGGCTACACCGGGTGTTTTCCTAGCATCCTCAAAGAGCTGTACCAGCAGACAGGTCGGAGGAAGGTCCACCCACTGCCCTAACCACTTCCAGAGGGAGAGAGGCTGCTTTCCTCCCACACTGTTCTCTGCAATCCAGTGCAAGGACCTGAAGAGTGCCTAACAACCCCTAATTCTTGCATGGCTGTGAAAGCCAAGCTGAGCTCCGACACCAGCAGACTAACTCTGGCAACTGGGATCTGCATTTGAATAGTCACATTTGTGGGGGGAAAATGAACTCTCTCAAATACTCTCCAATAAGCCTGAGACTCCCTGTGCCCAAGAACATTCCTGCAAATGGACTTGTTGATTAGTATGCCAATGCCAAGCAGGCATCAAATACGTGTTGACAAAAATCAGCCTGAATGGTTTTTAAAGCCATGCCCAAGTATTCACTGAGGTGTCTCTGTTGTCCCAGCTCTACAATTGGGCAGATTGGCAAGGAATCAGCCAAATGCAAACCCAAAAAGAAAATGCACCCCAAATTCAGAATTTCTTCTGTTTTCTGGTTGCTCGGTTATATAAGAACTGCTGTTTGTCCCACAGGAAAAAACCAAAAACGAATGTGAACATGCGCATTTGACCGTGTTCAGCTTGTCTTTCTGCCGCAGTAAGAAATGGTCAAACTTTGCTGAAACAGAAGTCAAAGTGGTATCAGAGATTTTTTTTTAAACTGCAGGAAAACTCCATTCCCATTACATGTAGCACAATTTTCAACATTTTCGCACCTTCCTGTTCCTCAGATGGATTGACAGTTTATCTTGTTCATTTAACTGGGACCGGTGGGGGGGAAGAAACCACAGCAACACTTTTTATTACTGGTCACACCACACTAGTTCAGGTGACCTGGATTTTATCTGGGTTTATACACACTGGGCACATGTACACGATATGCTTGCTGCACAGTAGCCTAATAACACTGCACAGTAGTGTGTCTGTCATCAAAAACCATGCTAACATGCAGTGTTATTAGGCTACCATGCAGTAAGCATCACAAAAAAAAACATGCACTGGTGCTACTAAAGCAAGTACTAAACTTAAAGTGTAGTAACTAGGGTGTATTAATGAACATGTAGGCATGCCCACTAAGTAGAATTTTTAAGAGTTGGGATATACAGCCGTATTTTCCTCTCATATACTTCTGTGGTCCTTTAATGACAATTAAGGAGCAAAAATGTAAGGAGGCAAAATTTTAAAATAATTTAGAGCCTTTATTATGGGGAAAAGATGCGGCTCAGAAAACCCCTTTTTTGATTTTCCCTGCAGATTAAGTTCACTGGAGGACAGTCAGGCAAAAGAATAAACAATCTACTGACTTTTTTAAAATCACCATAAAGGGTGGAATACCATTTGTGCTTCTAAATCACTTAAGTGCTTTTAAGAATCACACCTAGAATCCTACAGCATCGTTATTAGACACACTTCTCCGGGTAGAATTGAGCTTTCCTGCAGGGCTGAAGGAATGATGTATTTGGAGAAAAATGAGAGGTGCAATTAGCTTGATGTGTGGGAAAGGTTCAGAAATCAACAAGTCCCTTACTTCCACTCAGATTGACTGGTTTTACAAAAGCTGAATTCAAGCAGAACACAGACAGCTCTGAACGACAGATTACTAAAAACTTTTAAAGAGCACTCATGTAATAATGGAGGCTTAGCAAGTTTACCAAAATTGTGAACTCAACTGGGGCAAAATGAATAGAAGTTTACAAAAAGTTGCAGTCACTTAAGAAAATGAACATTCAGAGAGAGGTAGTTAGCCATGTTAATCTGAAGTAAGGCAGAAGGCAGGGTAAAGATGCAATTTATAGAGTAACTAAATCCATGCAATTTATGTATTACCCAAGATCCACAAACCTGGCAGCCCAGGACACCCCATTTCATCTGGCATGGGCACTATTATGGAAGGACTTTTTAGCTACATTGACTATCCCATTCCCATATATCATTAGAGCCGTCAGCTTTTTAAAAGACACCACTGATATCTTAAAGAACTGGGTTTCACTGACAAGCTTCCAGCAAACACCATATTAGCTACCATGGATGTCACATCTGTACACCAACATCCCCCATAAGGGGGGTTACAAGCCATAAGGAACATTATCCCAGATGAGGCCACTGCTTCTGTTTCCATCACACTCTCCCACTTAGTCCTCAAATATTAATTCCGATTTGGAGACTCCTATACCTACAAATGAATGGCACTGGCATGAGCATGCATACAGCCCTGCCAAAATTTTTATGAGAGACCATGAAGTCCATTTCCTTGGCAGCTGTTCTCTCATCTTCCTGATATACTTAAGGTACATCAATGACATCTTCATCATCTGGACACATGGGAAGCAATTGATAGAGAAATTCCACTCTGACTAATCATTTATGCCATCAAACTGACTCTGGAATACTCCACCCAGCAAATTCATTTCCATGTCACCATCACATTGTATCAGAAGCCCACAGCTACCTTCATGCCACCAGCTTTCATCCCAAGCATACTGCTAGATCCATCATCCCCAGCCAAACTCTTCTCTGACCCCACCGACCAGGATGAACACCTTCTTTAGCCCCGGCCCATAACTTTTCTGAATTTCTGTTGAGACTCACTCAGCCGGAATCTAAATTCATAAAAGGCATGGAAGGGTGCTTGAGGCTAAACAATGTTGAGAACCACTGATCTAGCTGGTGCCACTTAAGGATGCCAGGAGCAGAACCTACATTTGCCATGTTCTGCCTTTTCTAATCTCTGCCCCAAGTCTGTACCTGTGGTGGGGTAAAACCCACTCCTGAGGCTGCTCCTGCAGGGTCTCACATGCCAGCAGCCAGCATTGATGGGTCCGGGATTGTGGGAAGAGCGGAGGGTGCAAGCCAGACTGCAAACCATGGCTCTGGCCCCGCATCCACATGCCTGCTCATCTGAGTGCATGCTGTGGGGAGCATGGGGGCAGCTACACGGAGCTGCTGCGGAGTAAGGGAAGGCAGCTGTCCTCAAAGAAGCTGCAATGCTGGGGTACCTGGATAGGCTCAGGGTGCTGAACAAAGGGAGGCAAGTATATACCTCACATAGGGGCTGGACACTGTGACACCCTTAAAGGTGTCATGACGCCCTGGTTGAGAATTGCTGCCTTAAGGATCTGGAGCAGGGATTCCTAAAATTGCAATATTTCCCAAAACAGTTGTCACTCAAAGGAAAAGAGCCAGACTCAGACCCCACTCCAACCAGTGACAACATCAACCCCAAAATGAGGACAACACTATCCCTCTGGCTGTCACCTACAGGCACCTGCCTGAACACATTAGACATACAATTAAACTCCAACCCCTCTTGGAAAAATCACAACCATCTTAAGGTAGCCACGGGAGACCTCTGGGCTTACAGGTAGCCTCAAACTTCAAATGGCATCTCTTAAGCAGCGGGCTACCTATCTCCTGTTCTCATCAAGGCATCGAGCCTTGCAATGGGCCCAGATGCCAGTTGTGCCACATTATCAGTGCAGACCACATTATCACTGGATCACATAACGTGGATTATAACATCCGAGGTTCATTTATCTGCATCTGCACCAACATCATATATGCCACTGCCTGTTTACAGTGCCTCTCTGCTGTCTACATTAGGTATAAATTTCTGTATTTGAAAGAATGAATGAGTCCTGAACTGACAGCAAGTCCAAAACCATAAAGGCCTGTAGCAGAACACTTGGACTTTACTGGACATCCCATCACTGACCTCAGAGGAGCTGTTTTTACACAGCAATGCTTTACAAGCTGATTCAAACACAAACTCGTACAAGAAATCATCCAAAGTGTGTATTGTGTTACGTATGGTCTGAACAGGGACTAGAGATTCTCAACCAATTACGTGGATCATCTTTTGTGACCCCCTTCATCCCTATGGGTTTATTACTTGTTTCCCTCTCTCAGCACTGTCCTCCCCTTTGTCTTTTGTATTCAAGCAGAAAGCAAGCTAGATTTGTACTTTATAGATTAACCACACCAGAGACTATGAGTTGCAAATCTACCCTGCCTGCAGAGTAACACAGCTAACTGCCTCTCTTTCTTGTATTCAGATCACTCTCTGTACTTGATAGCCCGCTCTGTGCATAGCCTTTCATAACACCCAATAAAGTGAGCTTTGGCTCACAAAATCTATGCATCTCTGATTTAGTTAGACTATAAGGTGCATCTCTACCCTACAATCAGTGTCAGTAGAAGATTTAAAAAGAAGCCAAGAAAACTAGGTTGCCAAGAAAACCGAGTTTAAGCATCGTGTTGACAGCAGATCTAGTAAATAAAAGTAGTGCCAGCAAGTAGGACTCCAAACCAACAGACCAAATACTGGTAAATAGGTAGAAATTAAGCCTAACTGAAAATCAAATGAAATGATGGGCTCTTCTTCCTATTGCCTTTTTTTTTCGGGGGGGGAGGGCTGGAGTGGAGGGGGCTTTAAAGAGAGTAGATGGTTGAAGGGAGGAGGATGACAGAGTTGGTTTGCTTTCCACTTCACCCCATGGCCTCTGTCCTTCATTTATGACTCTTGAGTCTTACTCTGTCACCTGTCTCTCATTGCTCCTACAGGGATGCCAGTCCCTCACTCTGAACCGTTGAAGGCAACAGCCTGAAACACCTGAGATTATGCTCTATTTTTCCAGCCCTCAGGTGTTTCTTTCTAGTCCTACAGCCCTCACCTTTGTCTCTATTTTCTCCTTAGTGCCTGAAATCAACTCTACCACACAGCACAGTGAGAGGAGACTGCCCTTCAATTCTGCCAGGTCAGGGGCTTGTAGAGAAAGAGGGGCCTGACCAACTGGCTAGGTGCCATCCCAGGCCAGGGAAATAAAACAAGGTTTATGCTGCCACAGGCATCATAGGCAGTCTCTGTGAGATAGAGGAGGGAGCTGGAAAAACAGCAGCAGATAGGGCCGGAAGCAGAGCAGCAGATCAGGCAGAGGAAGCGGATCCGAGTGGCACTCAGGGCGCAGGGTTCACCCTGTGGCATGTGCGCCAAAAAGGTTGCCTCCGCTGGTCTAGAGCAACAGCCGTCATACCCGACCAGCCACCTTGCCTCAGAACATCACAAAAAGCCTGCATTCCCTTCACCTTTATGGCTTCTCTATTTCCCCCTCCCTTAGCCCTTCCCAACCCCCTGTGGGGGATTCTTTACCAGGAAAGAGGATTTCAATAGCCTCTCCTTGAAAGGGACTTCTTAAAGTTTGGTTAAAATTAGTTTTGAATGACCTCTTTATTTCAGATTGTTTCTCTTCTGTGTATCTTCACACATTTCCAAACATTTTCTTCTATTTTCTAGTGTGTTTTCTGTGGGACAAAAATGACTGAGATCTCTGTACACAAAATATCACTTAACTGTTTAGGGGTGTACCATGACAGGATCATACTACCACCTTTGACTTTCTGGGGCATTTATTTAATTGAAATGATACATCACCACTTGAACTGTTCAGGAATAAAACTGAGTGGATGCATCTACATAGGCAATTAGTGTACATGAATAAATGCCAGAGCTTATTGCTCTGGAGTTTTTTGCTCCCAGGCATGTTGTTTGAGCAATTAACTCAGGAGCAATCAGCGCCAGAGTTTATTCGTCTGCAGTATGTGGAGCTGGGTTGGAGCTGCCTGGGTTGGCAACTCTGACTGGGCTCAGCGTGCTGCAAAGGGACTAGGCAGGGTACAAGGGTGCTTCAGTGCGGGGCTAGCCAGCTGGGTCAGCAGGTACATGTGCACTACTGCACAAGAAAAAACTCCACAGCAGGATAGCACTTCTATTTACAAGTGCTACCCTGCTGCGGAGTTTTTTAGTTCCCTGCATCCTAATAGGGGCGCAAGTGTAGATGCTGAGACATTTACTATGGAGCTAATTAATCAGCTTATAAATAAAGCACAGTTCCAAAGGGAGCAAAACAGAATTAGAAGAACAAAGAGAAATCCATTATGCCAAAGATCTAAAAGAGGCAAAATGATATGAAGCAAAGGAACTGACAGGCTGCATTCTGGATATAGATATGACACAAAAGGAAATGGTTTGAGATGTTTTACAGCGTGCGTCAGCATCTCTTCATCATATCAAATGAAGTCTGAATTGCGAGTTCTCAGGAAACCAACAAAGCCTCCACTGGATTAGAATGATGTTAATTGACTTTAGAAACCTTGATTGATATTTCATCAGCTAAAGGAAACAGCAAAAAGAGTAGGAGCAAGTTAATGAGAGGAGAGCACTACAAAGATCACTGCTGCTGCACTCAAGATTTTACAGAACTGGGACCTTTCCTTGGAAAATAACTTATTCTTGCTGGCAATAAAGTTTCTGGAAGACAAAGGAGAGGATGAAGCAAGACAGCAGGTGTGGAAGAAGTGGGGACAGCTGGTACCTCACCACTATTTAGATCAGGGGTGGGCAAAATGCAGCCCCCGGACTGGATGTGGCCCACCAGGCCATCCTAACCAGCCCACGGGGCCCCTAAAAAGTTTAGAAAATGAATATCTATCTGCCCCGCCTGCCTGTCACGCAGCCCTCAATGCCTTGCCAAAACTCAGTAAGTGGCCCTCCGCCTGAAATAATTGCCCACCCCTGATTTAGATGTTATTATTTTAATGGAAGAGTGAGCATCCGAACCCTTGGGCAACCCTGAGGACCTCAACAAATACATTAAACAGGGTCCCATTGACTACCTCAAGACCAAGCACCGTAGCACCAATATAATTACATGCAGTCTCTTCAAGAGAAATCCCACACATACGCTACCCATCCTAACTTTTCGTTTTGTAGATGAATAAGGAAAGCTGGGGCCTAAAACAAAAATCTATCTGGAAACTAGAAACTGGTTGACACATATACAGATTCAATGGAAATTGTTTAAAGAGACACCAAAAATGATAACACGGGTATTTCCATGTTGATTCTCTGAACTACTGCCAATCAAGTCACCTCAGAATGTCACACCATTTTCTGACACGTCAAATTTGTGCACGCACATGCAATGGGGGGGAAGTCAACCTGTTATTTCTCATTTCTCCTCCATCACCACCAGGATAGCAGATCCTGCCATTAGAATTTTGATAGCCGACTAGAACAAAAATGGCAGTCCTGTAGCAAAGCAGGGCCAGTGGGGCTACCAATAGTAAAAACTTGCTTTTGCTAATAAAAGGAAGCACATGCAACTCTGCTGCAATGATGAAATGATCAATCAATAAAAGGAGACTCGGGTACCAGAGACAGCCTTTTTTTGGAGATTCATCAAGATGGCAGGACTCCATCACAAGAGACAAAAATGTCCTTGGACCTCACTGCTTGTGGTATCAGAGGTTCTTCTTACTTCTTTCACCTCACTTTCCTGCAATTTATTTTCTTATACTTGAAACAACCCCTCCAAAAATAACCCCACCTACAACCCAAATGAGCTGTTCATGTACACTGATGAGAAAGAGGCAGAGACTAATTTAGATTTTTAAGAATTTATGAGATGGTTGGATACTATGGGAATGTATGTGATATAAGAGCCTACAACTAAAACCAAAACCCATTGGATTCAATGGGTTTTGGACTGGGCTCCCGCAGTCAGAGTTTCTATGGCACTCATTACTGATCTATTTCTTTTGGCACTGAAGTCAGTAGTAATAGCCCATTAATTTCCATGGGTGCTGAGTTAGATCAACAAATTAGATCTTTTTAAAATCCCATTCCAAGAGAGTGACGCTAGTTGCTTATTTTTTGTGGGTGTCTGAAAGAAGTAATCATTGCTTACAGTTTCTTATAATTGATGGCAGTAGCAAAAATAAATGCAAGTATGAATAACAACATCTTATCTTGCAGCTCTGCCATTTGGACTCATTTCATTTCCAAAAAAATATAAGCAGACTTAGGCTATGCAAAAGCCAATAGCTCTAGTTCTGCTTGAAAATTTGCCTCCATTCATTATATAAACTAGTCTCCGATCTGCAAGGTTATTTTATTTTTTCTTTCTTCACTATTTCAACAATTTTCAAACCGAGAAGAAAGGAAAGGTACCCATTCCGACAAGGCCATTATACCACAACAGGTGAGTCCATTTCTATATCCATCATTTACAGCATGGGCAGGAAATTATTTCAGCTGGAGGGCTGCTTAACGAGTTTTGGTGAGCTGTCCAGGGCTGCCAGGGTATCCCTGCCCCTTGACAAGTGCCTTGCTCCCTGGTTGCCATCTTGACCCCTGAAGTCCTGCTTTCTAACCCCTGACCTTTGCCACCAGATGTCCCTTCCCCAGTCCCTGAAAATAGTCCTTTTGGGAAGGGGGTTTGCAATCTTGGAACTAGAAAAAAATCAAATTATATACTAAAATTCAAACACTGACAATAACATATTTTAATTTTATTTTAAAAATATATTTTTGTCCTGATTTGTGTGTGTTTGCATGGTGTTGCAAAATGAAATTTTGAATATTGCAGGGGATGTGGAGGGGTATAGGTGGAAGGGTACGGGGTTTGTGGGGGTGTGTGTGTGTGGATATGTGTGTATGTGGGGCATGGGGGATGGTGTGGGGTATGTGTGGATGTGGGTGGGTGGGTATGGTGTTTATGGGCAGCTGTGGGGTGTGTGGAGGGCGAGGGTGGCTGGGAGTGTGTGTGGGGGGTGTTTGTGGGGGGTATGGGTGCATGTGTGTGGTGGGGTGTGTGCAGGTAGCACTGCATGGGACTCTGTGTGGGAGCGGTTTGTGTGGGGAGGAGTGTGGGGGTATTTGTAGGTATGGTGGAGTTTGCATGGGAGCCCCATCACAGATGCCCCCGGGCCAGTCAGCACCTGCCCCACAACAGCCCAGAGCCTGCGCATCCTGCCACCCCCTAGGCACGCAGTGGGGCTGGGGCAGCTCCATGGCTGGTTTGCCTTTTTTAGGCAGTGCAGTTGGCAGCAGCTCCTTTTGGCTGCTGCCACTGCTGGCCCCAGCCCTATGTATCGGTGGAGACCCACATCACACAGCCCTGTCACGGCCCACTTTGGACTCACCTGCCCAGGCTCAGCAGTGGTGATAGCCGGGCAGAAACTGTTGCTAAGTGTGGAGGAAAAGCAGCACCTACCCCTCGCGACTGCTGGGCCCTTCCTGCTGCAGCCATCTGGAGCCTGTGCCACATTGGGCAGTCCTGTATCTCCACTGCTGTCACTGCCAAGTCTGAGCTGCCCAGTGGGGCAGCAGTGGCAGCACAGAGCAAACACAGGGCAGTCCAGTGCAGGCTCCAGTGGCTTCCTGCTGAGCCTGGGCAGGTGTGTCCAGGGCAGGCATGGGATGGGCTGGGTCAGAGCTATGTGGTGCAGGTCCCCACCAGTACTGCAGGGCTGGGGCCAGTGGTGGCAGCAGCCAGAATGAGCCACCACCACCCAGGATGCCTAGAAAGGCAGTCCAGTTGCAGAGCCTCCCTAGCCCTGCTGTGTGCCAGGGGGTGGCAGGATGTGCCAAGGCTGGATAATGACTGGGCCAGGCGGGACTGAAGGACCTGCTGCAGGCTGGACAAAGACCCTCTGTGAGCCAGATGTGGCCCACAGGCCGTATTTTGCCCACCCATGATCTACAGCCAAGCTCTATATTACAACTGTATCTGATCTCTTCTCACCGGCCAGGATGTTCACCTTAAGAAACTGGAACAGGGAATTGGGGGCACATACACTATAACCCCAAAGCTATAGCCACTTAAATCAATATAGGCAGACTCAGACCCCACTCTGACCGACTACAATACCAGCCCTGGGAGAAGGACAACAAAGTGCCTCTGGTTGTCATGTACAACCCCCCACTTGAACACCCTAGACACATCATTAATGACCTTCAATCCCTCCTGGAAAAGGAAAATCATCTCAAAGCAGTTGTGGAGGACAAGCCTGTCCTGGCTTACAGGCAGTCCCCCAACCTTAAATGACATCTCTGAAGCAATAGGCTACATAAAGTATTTACCCAAATCCAAAACAATTTCAAATTTAACATGATCCCTCAAATAGGTAGCTTCTAGACATGGAAAATGATATATTTGTTATAATTTTCCATGTCCAGAATCAAATTATTGGAGAATAGTTGTAATTTACCTCTCTCACTGCTGCAGCAGAGGGGAAAGCAGGGGGCAAGGAAACAGGCAGTTTGCCCCCAGTCCTTACCTCCCTATTCTGCTACTGTCCCAATGGTTCCAGGTGCAGAGGGAGCCCCAGAGTTGCTCATGCACTGTGCTTCAGGCAGCTCCTATGCAAGGAGCACAGCACTGCAGTGGACAGATTCCTCCTTTCCTGCACAGCTCCCTTCCCCCACCCCATCTTACCTGCTGGCCAGGAGCAGGCTCAAAGGAGGAACCTGCAGGCTGTAAAGCTGGGATCCCTGCATAGTGAGGAGCAGAAATAGCTCCCCCATGCCTGCTGCAGCCAAGTCAGGCTCCAGCAAGGAGCTGTGAGGAGCTGCTTTGCAGGGAACCTAGTTTGGCTGGAGACCACAGAGTATTATGCAGACTCCCTGCCAGTGAGCAAGACAAGGAGAGGTGGGCAGGGAGCAGACACTGGACGCAGGAATCTGCATGCTGCTGATGCTGTTCCTGCCCCAGCTGGGCTCCCTGCACAGCTGCTTCTCCCAGCTCCCAGCTGTGACACTCGATTCTAAGATGATGCCCCCCCGCCAATGAATGGGAGGAGAAACCTCATCTTGGAATTGAGTAAATACAGTAACTCTTATTCTCATTGAGACACCAGGCCTTGCAACAGACCTAGATGCCTTCTGTGCCCCAACAGATCACATCATCACTGAACTGAATAACACAGATTTTAACATACGAGGATTATTCGCTTGCAATGCCATCAGTGCCATATTCCATCACCCGTTCATAGTGACCCTCTGCTTTCTACATTAGATAAACTGGCCGAAGCCTATTTGAAAGAATGAATAAACACTGCTCTGACTTCAGCTGCAGAAGGAATTGCAAGCCCACGGCAGAACCCTGTAATCTCACTGGATTCTGGCACTGACCTGAGGGTGGCTGGTCTTAAATAGCAAACTTTTAAAAATTGATTTGAACTGTGAAATTGCACAGTTGCAATCCACAGACTGGATTGTGTTAAGTATGGTTTAAACAGGAGCTGGGAATTCTTGTGTCATTACTTTCTTTAGCTTTCGTGACTCATTTGCTCCTATGGGTTTATAGTTGTTTGCCTCTCTCATCATGGTTTCCCCTCTCCCCCTCCCTTGTATTTTGTATTCTAATTTCTCTCTCCTTACACCAGGGATGGGCAATTTGGGCCCAAGGGACACATCGGGAGTTTTGATGAGCTGTTGTGGGCCCGAGTCACCCCCCCTTACCCCTCTGTGCAACAACATACTGAAACCTCCTATGGGGCTTTGGGTGGGTGGGGAGCAGTGGTTGGGAGCAGGGCAGGCCTGATCTGCTCCCTGCATGACCTGCCCTGCGGGAGGAGGTGGCACAGGGTATATGGGGGTGTATGTGCATCTAGGGGGCTGCCTGGAAGCCAGCTGGGGGTGAAAGGAGGGAGGGAGAGTCAGGGAGTCTGGGGGCACATGGGGTATATGTGTGTGTATGTGTGCGTGTGCACGTGCACACAGGGGCTGCCTGGGAGCTAGTAGGGGTTAGGGGAGGAAGGTGGAGGCAGGGGGCATGTGCAGCAGAGCTTGCCCAGTTAGTTAGCTTGCCCCTGCAGCACTTCACATGGGGCCAAGCCCTGCCCGGGGCAGCACATGCCGTGCTCCTGCCTCCACCCTTTGGCCCCAGCCCCAGGCCTGACTCCAGCCCCGGCTAGCATGAAGCTGCTCCTGGTGTGGCTGCAGCCAGCCAGGCTCACATTGTCACCAGGAGGCCGGGGTAATCTGACCTCAGCTGACTTCTAACACTTTGGACAGGGGGCTGGACCTGATGATCTTGTAGGTCCCTTCCAGCCCTAATGTCTATGAAATATATGAGGTGAGGGGAGCACAGAACCATCCGGGTAGTTGCAGCTGCACTGGGAAAAGCTCCACCAGAAGCTATGTGATGGCTGGGGCTGGCGGGGCTTTTCTGCTCCCCTTACCTCCAGCTGCAGCTGTTGTTCCTCCTGTGCTGCTCCAGGCAGACAGGTAGGGGAGAAGTTTTAGCCCGGCAGCTCCTGCCCAGCATGTGGAGCTCAGGCACTAGGTCCTGGCTGCCTTCCAGTCACTATGAGCAGCTATCTGCAGGTGGGTGGAAGGTGGTTGGGAGCTGGAGCCAGAGCTCCATGCACTGGGCAGGAGCCTCCCAGCTGAAGCCCCCCACTTCCTCCCCCCAACTTGGAGCAGTGCGCATTGGCTGGAGCCAGGGCTGGGGCCAAAGGGAGCATGGTGTGCGCTGCCCTGGTGGGAGCAGGTGAGGCTCGGTCCCATGTGGAACACCACAGGGGCAGCTGTGGGCCAGATCCAATCAGTGGGGCTGGATCCAGTCCGTGAGCTGTATGTTGCCCAGCCCTGCCTTATATTCTGCTTTCTGCACATCTTTTCACAACAATCTGATGGAATGGGCTTCATCTCACAAAAGCTTGTGCTATATTGCACACACACATCCCCTGCCTCCTACTTGGTTTAAAGAGTCATCCAAGTGTTTCTTGAATTCATCACGTTTTTGCCTGAAAATTGTGCATCACGCAGTACACCATGTAGTGGCTTTCTCTATAAAGCTGGACCTGTTTGTCCAAACCATAATAAAATCAGATGTAATATTATGTAATAATCATAATAAAATGGGGATGCATTGACATTTTGTTGTAAATCTGCATGTTTCCCCTCCAGACAGCTGAGAGAGGCATGGAAATTGGAGCAGTGTAGAATTCTTTCAGTGAAAGTAAACACGAAGGTGTTGGCCTCATCAGGAGACAGAAGACATTTAACTTTGGAACTAATTACAGGGAAGTTGACAGAGCTTGACAGATCTATTGTTCTAACAAATAGCTTGCCAGTACTCCTGCAAAAAAGAGCAATGCCTCTCTCTCTCCCCCCTCACTCTCTCTTAGCAGGCCTTTGACATGAGGGAACAAAAAGACAGGGTTGTCAGAACTTCTAATTATATGTCAGGAACCTGAGAAATTAGAGCATTAAATGTGTTAGTTAAAAATAATGTCCTAAAGGTTATGAAATTATGCAATGTAAAAAAAAAACACGAGAGAGAGGAATAAAATGCAGGGGAACCGAATGACAAGTCCCATTTTAGACTTCTGCTGGTGTTCTTATTGCTACAGCTTTCGAGCAAGGCTCCAGACTAGGTGTTGAGGAGTGCAAGAGCATGTTTTCTCCATTAAGATAAGCATTTGGAGGCTTTTATATTGAAAAAGCATCTCCTTGATGCAGATTTAAACCCAGTTCGTTCAGTATTTCTTAGACAGCTTGCAAGAGAAAAAGGATGGCCATATAGTTAAACCTTTGGACTGGGATTCTGGCAGAAGTAGGAATTAAACGCAGGTCCTCAAAGATTAACCATATGGCCATGTGGAGTCATGTGGAACTTTTCAACTCCTCATAATCTGCTCCCAGAAAACTGAATCTGTTTTACATGCAAAGGGCATTTTTACATGTGTTCCTGATGCAGCACCAGGCACTTTTAAATAGCAAGCCACGTTCATTAGAAACACCTGCGTGTCATGTGTATTGGTGGTGCGGCGTGCCTCCGCACTGAGAAAATGGCAGTGGTGCACTTTGAACGAAAGCACACTGAACATGTTTGAACATACCACCGCCATTTTCTCAGCGCAGAGGTGCGCCGCTGATACACGTGACACGCGAGGCTGCCAGAGTGCATCAATTTACATGCTCCAGCAGACTCGACTAATCAAATCTTCTCCACCACGCTGGCTTTCCAGCATGTCAGTGCAGGCTCTCCGCATATGTGTAAGTGCCCTAAGAGACTTGGGCATGCTTAGGTTTTGGTTGCAAAGTACCTGGCATTTTAACTTTTTTGAAAACCTGCTTTGAAAGGGAGCTCACTGATATGCAGGCTGAATTTACCTGCTTTCCCATTCTGCATCCATGACCATATTTACTTGAATCCAAGATGAGGTTTTCCTCCCCTTGAACATGAGGAAAAAGCCCCTTGTTTTGGGTTTGAGTTGACCAGCCAGAGGAAACGGCAGTGGCTATGGCTCTAACTCTGACTTGAAATCATCTTGGATTCATCTTGGTAATTGTGGTATTATACATCTACTGAGTGCTCTGACTCTGCCACCTACTGCCTTGCCTTGACTGGGTATTTGAGTGCCCATTGTTGCTTTGGGTCATCCCAACAGGATATCAGTTCACCATTTCAATGTTGGTCCCAGCCAAGTTTTAGCCTTTGTAATTGCAGCTGCTGTGGAAGTCACCAGCCTAGGCAACGCCCTTGATTTTTCATGCTTTACCATTGCACCGTACTGAGGTCTATTACTTCATTGCCCTCGGAGGAGATAAGTGTGAAGAGGCCCTCCTGACCAGCAGTCAGCAGAGGTCTACAAGCAGGTATCATGAGAATGCAGAATAGAGGATTATTGATAGGCTATAAGAGTGCTAAGGACTCTGAAACCTCTGCAAGAGTTTCTGAATGACTGTGAACAGCTGAACTTCATGATCATGAAAACAAGGGTATCATTAATCTGATGCTGAAGGATATTCACATGAGCAGGAACTAGAATCAAGTGTCCCATTTCCCAGGAAAATAGATCAATCACAAGGTTTTGAAGGTGCTCTCATTCTCTGTCTGACTTGATGAATACAATACTTGAATATTCAAAAGGAGAATAGCATCAACGGCAGAGAGTAATTTACCCCATAATACCATCGTACCTGGTGGGTTGCACACAGTCCTAGAGGTGGGGAAGATGTATGCAAGTCCCATCAAACGGGTGTCCAAAAATATTTTCCAAGACCTAATTAAAATATAAGTGGACAGGGAGACTTAAACAACTTAGTCCTACGTACCATAAGGGTGGTGCCATATGGGTTTACCCCATCTCTGACTCCCAGGGTTTTCACAAACACCCGAAATGCAGCCCTGCTGGAAACTGTGCAACTTCCCATCCCTTTTTAAAAATATGCAACCTGGCAGCTGCCATTTAAGGTTTCTGGATCCTGCCCCACAGGCCCCATGCACTGGTGCTTGGTGTTCTCTCCCCAAATGCCTGTGCACACCCCAAAATGGTGGCACTACAAGTTACCAAAAGAAGACCTCTTGCAGCAAAGGCAGCTCTTGTAGCAGCACATATAGAAAAGCAAAAGCACTCAAATCGTTCTGGCTTCCAGCTTCATTAATGCCCTCAAGGTAGTATTAGGAGCCAAGTCACTTCTGTACATTTCTATGCAGCCATTTACAAAGAAACAAGGTTTTAAGGGACACTCGAGAAAACCTCTACTTCTTTGTGTTGCTGCAGAAATGTATTTCACAGTGCACTTTATGCCATCCATGGATGTCAGAGAGGGAAAGACAGTATTTAAGACAAAGCTAGCACAGCAGCTGCATAACAGTGCCGATCACTTGGCATTGTCTTTGCAGCTTCCTTAAATTTGCTGAGGCAACATCCAAGCAGTAATATCTTTCTGGTTCCTTGTTGCCATCCTGAACTCAAGCTAGCATCCTCTAAGGATAAATACAGCCTGGCAAAAATTGTACATTTATCAGCCCTGTCCTCCACTACTCACCTCACCTGTCTTCAACCCAGCAACCTGCAGAAGTGCCAACACAATTGCTAATGTACTTTACCCAGGCAGCCTGCCCACTTACAGCGCACCTTTCATTTAGTCAGACTTACTTTGAGTTGTCCACCCTTGACCACTGCCCTCCTACCAAAGGCTCTGCATCTCACAAAAGACAGGAAAGATTGCTAAAGGGTCTTAACCTCTCCAAGCTTACTCAAGACTGGGAAAACCCGATGTAAATGGAATTCGAAGCCTGAGGGAAAAGCAACATTTTTGCCATTACTGGTTTGGACACTACAATTTGGACAAGATTGGTTTTTTTCCTATGTTGTCCCATAACACCAGCCTGAGAAAGAGAAGAATGAGGAAGACAGGGAAATAGCCAACACCTCGCAGACAAATGCTGGGGAAGAGAGAGGGAGATAATCCCATCAGAGCACATGACCTTGAATGCTACAAATGTACAA
The DNA here is from genome assembly GCA_030014935.1 of Caiman crocodilus. NCBI lineage: Eukaryota > Metazoa > Chordata > Crocodylia > Alligatoridae > Caiman > Caiman crocodilus. Next base: position 249,660,348 of record JAGPOW010000261.1, on the reverse strand, counting down.
TAGATTTACTTACTGCTCATAGCATTCAGGCTCGCATATATAAAGGAATAAACAGTGTCCTCACACTCCACACACACTGTGATGAAAGGCATACAAAAACACTGAACAAATACACATATATAAGAACAAATGTGTGGGCATCTTGACTAATGCTTTCTACCAAAACCGTATTTATTTGTCACATGACTGTAGCGGGTTCAGGGTTCACTGGATCCCTTAGTCTTTCAGTGTCTTTTACAAGCTCACAGTTTCTTTTTATCCTCCGTCTTCCCCTGGGACAAGCTCCCTCCCAGCAGGAGTCCCTCAGGATAAGCACTTCACGCAGTGCAAACAAGCCACGTTTGGTCTTTCCAGACCGCCCCGTTTACTCCAACCATAGAAAACTAACTATAGACCAGTCAGTCTTACCTCGGTCCTGGGGAAGCTTTATGAGAGAGTTATCCTGGCACATGTCCGTGAGGGGCCAGCAGGGAGATTATGCTTAGGGGCAAACAACACGGGTTCATTAGAGGCAGGTCCTGTCAGACTGACCTGGTGGCCTTCTATGACCAGGTCACAAAATCCTTGGACGCAGGGGTAGCAGTGGGCATAGTCTTTCTGGACTTTAGGAAGGTCTTCTACACTGTCTCTCACCCCATTTTCATTAAAAAACTAGGAGACTGTGGCACTGACACCTAAACAGTCAAATGGGTCAGTAGTTGGCTGGAGGGCCGCACCGAGAGAGTGGTGGTGGATGGGTCATTTTCAACCTAGAGGGATGTGGGCAGTGGGGCTCCTCAGGGCTTGGTCCTCGGGCCCATACTGCTCAACATCTTCATCAGCAACTTGGATGAGAGGGTAAAAAGCACCCTGTTTAAATTGCAGATGACACTAAGACATGGGGGGAAAAGGGCATGCTAGAAGAGAGGAATAGGCTGCAAGGGGACCTAGACAGGTAACAGGGGTGGGTGGATGAGAACAGGATGGGTTTCAACACTGACAAGTGCAAGGTGCTGCAACTGGGGAGGAAGAACCAGCAGCATATCTACAGGCTGAGAAACTCCCTTCTTGTGCAGAGGCAGAAAAGGATCTTGGAGTCATTATTGATGCCAAAAAGAACATGGGTCGACAGTGTGAGGATGAGATCAGGAAGGCCAACTGCACCTTATCATGCATCCACAGATACATCTCAAGCAGGTCCAAGGAGGTGATCCTCCCTCTGTATGCGGCACTGGGCAATCCATAGTTGGAGTACTGTGTCCAGTTCTGGGCGCTGCACTTCAGGGGGGATGTGGACAACATGGAGAGGGTCCAGAGGAGGGCCATCCGCATGATCAGAGGGCAGCAAGGCAGGCCCTATGAGGAGAGGCTACGGGACCTGAACCTGTTCAGCCTCCACAAGAGAAGGCTGAGAGGGGATCTGGTGGCTGTCTACAAACTATTTGGGTGGGAGGGGGAGGATGGGAACAGGCAGGGGGAGTCCCTGTTCCCCTGAGCACTACCATGAGTGACAAGAAATAATGGTCACAAGCTGGCAGAGGGTAGATTCAGGCTGGATATCAGGAGGCGCTGCTTCACAGTCAGGGTGGCTAGGATTTGGAACCGACTTCCAAGGGAAGTGGTGCTGGCTTCTACCCTGGGGGTCTTTAAAAGGAGGCTGGATGAACAACTTGCTGGTGTCATTCAACCCTACTCCTCTTTCCTGGCCATGGCAGGGGGTCAGACTTGATGATCTGCTCAGGTCCTTTCCGACCTGACCAACTATGAAACTATGAAAATATAAAAACTAAAGGATGGAAGGACCTCAAAAGATCATTGAGTTCAACCCCCCTGCTCTGCCCAGGAATACTGCTGAGATCAAATGATCCCAGCAAGGTGCCTGTTCAATCTTCTCTTGAAGACTTCCAAGGTTGAGGTCTGCACTGAAACCATCCTCTAACAGTTTAACTATAAAAATTGTTCCTTAGGGCACCCCAGTGCCCAGTTACTGCTCCTTGTCCTCCCCTGGGGTGCCCTAAGGAACAATTTTTCTCCCAGCTCCCAATATTCACTCCTTACATACTTATAGATGGCCACTAAGTCCCCACCTCAGTCTTCTATTCCCCAGGCTGGACAGTCCCAGATCCCTTAGTCTTTCCTCATCAGGTTTGTCCTTCAGGCCCTTAATCATTCCTGCGGCCCTTCTTTGGACCCTTTCAAGATTCTCCAAAGTCTTTTTTGAAGCATGGCTCCCAGAACTGGACACTGTACTCTACCTGGGGTCTCCCCAGCACCAAGTAGAGAGGAAGTATCATTTCCTTAGCCCTGTTCACAACACATTGGCTAATGCATCTCAGTATGCTATTAGCCCTGTTGACTACAATGTCACGCTGGAGGCTCATGTTCATCCTGTGATCAACCATAACCTCAAGGTCCCTTTCACCCATCATGCAGGCCAGGACGTCTCCTTCTAACCTATATTCATGTCACTGATTACTTCTCCCCAGATGAAGCACTCTGCATTTATCCTTACTGAACTGCATTTGGTTCGACACCGCCCACCTTTCCAGCTTGTCCAGGTCCACTTGGATCTGCATCCTATCCCCTAGCATGACTGCTTTTTCCCATAACTTAGTATCATCTGCAAACTTGGCCAGCGTGCTCTCCACATCCTCATCTAAATTGTTGAGAAAGATGTGCGCAGATATATATGTATACAGTCTCTGAAGCACACTTGGTCTCTGGCCAACTCCCAGGAGAAGGCACTCCATGCAGGGTCCTTGGGCTCCACTGTGCTGACCCGCCGACTCTCTCCCTCTTGGCTCTCTGCCTCTCAGCTGCCTGCCTGTTTCAGTTCTCAGGCTCTCAGCCCTCTGCTCCCAGCTGTCTGCCTGTCTCAACTTCCAGGCTCTCAGCTCTCAGCTGTCTGCCTGTCCCAGGCCCCTCTCTCTAGAAGCCAAACTCTCGCATCCCTCTGGCTCTTTCCCCAGGAAGTCTCGCTCTCTCAACACGGATGCTCCATTCTTCTGCATGTGCTTGACTGACACAGGGACAACGTCCTGGCTTGGGCTTCCATTTCTGCCCTGCAGCCTCCTCGTCTCTCTCCAGCTCAGCTCTCTCCCCGTGGACCCCTTGTAACTGCTGCTGGGATGTTGTATCACCATCAGCTGGCCAAAACTCTGGAGGCAGCATCCTAAGCACTCTCTGCCTCACTGCAGCTGGGCTATAGCTCCTGAGCCATACAGCCCAGTACAGTGACCCTGAGATCCTAAGACATCATTATGACGTCTAATGATCCTAATGATCCAATGCCATCATTAGGTGTGTAAAGATAGATGCAGTCATAGTACTTAGCGCTACTTACATGGCTCTTAGATCTTCAACATGGAGGACTGGATTGGCCATTATGAGCATGCTCAGAAGGGATCCACTACAGCCAATTATGCCCCGCTCCAACCCAGTGTCTCCTGGGATACGGTGTAGCTTCTTGCAAGCTCCAAGAAACCTTACTGGAGAAAAATGACAATTAGTGACTGACAGAGGAGCACAGCCCATTCTCCTTTACCCTAGGCATGGGCAGATCTAGAATTTCAAAAAGGGGGGGGGCAGATGTTGAGGTATACAATCACATAGAGAACAACATATATTTTTCTCCAGCTAAAAACAAAGTAGAAGTTTTGATAATATGCTAGGGGCCTAGCGTTATATTGAAGCAAAAAAAAAATATAACTTCATGGAAATGAGTTAAAAATCTGCAAGGCTCTGAAATAGCAACTTCATTTCCAGGAGCAGGTAACAGACTGCAGAACTGCAGAACAAAGGATAGCTCCATTCATAGACCATCAAGTCCATTGAAAAGAACAGAGGACCATTAATACCTGTGGGATGAAGAGTTTAGAAGGGATCAGGTAGATGACAATGAGCCATTAAGTCAAGTGACTCCTTCAGCACTGCCTAATTAGAAATGCTACTGCCACTGCCAGGCAGTTGGTTTTAAACTTTGGGTGCAGCAGGAATCAAAGGTGGGGGGTACAAGTGCACCAGTGCAGCTTCCCCCCCCCCCGATTTGCCCCTGAGCCTAAGACGTAGGCCACTTGATCAGGGAGTGAGAGAGCCAGATACTAGGACCCCCCTCAGCCACATCTCCCAGTTCCCAGAAAACCAGGCCCTGAGTTAGGCAGGACCAAGAGCACTCTCTGCTACTCTTTTTGAAGCTACCAGCCATAATGAATAAAGATACACGAGGCCAGAAGACAGGCAAGCCAGAGGGAGCTTTACTCTGGTACTCAGGGAGCTGGATGCTACCATGGAAAAGGCTGCGGGGTCTGATCCCTGCTCATGTCCCTAATTCTTTCTACACATTTCATTAAATAGTCACTGGATAACCACAGAGCCTCAGCCCTCTCAAAATCCATAGAGCACTGCACTATGGGTTGTCCACCTCAAATGCTAAAAGTTTTGTTTGCAGCCATGTCGTACAGGTTTTCCAGTGTACATTTGCCCTAAACAGCACTGTGCTTTTGTTCCTCTCGATTAAGGATAGTTCCCCACCTCGCTTAAAGATAAAGTTCAGCAGCGTTTGCAAAGTGACCAAATTCTGTGCAGATGGGAGCCATGGAAATACTGAGACAGGAGGTGCCCATGGAGCTGCATGGTTTAGGTGTCAGGGTACGTCCAGACTTGCCCGTCTCTGAAATCTGGAGCCGTTTAGATTTGTTGCAGTGATTTAGGCCCATTACAGCAATCACTCTTGTTGCCTAGCAGCCCTATATACACTCTCCACCTCCCACAGACTGATCCCCAAGTGCTAAGAGATTTATATTCCATGTTAAGAGATTTATGTTTAGCACCTGGGGAAGGATGTGGATTGCCAAATACTGGCTTAAAGGAATATACCAACATAGTCTTGAAGAGACTGTCTAAAACCAGCAAATTCCAGCAATCTCAGAATTGTGGAATGAATCCTTGGGGCAGCCAGAATCAAATAAGACTTTGTAATAAATCTGTGATTATGAACAGGAGGACAGTACTGGAGATATTGTAACAGGAGCTGCCTGTTCTAATGAGGAGAGAGACAGTGATACAGACAGTGGAGAGAGACATTTTGAAGCAGGAAAATAATACTTTGTGGAAACTACACAAGACTACTGTCTGCTTACAGGTAGGAAAGGCCAAGACCTGACAGTTTCATTGGAAAAACTGTTTAGAAACTGACCCGAGATACGTATTTTATTGCTCCACTGTCAAACTGCTCATATCCAGAGAATACAAAATGTGTTTATCAGCAGCAATAATAACAGTGCAAAGAAGAATAGAAGGGAAACTGAAAATTATAACAGAGATCTGCTGTTACTCAGATATCCCAGGCTTTATAGCTAAATATACCATACTGAAAAGAAAGAGTCTTATTGAATTTGCTGGAATAAAGAAAGGATGGGCAGACAATGAGCATGATACAGGTCCTGATCAAAAGCAGAAGAAAAACAATGTTTCTCCTAACCATTAAATGAAAAAAGCCCATGTGTATTGTTGCAGGGCAAAAATGACCATGAGAGACACATCTAGAATAAGTGAATTGGGCTAATCATATGATTAGACTGTAGGATTCATTCTAAAATGTCAGGGGGAGTAACTCAGATAGCATTAATTTATTTCATTGACATGAGCAGATTGAGATAGACGATATCAGGAAAAAACTCCGCTGAAAGTTGTTTTTCTTTCGAAGAAAAGCTGTAATATTTCAACCAGAAAACAAGACATGCAGGAGAACAGATGGGGAATGCGTGCTCCACAAGGAATCAATGGGCTTTCTGAAATCTGGTTAGCAAAGAGAGAAGGAGGAACACTGCAAGTAAATTACTCGCTTCAGAGAGACCATGATTGCTTGGGGCAGCTTTGGATTCAGACTCTCATGTGAACCAGTTGAGTCTGGCTAAAGCAACTCACAGAAATAAGGAGCTGGCTTCAGTCCGTTTCTACAGGCAAATACTTCTGAAGATCTCAGTGCACGCATGTCATCTCCAAGGACAATCTGAATGAGAAGACTGTGTTACTTCTATTTATGTCTGACCACAGGTTTTGAGCCAGCAACAGTCATTAGGAAAACTGCTCGTATCTGTCCTGGGAGGTGTGGTCCTGTTTTGCAGATGTGCAGCTGAGGCACAGAAATCAAAGTTAAACAGGAAGGTTAATGTAGGGACCTAACCTGCTTATAGTGACTGGAAGTATTATGGGGATGTATCATTCTATCCAGTTCCTTACATTTTTCTCTAAAGCATCTTGTACTTCCTACCATCAGAGGTACGACACTGGGCTAGACAGACTTCTGGCAACTCTTCTTTTGTTTTCACCCGGGGCAGGAAAGAACGTGGGCAGGCCCACCATAGCTCCACAGTAGTCAGGAAGCACCTAGGAGGGAAGCACATGTCTTTCCACTTGTCACCTGGAAGAAAGTGAGAAAGCCATTGCTAAGAATTTGTATCCCCTTGCGCCTTTTGTGTCTTCTGTCATTTAATCAAGCATGCCCTAAGTAAAGAACTGCAAGCTTGATTCAAGTGTCTGTTCTTTATCTGAACCACTTTGTAGGTGAATTTCTTCCATGGCTTGTGAGCTTATCTCCATAGCCATCACTTTAAAGACATTCAGCTGCATCCTCCAAAAGCACAATGCAAATGTCTGTAGCTCATATGGCCCAGAACATGTACCAGCAAGGTTCTTCTCCATTTGGCCACCGAGACAGAGTTGAATTTATAAAGCTGTCAGCCGATATCCATCAGGGATTTAAGCAGCTTGCAAGGTTACTTGGAATATATAGTTTCATAGTTGGTAGGGTTGGAAGGGACAAGAGTAGATCATCAAGTCCGTCCCCCTGCCATGGGCAGGAAAGGATGCTGGGGTCAAAGAACCCCAGCTAGGTGATTATCCAGCCTCCTTTTGAAGACCTCCAAGGTAGGAGCCAGCACCACTTCCCTTGGAAGCTGGTTTCAGATCCTAGCTGCCCTGTCAGATATCCTGCCAGTATATCTCCTCTCGCACTCACCTAAGTCTTTGTGCTATTACATCTCCCACCAATGTCGCCATTGTCCACAATTGTTTCACGGCACAAAACATTGAGGATCCAGAAAAACAAAGCACTTGCTACAGAAGAAATGGACTTTACTTGTTTGTAAAAGTAGAGCAGACACACAACATCCCCATAAACCACTCTGTTCGAGGGTAAAGTTGCCTCTCACAAAGTGAGGAGCAGTTATGCACTGGTCTATGTTATACCAGTATACCGATCATGTGTCTGCTCCCTAGCCAATTTTATCCCAGGGTAGCGCTAATGCAAACCTGTTTCAATCCCACCTAGTAGCCCAGTACAATAACAGTGCCTACTCTGGGCAGCTGCATTGGGAGACCTGATTTTACACCAGCTTCTTATAACTGTGGGGAATAACAACTCTGTAGTAACTGGGTCCTGCATCCACATACTTAGGTACTGAATTTGGATTATTCCTTTGACACTAGAAGATAATAATGAGAAACACGTAAAATATGTATTTAATTTTGCATTAATATCACTTCAAGAGGTGAGCTGACCCCTTCAGAGGCTGTTGGGTAGGTTCTAAGCTTTTGTCCTAGCAACATCCTTGAGATAAGCCAAATAACTGTTCTGCCTTGGAGAAGGGAAGATTTCTTGTTCAAATCTCTGGAAAGCAATTTCTTTTTTTTAACTTAGCTTGACGTTAGACAACTAATCCAGTTCCTCCATACAACATGTTCAGTTGAACCTATATACAACCAGGTCAGAGATCCAGATGACAGGGTCCAGAATGACAGACTAGGTTCCTGGAACTCAGGGCTATGTCCTCATTTTAGCAACATATAGCAGTGAAGAGAGCTATTTGGTTTGCATATGACAAAGAGTTTTGTGGTCTGAAAAGTGATCTGTGTTTAGAAAGACTGCAGAGTTACAGTTTGAAATTCATGGGATGTATGAACATCCCCATGCCTGTCTAGAAACACTATAAGCCACTTTGCACATGCTGCATACGCCCATGATTACTGATCAGGTTTTTTGCATTCATGAAGATATTCCATCATCTCTTGGCTTTTAGATGACATTTCATTCTACAGGTCACTGGAAAGAAAAATCTGTGAGTCAACATATAAATTAAAATGGTATGCAACAGACAGAGATTACTACAGGGCAGGGATATCTGAATATTAAATTGGGACACAGAGTGACTGACAATGAAGCACCCGTGATGTGTAAATCTGCGAACTACACTTCTCCTAAGGCCAAATGAGAGCAAATTCTACGCAGCATCTAAACAATGTGGTCAGCTCAGGAAGGACTTTTTCTTGTAATCACTTTTAGGTTGAAGCAGGGTTAAGATCTGTACATATTAAGCAGCTCTCATCCAAGAATCCCATATACATTATGTAACCCACCTACTGTGAAACATGAGAGTATTATTGACAACACTCTGCAGAGAAGGACTTGGAGACAGAGGTTATTCAGTAGCAAAACTGGGAAGAAAACCCGAAGGTCTCATTAGCAAGTTTACTGCTCTGTCCTGTAGGTCACACTACTAGTTAGTCCAGCCTCCTAAATTATTCTCTAGAAAGCATTTGGAAGACTATCAGCATGTTTCGATTCTGAACATACAACTATTTTGAGAAGAACTCAGTTTGAAGGCACAGTAGATTTATACCTTATAGACTAACCAAAGCAGATTATAAATAGCACAAGCTCTTGTGAGCTGAGCCTCACTTTATCAGATGCTGTGAAAGGACAGTCCAGAGAAAAGTCACTCGTAAGATTAGAGGCCTGAAGAGCAAGCCATATGAGGAAAGGCTGACAGATATGGGAGCCTAGAAAAGAGAAAATTTTGTGGGGGTTTGGTGATAGCTTACAAATATATCAGGGGAAAGCATCAGGGCTAGGTGAACAACTAAATTCACCAAATAATCCTTTGTTGGAAAAGCAACCCATCTTATCTTGATGGGGTTTTATTTCTATTTGATTCAGTATCTTTATGGATAAAAAATGCACAGGACTTCAGGCAAATGTAGAAATTCAAAAAAGGGGTGTGGGAGATGCATGTGGTGCTTCAGGGGTGGCTGCAGCTGGCCTCCCTAGGGCAGACCACACCATACGAATAGCTGCCAGGACTTTTTTGGAGTCCCTGAAACAGGTAGTGGCCCCAGGGGAAAATCAGGAGCAACAGTCATAAACTCCTAGAAGGTTTCAGACTGGATATAAGGAAAAACTTCATAGTTCATGTGACCACGCTCTGGAACAGACTCCCAGCGGGCGGTGCAGGCACCTACCTTGGAGATCTTCAAAAGGAGACCTGGCGCACACTTTGCTGGGGTTTTTTGACCCCAGCAGTCTTTCCTGCCCAGAGCAAGGGGGCTGGGCCCCATGATCTCACGAGGTCCCCTCCAGCCCTAAACTTGTGTGTGAATTTCTGTATAGCCAGTTTACCAGTGTAATCTCTCTGTAAAAGCATGTGTTAAGACACCAGGTAGCCGCCTCACCCTCTCCAGTGCCTGTTCCCAGCCAGCAGGAGACACCTATGGGATTGGGTAGTGAACAGGAGTGATCCAAAGAAGGAGGGAACACCTCTTGCCATGGTCCCGAGCCAATTCCAGCACTCAGCATTGCCCTCACAGAAGCCCCTGGCTGGAGGGGGGCAGTTGCAGCTCCGGCATTTCCCCCACTCCTGAGTCAGCTGGGGACAAGTGCAGCAGCGGGAGGATCTCTCCTTCCTGCACCTAAAGGCAACCCTTAGGTAAACCTTTCTGGAGAGAGGAAAGGAAGGGGAGGGGAAGTGCCTGTGCAGGAGCTGAGAGGGTGCCAAGAGATGGGGAAGGGAGTCCTACCTATTTCAGGGACTCCAAAAAGGCCCTGACAGCTGTTCCTATGGTGTGGCCTGCCCTAGGGAGGCTGGCTGCAGCCACCCCTGAAGCACCATGCACATCTTCTGCACCCCTTTCTTTAATTTCTAGATTTGCCTGTGGTTCTATGCATCTTTTATCCAGAAAGATACTGAATCAAATAGAAATGAAACACCATCAAGATAACTTGGGGCACTTTTTCAACAAAGGATTATTTGCAGGAGGGAAATAGTGACCCTTGAAAAATAAGGGTCAAAGTCACAGAAGCTAAGAAAGTACAGCTAAATAAAAGGCACTGGGTTTAGTTTACCCCTTTTCCCCCTTACCCTCTTCCATCCTGCCCCAAATTCCCAGCCCCTTAGATCCTACAGGCCAGATGACACAGCTCTGAGTACTTGTTTTTGACCCTGTGGTAAGCATCAAAACAAGCTTATTCAATACCGTGTTTACTAGACATAGTTCCAACCATCCAAATGCTACTTTTTCCTTCGCTATAAACAACATTAAAAAAAATGTTTTGTTATAATTCATGTTAGTGGGTATTAAAGCAGGGGACAGTGCAGTAACTGTTGTCTAGCAGTGAGTGCATTCAAACAAGCTGCCTTGGTGTTACAGTGGTTGCAAGTAATTTCTGTAGTTTAAAGGTGTCTTGATTTTTCCATGAATTTCCCCCTGTCCTGCAACAAGAGGCCTATATTATATCGCTTGTTTGAGGGCATTTCTGTCCAGCACAGCAAGTTTGCTGTCTAGATATGCCCACAGGGTGCTCAGATATCACCTTGACAAGTACAGTATGGGAACAGTAGTGTAACTAGGGCAGGGCAAGCAGCAGGCCAGCCCTCGGTGCCAACTTAGAGGGACACCAGTATGGCCACCTGCTCCCAGGACTCCTTGCTATGGCAGGCACATCCTCTGTGGGGGACAAAGGAGACACCGGGATCAGTCCCCAGGGAGCCTGCACTGCTGCCTGCTCCTCAGCGCTGGCATCCCAAGCCCAGGCTGCTAAGGCAGCAGCAGTAGCAGCTGCCACTCAGGTGAGGAGAGCCATAACAGGTAAAATCCTCCCCTCTCCCACTCTCCAGGGATCAACATAATTTCCCATCCTCTCTTCCCTCCACCCCCCAGGCAGAAAGATCTTGTTCTGCCTCTGTACTTAGACTCAGATAGAATAGAAGATAAATCATCTTGGAAGAGGTATTTCATAAAGGTACAAAAGAAGAGATGCAAGTGAAGGGATGAAGACATTGGTCCTAGACCTGGTTTTGATGATTGAAGCCCTCAGTGAGGCTGTGGAAGATCCAGTCAATTTTTGATGGTCAGAGTCTGTGACTGTGGACAGATTTCTTAACGTCCCGGGCCCGAATCCCCTGGAAAAGGGGGTAATACTGACCTTCCTCAGACAGATGCTGTGAGGAAGGATCCATAAAGGGACCCGTCCAGATAGCATGGCAATGGGACGCTGTTCTAGGAAATACTACTCAGGAATAGTTTGTGTAAGACACTGAAAATCTTATCTGTTTCTTTCCAAGTGAATTTTACTGCTTCCTCAGTCCACCATGTAAGCTCATCCTTTCACTTATGGAGCAGATAACTAAGTCTTACAAGCATGATCCTGGTCAGTCTTCTGCTCTGATCATGATTTGGAGATAATCACCTTTTTAGTAAATGACCACAGTATAGTATAGTGTCTCTCTTCAATATTTGCTTAGTGACTATCTATTAGAGGTCTGTGCAAAGCAGCTAGTATTCACTTTGGATTCAAATTCGGCCAATTTGGAGGACAGTGATTCAACGATTCAAATCACTGTCCCAATTAGATTCAGCCAAATTGAATTCAGAGATTTGGCTGCTGATCACCCCTGGCCTAGCAATGGCTGTCCCACCTGCCCCAGCTCCCAGGACTTGGAAAAGGAAAAAGCCCTGACTCAGTAGTTGCTGCTGGGTGGGGGAGATCCCTGCTGCCCTCAACTGCCCCATGCTGCATGGGGGGCTCTTCCTTGAGCTCCCTGAAGCCCCGAGGCTGGTGTATGGGTGGTGAGCGCTGGGGTTTTTCTCATTTTTTTTTCTTAAAGGACCAGGAGCTGGGGTGGGGGACAGCCATGGTGGGGGGCTAGGGGAGCGAGGTGGGGGTCAAGGGGCTTGTGGCAGAGCTCCTCATGCAGCGTGGACTTTTTTTTAAAGCACCAGAAGCTGGGGCGGGTGGAGCAGCCATGGGGGTAGGGGAGGTGAGGGGAGGGAGGGAGTGTTGGAGGGCTTGTGGCAGAGCCCCCATGCAGGAGGGGCTTTTATTTAAAGCACTGGGAACTGGGGTGAGTGGGGCAGCCAGGGGGGCTGGGGGAGCAGGGAAGGGATGGGGCTGGCAGGGGGCCTCCCATGGCTCCCTCCCCTCTCCCCCAGCCTCCTCTCTCCTGCACCCCCTCCCCAACCCCAAGTCCTCCTTACCAGCTGCAAGTCCAGCTGCAGCCACCGGGGACTGCCCGAGTCATCAAAGCTCTCTGAATCTTTCCCGAAGATTCAGAAAGCTTCGAATCCATTTGGACCTTTTAATTAGTCCCCTGGTTTGATTCGGATTCAGAGATTTGGCCACCAAATCAGGACAAATCTCCTACAAATTGAATCAGCACCTGAAGCATCATACAGCCCTCCTATCTATTGCTATTGGTAAACATACATTTTTCAGCAATATTTCTAACTGACTTCTAAAATGACGGTCTCACTGAAGTGACTTTGCTGACTCAACACATTTCTTAGAGATCTGGCACTCTCATATGTCCGCACTGCTCTGAAAGTTTTGTACCTGGAAAAAGAGAGAGAGAAAGAGAGAAAGAAAGAAAGAAAAATTTTTTTTTTTTTCCATTAAAAATTTTGGAAATGTGACTTTAAAAAAAAAAAAAATCACAGCACATACCATTTTCTAACCAGTTGCAACATTCTCTTCTGATACCTGCAAGTAGAACGCAGGACAGACCTCTAAACTGATGTGTGAAATTGGTGTGAATGTCACTTTGTATAGTAATTATGCATAGAAAAGCTCCCAACCTCCTTACTCCTGTTCCAGCATTGTAGACCTGGCCAGGCATTAAAAAAAATACAATACCTGTAAATAACTCTTTAGAAGACCCTAGAAGTCCTAACAGTGTGCAAGGGTCTACGTGATACAGCCAAAAATCTGGTTTCTTCTTGGATCAGTTTAGGGCCCTTTATGGATCCTCCTAATTTGATGCTGAAACATGGCTGAATCAAAAGGATAGTGAAATGAAAGATTTACAGAGTGACTGAATTGGACATAGTTATAGCAGAGCTGGAAACATTTACTGGGCAAGACATGGATTTCCAGTCTCAGACTGAGTATGCTCCTTATTCCTCAAGAAGTCCCAATTAGTGAACAACAACCATACTGAAGGAAAAGCCTCAGGATGCAACCCCAGTGAACACAGGAAAGGACAATGAGGATAGGCAAGGAAGACTGAAGAATCAGGAAATAAGGAAAGCAAATTCTGAGAAAACAGGAAACTGGAGATAAAGAACCATTGGTTTTGCTGGGTTTTTAATACATCTTAATTAAACTGTTCATATAACAGAGAAAATGAGTTACCTAAGTTTCAGCAAACTCTCTCTTTGGGGGGAAAATAACAAACAATAAAAAATAATCAATGTCTCAAAGATAAATCATTTTTTCCAATGAAGTGTGAGGCTGCTGCTGCGATGAATGAATTATTGAAGGCTGCTTGAAGGTAAGCAAGCAGTCTTTTTAAGGCTGCAAGCCTAGATATTGCTCAGATGATGCAGTTGCATCTCATAATAGAGAATCTTGCAACTAAGTCTTGAACCCATGCTTCAGTATGTAAAGTAGATTAGGAACTGCTCTACTGGAAAGGGTACTGCACTTGGACTCAAGGCACCTGGCTTCAATGTCTACCTTGGCTTTATAAATAAACCCAGGACAGTGTGAGCTAACTTCCCCTGCTTCTTGGCACGGTAAATTAGTCAGCGCTGAGCTGTATGCTGGCATGGCTGGATTGCTTCCATGCTTAGTATACAAGCTAGCTAGCATAAAGTAGTCTTGCCTATCTCTACACTACACTGCTGAGACTGCAGTGCAGATATACGCTTTGTGTGTTTTCTTCCTTGGCAACATATATTTCTGGATGCAGTGTCTCCATGTGAAGAGGTTTCTGCTTTGTGCTCAGTAAAGATATCCCAGCATTTCATTGCTTTTCTGTTTGCTCACATAGATTTATATTGCTTATCCCCCTCAGCAGGTTTGCTTTCCCTTATACCTCTTACTGTCATTATGTTCAGAATTGTTCAGCTCACGATCATGACACCAATAATGAGTATTCCTTAGAATTACAGGCAGCCTGGCGGGAGCTGGCTGGGTTGCTCCTGCACAACACCACTCAGATTGCATAGGAACAGACGTTGCTTTGGGTATTTTAGTTCCCAGTGCTGTTCCTATTGCTAGTACCATGGACAGTGCTCTGCTCTCCAGGACGCAGCTTCCGCTATCTCACCAGACACCGTCCATGCATCCAAAGACAGGATTTGTCTCTACATGAGGGTGGATCCAGGGGGTGCAGTCTCACCCCACCCCCTTCCACAGCAGCTCTGAAGCTGGAGGCTCCAGTTCTGTGGGACACCTGACACCTGGGTCCCCAGTGGTGTCTGAGACCCTGGACTGTCATGGGACACTAGGAGGGATTAAGCAGGATAGGAAAAGGAAGGAACCAATTGCTGCTGTTCCCCACTGACCCAGGAGTGGGGGAGGCCAGGACCACTCCTGCCCTACTCCAACCAGGAGCTGCAGGGATCAGTTGTGAAGGGTATTGGGCTTGGGCAACTGCAGAGGGCAGAGACCTGCTCCTTCCCACTGAACCATGTTTCCTCTGCTGGCCCGGGGCTCCAGTTGCAGGAAGAAGCTGTGTGACCTTCTGGCTGGCCTGGAGACAGTGCCTGTGGCAGGCAGTCTCCCCTTCTGGTGCCTGCTCCCAGGCACCAGCAGACACTCACACGGACTGGGTAGTGAGCAGGACTGATTTGAAGAGGGAGCGGGGAAGAGCCCCTCACTGTTCAATTTCTTTATCAGCAATTTGGATGACGAGGTGAAAAGCAACCTGTTCAAATTTGCTGATGATACCAAAATCTGGGGGAAGGTGCGCATGCTAGTAGGGAGGGAAAGACTGTAGCAAGACCTGGATAGGTTGCAGGGGTGGGCTAACAAAAACAGGATGCATTTCAATACTGAAAAGTGCAGGGTGCTGCACATGGGCAGTAGCAACCAGCAGCACACTTATAAGATGGGAAACTCCCTTCTTGAGAGCACAGAGGCAGAAAGGGATCTTGGAGTCATCATTAACCCCAAGATGAACATGGGTCGACAATGCGAGGTCACAGTCAGCAGGGCTAACCGGACCTTTTCGTGCATCCACAGGTGCATCTCAAGTAGGGCCAAGGAGGTGATCCTCCCCTTCTATGCAACACTGGTTAGGCCACAGCTGGAGTACTGTGTCCAGTTCTGGGAGTCCCACTTCAAGAGGGATGTGGACAACATTGAAAGGGTCCAGAGGAGGGTCACCCGCATGATCTGGGGACAGCAGGGCAGACCCTACAATGAGAGGATACAGGACCTGAACCTGTTCAGCCTTCACAAGAGAAGGCTGAGGGGGGACCTGGTGACCGTCTATAAACTCACGTGGGGGGACCAGAAGGGTTTGGGGGATACCTTGTTTCCCCTAGTGCCGCCCAGGATAACAAGAAATAACAGCCACAAGTTGTTGGAGAGTAGGTTTAAATTAGACGTCCATAAGAACTACTTCACAGTCAGGGTGGCTAGGATCTGGAACCAACTTCCAAGGGAAGTGGTGCTGGCTCCTACCCTGGGGGGGTCTTTAAGAAGTGGCTCGATGCCTACCTGACTGGGGTCAACTGAGCCCAGTTTTCCTCCTGCCTAGACAGGGGGTTGGACTTGAAGATCTACAAGGTTCCTTCTGACCCGACTTCTATAATTCTATGATTATGGTAAGATTATGATTATGGTAACCTTGTCACAGGCACAAGGTTACATGGGGGGCAAGGAGAAAGGGATTTGGTGGTAGGGGTCTGCTACAGACCCCCACACCAAGGGGAAGTGCTAGATTTGGGGCTCCTGAGACAGCTCTCAAAGACCATAAAAACTAAGGATGCAGTAGTCATGGGGGACCTAAACTACCCAGACATGTCTTGGGAGACGCAGACAGCAAAGTCCCACCATTCATGCAAGTTCCTATCCTGTGTACAGGACCTCCACCTGATGCAGGAGGTACATGGTTCCACTAGGAGGAATGCCTTGCTGGACCTGGTATTGGCAACGGGGGATGACATGGTAGGGGACCTACAGATCGGTGGTCACCTGGGGGACAGTGATCACCAAATAATAGAACTCTTCATAAAACGTCGAGTGGGTAAGGTAACTAGTAGGGTGAAAGTGCTACTTCAGGAAACCTGATTTCAATGAACTCAGGTGATTAGTCAAGGACGCACTGCAGAGTAGGAGTTTTGAAGAGATGGGAGCCCAGGGAGGGTGGCTGTGCCTTAAGGAAATGATCCTTCAGGCACAGAGGGAGACAATCCCAATGTGAGGAAAAAGAGGGTAAGGGGCCAGAAAGCTTCCCTGGCTGACCAGAGAAATCCAGAGCAGCCTAAGGGCCAAAAGGGGAGCATATAAAAAGTGGAAATAGAGAGATCACCAAAGAAGAGTATACCTCCTCTGCTCGCACTTGCAGGGAGGCAGTTAGATGGGCCAAAGCTACCATGGAGCTGAGGATGGCCCCCCAAGTTAAGGATAACAAGAAATTGTTTTTTAGATCTATAGGGAGTAAAAGGAAGGCCCAGGGTGGAATAGGACCTCTGCTAAATGGGCAGAAGCAATTGGTGACGGACAGGGGGAACAAGGTTGAACTCCTCAACGAGTTCTTTGCCTCAGTGTTCCTAAGCGAGGGGCAGGACAAGTCTCTCACTGGGGTTGTAGAGAGGCAGCAGCAGGGCGCCAGACTGCCATGCGTAGACCCTGAGATGGTGCAGAGTCACTTGGAAGAACTGGATCCCTTTAAGTCAGCAGGCCCGGATGAGCTCCATCTGAGGGTACTGAAGGCGCTGGCTGACATCATTGCACAGCCACTGGCGGTAACATGTGAACACTCATGGCACATGGGCTGGGTCCTGGAGGACTGGAAAAGGGCCAATGTGGTCCCCATTTTCAAGAAGGGGAGGAAGGAGGACCCAGGCAACTACAGGCCAGTCAGTCTCACCTCCATCCTAGG
>JAGPOW010000261.1:249537554-249643104 GCA_030014935.1 Caiman crocodilus | reverse complement strand
TTCATAGCAGGTAGATCATGCCTGACTAATCTAGTCTCTTTTTATGACCAGGTTACAAAATGCCTGGATGCAGGAGTAGGGGTTGATGTCATATACTTATACTTCAGGAAGGCCTTCGATATGGTATCCCACACCATACTGGTGAACAAGTTAAGAGGCTGTGACTTGGATGACTACACAGTCGGGTGAGTGGTGAATTAGCTAGAGGGTCGCACCCAGAGAGTCGTGGTGGATGGGTCGGTATCGACCTGGAAGGGTCTGAGCAGTGGGGTCCCGCAGGGCTCGGTCCTAGGTCCGATACTCTTCAATGTCTTCATCAGCGACTTGGACGAGGGAGTGAAGTGTACTCTGTCCAAGTTTGTGGATGACACAAAGCTATGTGGAGAAGTGGACACGCCGGAGAGCACAGAACAGCTGCAAGCAGACCTGGACAGGTTGAACAAGTGGGCAGAAAACAACAGAATGCAATTCAACAAGGAGAAATTCAAGGTGCTGCACCTAGGGAGGAAAAATGTCCAGCACACCTACTGCCCAGGAAATGACCTGCTGGGTGGCATGGAAGTGGAAAGGGATCTTGGAGTCCTAGTGGACTCCAAAATGAACAGGAGTTGTCAGTGTGACAAAGTCATCAGAAAAGCTAATGGCACTTTAGCGTGCATCAGCAGACGCACAACGAACAGATCCAAGGAGGTGATACTTCCCCTCTATTGGGCGATGATCAGACCGCAGTTCAAGTACTGCATGCAATTTTGTGTGCCACACTTCAAGAGGGATGTGGATAACCTGGGGAGGGTCCAGAGAAGGAAAACTCGTATGGTTAAGGGCTTGCAGGCCAAGCCCTATGAGGAGAGACTGGGGCACCTGGACCTTTTCAGCCTCCACAAGACAAGGTTGAAAGGTGACCTTGAGGCTGCCTATAAGTTCATCACGGGGGCACAGAAGGGAATTGGTGAGATTTTATTCACCAAGGTGCCCCTGGGGGTTACAAGAAATAATGGCCACAAGCTAGCAGAGAGCAGATTTAGACTGGACATTAGGAAGAACTTCTTCACAGGTAGTGGCCAAGGTCTGGAACGGGCTCCCAAGGGAGGTGGTGCTCTCCCCTACCCTGGGGGTCTTCAAGAGGAGGTTGGATATGCATCTACTGGGGTCATCTAGACCCAGCACTCTTTCCTGCCTATGCAGGGGGTTGGACTCGATGATGTATTGTGGTCCCTTCAGACCCTAGCATCTGTGAATCTATGAAATGACAGAGAAACAAAACAAACTCTTGTTATTGAGACTTGTGCAGCTTGTGCAACTTGTGCAGGAGAGAAAACTGTGAATTTAGAAAAGAATCAGTTTCATCTCAATGGCATTATTTCTGTCTCCTAATTACTTGTAAACAGAGTAATGTACAGCAGCATAGCAGAAAACAGGGTAGCACGAGCAGGGACCTTCATAACTCTCCTGCCAGACTAAACACTCCTCTACCCCACCCTTATTATTTCTTCAGACTTTATAAATCTGTATTAAACAATGCATCAAGGATCTGGCCTACACTGGAAAAATATAAATTCACAATTTGGGTGAGGAAGGAAAGAAAAGCACCATTTAAAACTGCTGAAAGATAGTGGATTAGGAATAACTTCTGGAAGGACAGTGAAAAGCAGCAGCTCTCTTGGTTCAAAAGAGAAAACGCTGTTTCTCTCTAGCTGCAGTTCTCCCCTAAATCTTTAAAACAACCTTCTTAAGAAATACCTGGAGATTTTTGTCAGTCTGTCAGTAGCAGGAGAGGAGATGGAAGCTGAACAATTTGGAAGATCCAGCGAGAAGGCTGCTCCGGTAATGTGATGGGAACTAGCTATTTCGCTTACATCCCCCCTTTCACTTCACCTGGACCGCTCTACCTGGCCTGCCCAAGCCCAGTGCATATCTTCTCATTAAGATGACTTTGAATGCCAGCTCCTCCTCAGCCTTGGGCACTGCTGAGGCTCCATGTCTGCTGTCTTGTTCACAAATCCTTAATGTTTATACCGAATACCCCAGTTTTCCTGCTGTTACTTCACTTTGTTTCACTTGGCAAGCAACAAAGTTATTGCCAGAGCAGGCCAAGTTAACCTTCTTCCCTTCCTCAACTTGCATAAGTGGCTCTAAGGATTGATAAAAGAGCTACGCAAGGTTGCATTTAGGAGAGGTGGTGAAAATGGTCTCACTTACATTCCTTTCCTCCGAATTTTGTCAGTGTTTAACAAATAATTAATTTGCCTTCAAGAAAAACTTGCACGATTCCCCTTTTTCCTCCCATAAGAAAGAAATTCTCAAAGTCAACACAACTCTGTGGGAAAGCAAAAATGCAAACCTAGATCTCTAGAGTGGGACTCCAGCACCCCAGGCACACAACTGTCTTGCCTTCTAGGCCTTATATTTACAAACCAGAAATATTCCACTAAGAAAACAAAAACAAATACAAAAACCATGCCACCAAACAATAGTAACTTTCTAGATCTGGACTCCTTTGAAAGATGTTGAATCTCATCAAATTCTGGTTCTCATACAACATATTGTTCACAACTAAATAAGCAAGTGAAAACTATGCAAAAGCTGCATTGATATGCTGACACATCAACTTGTCAGATATAATTACAGTTCCTGTACTTGGCTTTTCCTACTATTACCTCTATATATTAAGTCCCACTCTAATTTAAATTACCCTTCTTGTAGCACTTCTTCAAAAAATTCAAACTGAAAGACTCCTAGGAATGGTGCTTTCAGGGGAATGCAGTATACTTATATTTTTTGGCACCAGTAATTGGCATTTGCAGTCAGCATTGGGAAATCCCAACTCCCAATGCCATGGGAAGGTAATGAAGTTTGCACAGTTCTGAGAAATTAGAAGGTAATTGGAGGTTTAAAACAACTTCTTCAAAAAGAAACAAGAAACTTATATTGTCATGTCTGGTTGCAGACAGCTGGCTGAGAGCTCACACAACAGCTAGAAGTTCGTAAAGACACTCAAGGAGTCTGTATTAGTACTATTACTGGTGGTTTTATATTACTACCTGGAGACTGGGACCCGAATGTGCTTCACAACCAGCCAACAGTAAGTTGTCCCTGCCATAAAGAACTCATGCCTACAGTTTTTCAAGCATTTCCCACAGGGATGCATTTTTGATGGAGAATGAGAGCTCTGGTCTCCATGCTGTCAGTGGGGTAACTGGGGTTTCCCAGTTATAGGGGGATGTCACAGGAGAGGATAGAGCACTGACTGGTGAAGGGCTCAGTCCAACCTCTATTCTCCCTGAAAAGACTGTTGCTTGCTCAGCTGCGATGGAAATTTTCACTGACAATCAGAGATTGTTGGCCAATCGCCCTGTTAGGGACCACGGCATGGGTGGTCAGGGGTGGCTATCTGACAGATAGGTAAAGTCCAGGAACTGGGTTCCCAGGGAGTCAGGAATCCGGATATGCCAGGCATCAGAACTGGAATCAGGAGCTAAAGACAGAGTCAGGATATGCCAGAAGTCAGGAATGCAATCAAGAGCCAAAATCCAGTTAAAGCAGCACACAGGGTCAAGAGCAGGAACCTCTCAATCTTTGCCCCCAGTAGAGTACTGTGGGCTGGGTCTAGCCTTTAAGGGGTGGAGTGGGTAGAGCCTGTGGCCTGTGGCCTATGAGACTGGCCACTGTAATTACCCTACTAGGACCAGCTGAGGCCAGGGCACTAGTCCAGGCTCACTGCAGCGGTGTCTGTTTCCCTGCAGCCTCAGAAGATCAGCTGCCTCAGTTTTCTGATAGGGGCCTCTCCAACTGACCTCAGAGCTCTGATCTGGCCTCATTACACTCCCCTTCTTAACTTCATCCCACAGCAAAGGATAAAGGCCAATTGCATTCTCTTCTAATCGATATGGATTCTTACACTGTTCTCTTCAGACTAGCATTTGAGGACTATCTACCACATGAGATTTGCTCTCTCTCCCCCTTCCCACCTCCCATCCACTCCCTTGGGGCTGGCTGCATGTGCAGTGGAGTGCTCTGTTTTGGTAGGGCTTTGTTTTGGAGCTTGTTCCTCCCTTTATAATGCACACACTACTCTGTGCTCATGCCAGAGAAGGTGAAGCTGAAGGAGTGTGCTTTGCACTTGGAGTGGGTGTTGGTGCAGTATGGGATGGGTCTATGCCAGTGGTTTCCAACCTTTTTAAGTGGATCGCCTTTGGTATTTAAAAGCAACCCAAGATCTACTGTGCACTGCTGCAACCTACTCCTCCCTCCCCCACCACCAGCAGGTAAGTCTGTGAGGAGGGAAGGTGAGGGGAGGCAGATTGAGGCAGAGGGAGAAAACATTATTTGGAGGCATGCCTTCCCCTCAGACAAGTCCCACCTGGTTGGGGCCCCACTCAATTTACCCCTACTCCTGCCTCTGTAGCACTATACTTCAACACTGGGGCCTCAACCTAGCCCTCACCCCAACCCTCCACCACGGACTGACCTGCTGGGCTGAGGCATGCACGTGGTCATTCAGCCCCCCACTTCAGCCCTGGATCAACTCCAAGAGGCTCTGAGATCTATTGGTCAATTGAGATCCATTGGTTGGTCATCACTGGTCTATGCCATTCAGATTATAGCTTAAATTACTCTAATGCAGTTTTGAAGGGGCTGCAAGTTAAGACCACTCAATCTGGGACTATCTACCAGACAGATCTGAACAGAATTAATGGAGGCTCTGATCCTGTGTTGTACTACATGAGTGTATAAAGGAGCATATAAAGCAGCTGCCTATTTATTAAATGGAGTTCCATGTTAGGAGCACGTTGCACCAATGTTCTGGGATCACACTGGCTGTTGGTACACCTCTTGGTGCAATGCTGCCTAAACCAGGGGTAGGCAACCCCTGGCCAGAGCATAGCGTGCAAAGGGATTTTGCTTGGTACACATGCCTTGGGGCAGACAGAGAGGAAGGGACTGGGGCTGCACTGCCATAACAAGGATTGAGCCTCTTGTGGCTTCCCCACCATCCACCCCTGGCACACCAACATCTTAAAAGTTAAGGTTGTGGGTGTCTTTGGCACTCTCTCCAAAAACACTGCTGACCCCTGGTCTAACCCCTTGAAGAACTGAGACCTGGATGCATTGCCTTGCTGATTTACCATGCTGCCATAGAAGATATTAGTAGAGGTAACCCATCTTTTTCAATGCGTAAAGGCTGCTGCCCCGTCACTGACCATGAAGAGTTCCCAGTATTTCAACAAAAATGTCTAGCTGATGGGTATGATTGTAAAAAGTGCTCTTGTCAAAGGGACTTAAGCTCTGAAGTGCCCAAATTATTTTTCAAAGGGACTCAGACACCTAAGATACTCTGGCACATTAAAAAAATTATAATTCATGCTTATCCCACAATCATATTCTGCCTCCTCCCCTCACCAGGCGGCAAAACGGCAATTAACTCATGTGCTGGATAAAGACTCCAGAATTTTCAGACAGCTTCAACAGTGAAGCTCTGTGCTGTCAGCGCAGTAATGCACAGCACACCACAAACTGGAAATGTGGGTACAGCACCACACCAATTGGAGCCAACACCAGAACAACACAGGTAGATTAATAGATTCACAGATTGTTAGGGGCTGGAAGGAACCACACCAATTTATCCGGTCCAGTTCCCCTGCACTAGGCAGGAAAGACACCAGGGGTCAGGAGACCCCAGCAAGGTGACTGTCCAGTCTCCTCTTGAAGATTTCCAGGGTAGGCGATTGCACCACCTCTGGAGGGAGTTTGTTCCAGAGTTTGGACACCCTAACTGGGAAGAAGTTTTTCCTAATGTTAAGCCTGAAATGGTCCTCCAGGAATTTGTGGCCATTACTCCTGGTTTTCCCCAAAGGTGCCCTGGTGAACAGTTGTTCGCCAAGCCTTTGATGTATTCTCCTGCTATAGAGGTAAGCTGCTACGAGGTCCCCTCTCAGCCTTCTCTTTTTTAGGCTGAAGAGACCCAAGTCCCTCAACCTTTCCTCGTATGGTGTGCATCGCAAGTCTCTGATCGTACAGGTGGCTCATCTCTGGGCTCTCTCAAGCTTTTCCACATTCTTGTTAAAGTGTGGCATCCAGAACTGGACACAGTACTCCAGCTGCAGAACAATCACTTCCTTGCTTGCGATGCATTGGTTGATGCATGCCAGAGTACTGTTTGCCTTGCTGGCTACAGCATCACACTGATGGCTCATGTTCAGACTATGGTCCATTATTACCCAAGGTCCCTTTCAGTCACGGTGCCTGTCAGTTTGGCACCCCCAAGCCTGTAAGTATGTTGGGGATTGTTCGTCCCCAGATGGAGCACTTTACATTTCTCGATGTTGAACTTCATCAGATTCTGATCTACCTGACTTGCCAGCCTGTCTAGGTCTACCTGTATCTGTAGCTTATTTTCAAGCGTGACCACGGTGCCCCGTAAGTTGGTGTCATCCATGAACTTGGCCAGTGAGCTATTCACCCACACATCTAAATCATTGATAAAGATGTTGAAAAGCACTGGACCAAACACAGATCCCTGAGGGACACCAATAACCACTTCTCGCCTGGATGACACAGATCCGTTCATTAGAGCTCTCTGGGTCCAACCCTGCAGCCAGCTTCCTACCCACCTAACTGTTGAGCAGTTAAGCCTGAAATCCTCCAATTTTCCCATGAGAACATCGTGGGATATGAGATTAAAGGCCTTTTGGAAATCAAGGTATACAATGTCGATCTCCTCTTTCTTAACGGGGGGGGTGATTTACCTGGTCGTAGAAGATGAGATTGGCAAAACAAGACCTGCCCATGATGAAGCCTTGCTGGCTGTCATTCAGAATTCTACCTTCTGCGAGTGTGTTGTACATAGACCCCTTGATGAATTTTTCCAGGATTCTCCCTGGGACAAAAATTAGCCTAATTGATCTATAGTCGCCCAGGTCCTCTTTCCTCCCCTTTTTGAAGATGGGCACAATATTGGCCCTCTTCCAGTCTTCAGAGACCTCCCCCAAGTGTCACAAGTTTTGGAAGAGTTTTGCCAGAGGTCCTGCAGGGACTTTGGCCAGCACCTTCAGCACTTTTGGATGAAGTTCATCATGTCCTGCTGACTTATAAATGTCCAACTTTTCTAACTAATCATGCACCAGTTCAATGTCTACAGTAGAAAGGTAGTCATTCCCACCATGTCCATGCTGAATCTTATTTAGTATGATCTTCCCCTTAGTGTGGTGAAATACTGAACCAAAGTAGTCATTCAGGAGTTCAGTTTTCTCCTAGTGTTGGTAACCACCTACCCTGAGCTGTCAAGCAATGGCCCCACACTTCCATTTGTTTTCCTCTTGTTCTCAACATACCTAAAGAAGGACTTCTTATTGTCCTTGATTTCTGTTGCTAGTTTAAATTCAGATGCTGCCTTAGCCTTCTAATCTGTTCCCCACAAGGCTGGGCCATTGTTGTATAGTCCTCCTTGGAGACTGCCTCGAGCTTCCATTGTTTATATGCCTCTTTCTTCTTTTTCAAGAGGACCATGATATCCCTATTAAGCCAAGAGGGCTTACCAGTACCAGTACTTCTGCTGTCTTTCCTCTGCATGGGAATGGACTTCATTTGTGCATCAAGGATTGTGTCCTTGAGGAACAACTACTCTTCATGCATTCCTTTCACTGGGTCCCACAAAGCTTCCCCTACTATTGCTACTCCTCCTGCTTGTTACCTGGCATTAGCGTACAGGTACTTAAGTCCTCCAATTGAGACCCACAACTTCCTGTCATGCTGAGGGAAAACCATTCCCTCAGCTTTTCCAAGAGTGGCTCTCCTAGTGTCCCTGACTTTGGAGCTTCCTTGTGTGCCATCATAACAGTAACAGAACAAGTAATGTAATTAGTACAGGACTGTTATCTGAAGACCTCTGTATTTTAGTTCTCAAATGAAGATTTTTTTGTTTGCTGTACCATAGTTCCAATGCACCTGAGCTTGCTTGCAGTGAAGTAATTGCAGTGGCCACAATAGTCTGTTTCTGTCTCAAAACATAAAAACTAGCTACAGCCCCTGAATGGTTTTGTAAGTCCTTCCAATAGAGCCATCTATCTGAATTTCATCAAAGAGCTGCTAAACATTGCTGCTGACACTTGGATTGTAATAAGACTGATAGTTATTCATAACTAAATAACAGACACTAATTCTTGACCACCTAATCCATCACCTGATTTAAAGCAGATTATTCCTTAGGAACAGATTTAATTACTGTACTCAAGTTTTCTTTTTGGCTAAGCACACATGCCAGTCCTGTTGTGTAGCTCTCTGCTTTTTGAATTGCCATTTATAAATTGTTCTATGCACCACTAGCTCTTCAGTAAAAAGGCTTGTACAATAGTAAAATACTGACAAATCCACATAATTGCTTTTACAAAGGAAAAGAAATAGCACCAAAGAACATAAGTGTTAGTGCTTGGATAGTGCAGTCTAAAATAGATTAAACCCTCTGGCTGAAAATGTACTATAGTTGTAATCATTATGGAGCCACTAAATAAAATGCCAATAATTTTGCTAACAAGACATTTATTAATCACCTTGACTAAAGTCTTATAAACAGCATATGATAGAAGAAGAATGATGGTGTGAAGATGCATTCATAATCTATGTACTTCATAATCTATGTACAATCCACAGTACTGTACTTCTGAAACAAAAGTATTTGTTCTGAAGAACAGAAAAAAGCTACAAACAAAGCAAGCCAACCTCCATCTTCCAAACACCACTTCCTGGTCAGAAACTCTTAATAGAGGAAAGAGACAAGCAGCATAATTGCGAATAAATACTGCAAGTAAAATTACCCAAATTCTGCCTTCCAGCCTATGCACGCCAAGATTACTGGAAGTCATGCAAGTTTCATAGTTGGTAGGGTCGGAAGGGACCTGAGCAGGTCATCAAGTCCCACCCCCTGCCATGAGCAGGAAAGGATGCTGGAGTCAAATGACACTGGCTAGGTGATTATCTAGCCTCCTTTTGAAGACCCCCAGGGTAGGAGCCAGCACCACTTCCCTTGGAAGTTGGCTCGATATCCTAGCCACCGCGACTGCAAAGTAGTGCTTCTTGATGTCTAGTCTGAACCTACTCTCCATCAGCTTGTGGCCGTTATTCCTAGTTACTCCTGGTAGTGCTCAGGGGGTACAGGGACTCTCCTGTTCCCCTCTGGTCACCCCAGTAAGTTTATAGATGGCCACCGGCTCCCCCTTTCAGCCTTCTCTCATGGAGGCTGAACAGGTTCAGGTCCCTCAGCCTCTCCTTGTAGGGCCTACCCTGCTGCCCCTTGACCATGCGAGTGACCCTCCTCTGGACCCTCTCAATGCTGTCCACATCCCTCCTGAAGTGCGGCGCTCAGAACTGGACACAGTACTCTAACTGCGGCCTGACCAATGTTGCACAGAGGAGGAGAATCACCTTCTTGGACCTGCTTGTGATGCATCTGCAGATGCATGACAAGGTGTGGTTAGTCTTCCTGACCATGTTCTTGCATTGGCAGCCCATGTTCATCCTGGCATCAGTAATGACTCCAAGATCCTTTTCTGCCTCTCTGCTGATGAGAAGGGAGTTCCCCAGCCTGTAGGGGTGCTGCTGGTTCTTCCCCCCAGGTGCAGCACCTTGCACTTGTCAATACTGAATCCCATCCTATTCTCATCTGCCCACCCCTGTAACCTGTAAAGATCTAGTTGTAGCCTGTTCCTCCCATTTGTGTGCCCACCTCTCCCCACATCTTAGTGTCATCCGTGAATTTGAACAAGGTACTTTTCACCCCATTAGCAAGTTGCTAATGAAGATTTTAAACAGCATGGCCCAAGGACTAAGCCCTGGGGGACCCCACTGGCCAAAAATGACCTGTCCACCACCACAATCTGGGTGCAGCCCTCCAGCCAATTTGTGACCCATCTCACTCTGTAGGTAGCAACACCACAGTCGCCTAATTTTTTTAATGAGAATGGGGTGAGAGATGGTGCCAAAGGCCTTCCTAAATTCCAGAAAGACTACGTCCACTGTGATACCTGCATCTAAGGATTTTGTGACCTGGTCATAGAAAGCAACCAGGTTAGTCTGACAGGACCTGCCCCTAATGAACCCATGATGGTTACACCTAAGTATAATCTCCCCTGCTGTTCCTTCGCAAATGTGCTCCTGGATAGTTTTCTCAAAGAGCTTCCCCAGGACCAGGGTAAGACTAACAGGCCTATAGTTTGCCAGGTCCTCCTTCCTCCCCCTCTTGAAAATGGGGACACTGGCCCTTTTCCAGTCCTATGGAGTATGGCCCAAAGTCATTAAATCATATTAAAAATAGTAATGTGTGTACATGGGATAGGCTGTTGGAGAAGTACTTAAACTAAGCAGCGTGGTCATTTGTTCATTTAGTATAAAACTAATGGATAAACTTCCCGAGGTTGATGTGTTTCTCAACAACATGGAGCTTGAGTAACGGATGAGTCACAGCACTATGAAACCATACAAAAGGCTAGCTGCTAGTGCTTGCTTTGGTTGATAAGCGATCATTTTCAAGTGCCAAGAGATTTTTTAGCTGTTAGTGTAGACTGTAAATCATACATGCTTCTGAACTAAGGACAAAATTGTACTCAAGGAGCCTGAGTGTCAGGTCACTGAAACATGCTGCTCATGTGAGCAGCCCCAGCCAGGGAGTTTGCTGGAGAATACTCTCTGCAGCACCTTACTGTGAATTTGAGGAGATTGTTAAAAGACATTATTTATTTAAGGCTTTTTCAGTTGAGCCTGGTCTACGCTTCAAGTTTGGCTAGAATAACTATGGTGATTAGGCATGTGGGAAAAAAAAATCACACACCTTGGCAATATAGCTATGCAATATTAACAACAACACACCTTGGCAACATAGCAATGTCTCTCATATACACACAACTTCCACAGGTAAAAGAGTCCCTTCACTCTTATAGGCCATGTCCTTTGGTGAGGTGGTTTAGCTGCAACAGTAAAACTTTCTGTGCTGATGTAAGTTTGGTCTCCAAAAGAAGATTTGACTAACATCAGCAAACATTTGTTGGGCAAGCTGACCGCCTGGGTGCAAAAAAAAAAAAAAAAAAAAAAAAAGAATTAAAGCTGAAATAGCCACAAGCCCTAAGGAAAATATCACTGAACAGGCAAAACCAACCTTCTTATCTTGCAAATAGTCATTGGGTTTAGACCAGGCTCACTGATGTTTAACCACTGATTTCAATGGAACCAGAATTAGGTCCTCAGACAGACGAGTGCCTCAGCACAACAGTAGGCAGACAAAGTTCTTTGAGGTAATCTGATATCTTTTATTAGATCAACTCAAATAGTTGGAAAAATTCCTCTTAGCAAACTTTCAGGCACAAACACTCTTTGTCAGACTGCGGAAGTGTCTGCTAAAAGGAATTTTTCCTACTATTTACGTTGGTCTAAAAAGAGATATTGGATTTACCCAAAGAACCTTGTTTGCCTGTCCTTAAACCAATACAGCTATAACCTACACCCCTTAACAAAACAGTGTACAAGACTGAATCATTTTCTCTCCCCACTGTCCAAATAGAGATGAGCTGAAAAAAACACATAATCCCAAGTTAGATTCAGGCTCCTGCAAGGCTTTAATTTACACATCAACCCTGGAAATTATTGACACACTTGCCCATTTATGCACAATGCATCATCTAATCAGTGTCACAACCTCTGTGCATACAGCCAGGTTCAGGAAACACTGACTACTACAATCTTATTTGTGTACTAAACCAAACTTGCTGTACAAGTCCTTTCCTGTGTGCTTTGAAACCTTATTTTCACACTAAAGTCTATGGATCAGAAGTATACTATAGCCATTGACAACAAACACAGTGCTTTTTCTTTTTATCCTGAGATATATAACTTTGTCAAGAAAGTGTTCAGATCAAGCATTACAGATTCATTCCTTCTGTGCTGCAATGTAGATGGGCATGGAAATTATGTTCTGAGATAAATAACCATGTCTATATTTATTTCATGCACGGATACTTAATCAGAGGAAAAATGGGTTTGTGAAGGGTTTTTCTGTTGTGACTATTTTTCACATCTCCAATTACATGCAGAATGAGTGGGATATGCTTGGCTGTGATACTCACTAGCCTGGTCTTTTGAAGGTATAAACATACTTCAAGTGACCCCATAATCTTACCTAGGACCAGGAAAGCTAGGCCTGCCACTGACCAGCCGGTACATGAAACCCCACCAAAAGGTCTGAACGCCTCATCTCTCTTCCAAAACTGGACATTGTTGCAGCCAACTGTTCACCTCCTGCTACTTCTGTCATTGTGAATCAATGCTTTCCAAAAGAAGCATTTTGGGATCTCCTTAGTGTAAGGGAATCCTGGGATATGCAGATAATTTAACCAAGCCTTCGTAGCCCCCCCACCTCTGTGCAGCAGGATGTCAGGCTGGCTGTGGGGATGGGAAGGGGCATGAAAAGTTCTGGAGGTAACAGGACTGGAGCACAAGAGCCCTGATGGAACCGTGCCCAAGAGTATGGATGTTCTACCTTGTGCTGGGGCAGCTTCAGCTCCCAACTTCCCTCAGAATTAGGAGGGGAGGGGTGAAAATGTAGCTCAAGGAAACAACCCTTCACGTGAGCTTAGTTCAGCTGAGGACTAAGTCTTGTATGTCTACTGATCTCATCAACTCCTAGCTACCAGGATCCTGCTTTGCCTAGGCAATACAGCAAGAAAGTAGTAGGCTTCCTCTGCAGTGGAAAGCCCAATGCTGATCTGCTGGAAGAATAGCAGGAGGCAGGCATCGGGAAGACACCCGGGGATTGGAGGAACTGCAAAGCAGCTGATGCAGGGAACACCACTGGCAGCAGTGAGATCCAGGTGAAGAGCAACTTACTTTGCCAAAAGAGAGAGACAGAGAGATAGAGAACTGGGAAGGTGATCGGGAGCCCAGTCTGCTTAGAGTAACAGACTGATCCTGAAAACACGGTCTGAGGCTGCTGGGCAAAGTGGAAGACAAGGGACTTTTTTTGAGAATCCATTTTTCTTTTCTTTTTCTTTTTGGTTGTTAACCTTGAAAATAATTGAACGGTTATGGAGTAGTAAGGGTGAAGTGTAGGGAATGGAGGACCCCCATTTGCACCACCTAACCAGTTGGGTAGGCCAGGCAGGATTTTGTTTTTTCATCTTCTTGATATAACCTCCCACTCAATCTGATAAATAAAAGCATCAAAGATGGGGCAGGTGAGAATGTAATATCTTGGAGGGCCTGAGGGGTAATATTACACCCCTTTGCCTACTGAACAAGAAGAGAAAAAAATGCCATCCTGTAGGGGGCCCAAGCCCTACAGCACATATATTCAAGAGGTATTAACTGTCTAC
This sequence comes from Caiman crocodilus, assembly GCA_030014935.1. NCBI lineage: Eukaryota > Metazoa > Chordata > Crocodylia > Alligatoridae > Caiman > Caiman crocodilus. The sequence goes on along the minus strand of JAGPOW010000261.1, from coordinate 249,629,752 downwards.
AATAGCAGCAGCAACCACATAGCTAATAATGTGATTGTTCTTCTGACCTTCAGGATAGTAAATTATGACCATATTTCCAAATCACAGAATCATAGAGAAATAAGGTTGGAAGGGAGCTCAAGAGATGATATAGTCCAAATTATGGCAAGGAATGGCTCTAACAACACTCAAGGATGCAGAAATGGGCTTACATACCAGAGCTCCTGGGTTTTTGATCAAGGCTTTTTCCATCCCTGGAAAAATCATGAAGCAGATCTTCAAGAAATCCATTTCTGAGTGCTTGGAGAAGCAGGTAATCAGGAACAGTCAGCATGCATTCACCAAGGGCAAGCCATGCCTAACCAACCTGGTTGCTTTCTACGAAGATGAGGTGATTAGCTCTGTAGGATGTGGGGAAACCGGTGGATGTGGTATACCTTGATTTTAGCAAAGCATTTGATACAGTCTCCCATAACATTCTCACAGGCAAGCTAAGGAAATACAAGCTAGATGAATGGACTGTAAGTTGGATAGAAAACTGGCTGGAACATCGGACTCAGAGAGTAGTAATCAATGGCTCAGTGTCTAATTGGCAGCCAGTATCAAGTGGAATGCAGCAGGGGTTGGTCCTTAGGCTGGTTTTGCTCAATGGTTTCATCAACAACTTGGAAGATGGCTTAAAGTGCATCCTCAGCAAGTTTGTGGATGACACCAATCTGAGGAGAGTAGTAGATACGCTGGAGGGTACGGCTAGAATTCAGAGTGACCTAGACAGATTGGAGGGCTGGGCCAAAAGGAATCTCACAAGCTTCACCAAGGACAAGTGCAAAGTCCTGCACTTAGGATGAAACAATCTCATGCACCAGTACAGGCTGGGTGATGACTGGCTAGGCAGCAGCCCTGCAGAAAAGGACCTGGGGATTATAGTGGACAATAAACTGAATACGATCCAGTAGTGTTCTCTTTTTGCCAAGAAGGCTAACAGCATCCTGGGCTGCAGTGGTAGGTGTGTTGCCAGTAAACCAAGAAAAGCGATTATTCCTCTCTATTTAGCACTGCTGAAGCTACACTGAACATCTGGAGTACTGTGTTCAGTTTTGCGCATCCCACTACAGAAAGAATGTGGACAAATTGGAGTGAATCCAGCAGAGGACAAGAAAAATGGTGAGGGGGGCTGGGGCACATGACTTATAAAGACAGGTTGAGGGAACTGGACTCATTTAGTCTGGAGAAGAGGAGACAGAGGGAATTTAATAGCAGCCTTCAACTACCTGAAGAGGGGTTCAAAAGAGGATGGAGCTAGACTATTCTCGGTGGTGGCAGATGACAAAACAAGGAGCAAAAGTATCAAGAGTGCTAAGTGTAGGACTTTGCACTTGACCTTGTTGAACCTCATGAGATTCCTTAGATCTCAAGCTGCAGCAAGGGAAGTCTGGGTTAGATATTAGAAAGCATTTTCTCACTATGAGGGTAGTAAAACATTGGAACAGGTTACCCAGAGGGGTGGTAGAACCTCCATCTTTGGAGGTTTTTGAGACCCACGTAGACAACGCTTTGGCTGGGATGATCTAGTTGGGAATGGTCCTCTTTGAGCAGGGGGTTGCACTAGATGACCTCTGAAAGTCCCTTCCAACCCTAATTTTCTATGATTCTATGACTTGCAGCCTGCATCTCTCCACTATTTAACAGGGCTTAGGGGTCCCTGTTATAACGCACTGGAGAGAAAAAAAATAGAACAACTGAGACCATAAATTAGACTATTATATAATGCATGGTTAACAGTAAAATGGCCAAAGAATTTATTCCTGCCTGGCATGGCCATAACATATCAGAGTAAATCACACAAACTCATTATTGAGGAACTGGCAAGATTTCTCTAATTTTTGTTTTGTTCCAAAAAATAGATGTTCATCATTTATCACAATTAGAACAAAAACAAAACAAAGATGACAGGGTAAAATTCCAGTTCAGTTTAGGAAAAATTAAGTTTGCTACTTCCTTCAAAGTGGTACATGTATCAAAATTATCCATGCAACATTCTGCAAATTTAACCTCAAACACTGTTAAATTTTGCAGTTTTTTCTTGTTTTGTATTTGGCTTTCTTCAGAAAGAAAAATGAAGCAAGTGGAAAACAAATGCTAACTTTCTCATAAGCTAATATTTATACCCAAGTAGTAAAAAACAAATTAAATCTATTTTAAGAACCTAAGGCACTGCTATTAATCTATAAAAAGCTGGTGTTAGTTTGCTAGTCAGACAGGTTTCCAACTGGTAACAGCATTATGTAGTGATACATCTTCTTCTGAAAGACAGTAGGAGATGCCAGGATAGGTGACATGAAGGTGACATGTCAACCTTTCAGCTTTTCTTGGCTCATTTTTCTATGTAAATTACAAAACCCAGTGTTTTGCATTCTTTTTTAAAACCATGGCTTGACTGGTGAATAACCATGTGAGTACCTGGACTGGCCCATCCCCAACTCATCTGCCATATCTTGCTGATACTTCAAAAGAAAAGGTTCAGCCGTGTATGCAATGGGCCCCCATAGGGGTACTTACAGTATTGCCAGCGACTGACTTGGGGCTCTGCCTCCCCTACAACTTGTCCACTTGCCAAGCATAGATGTCAGCATTTCATTGGCTTTGGTTGCTTCAGCTCTCTGGCCCCCATTTGGCTCACACTGGCTGTAGATCTGCCACCCGGTCCTACGCTAGGCTGCTTATGGAAGCAGTGTGGATGTGCCCAGTGTCTTCTCCAGAACTTTTCCCTGGGCCAGATCCTTCAGGGGTTCCCCTGCCAGGAAGAGGCCCTCCCTACTTGACCTAGAGAGTGTCAGCGACCCAGACAAATGAGCAAAAACAACAGAAGAAAAAATGGAATCCTAAAACAATCAGAATACAAGCCAAAGCAGCAGGCTACCTCCCTTCCTGCTCTCCCTTCTGGGAAGAGGAAAAGGAGTGGGAGGGTAATCTGACAGTGGAACCCACTTTCCCTTGTCCCTGCCCTGGTGGGGAACCACCTCGGTGGGTGCCACACCACTCTGATACCCCAGAGTGTCTCCACAACTGGGGTCATTCTGCCTGGTGCTGACTGCTTACTTGTCCCACCTTTGGCACTTCATCTGTGCCTTTTAAAGTCTCTGTAATGGCATGTGAGGCTGATGTCATCAGCTCAGCAGACAAAGTGCTTGAAAAGTGGTGCTGCGTCCTGTCCTGGTCTGGGCTCACCATCTCTCTCAGGTGAATTTTCTCAGTCCTGCAGCATTCGCTGCCATTTTCCCTTGGGGCTCAATGGGGCTCTCGGGGAGCTGTGCAGCCACGTGCAGTCCTCATTGCCACAGCAGCTCATAAAATTTTATTTGAAAACTTCAAGTTGGTTGGCTAAAGCACTTCATTCAAATTGGTTGGCTAAAGGACTAGACATTTGTTAAACAACTACAAATTATGCACCTTCTGTATGTAGTTTGGTAGGAGTGTATAGAAGTATGTGGCAGAGCACTGTTGGTGCCTGCCACTTTAAGGGTTAGGTCAGGGAGATGGCAGGTGACTGATTAGGGCAGCCATTTAGTGCCTAGCTCTCTATACTAAGGGGGATCAGTATGAGACCTGCCAGGAAGGGAAGAACATCTCCCTGCTGAGCTCCTTGGGCCACAAACAACTTGGAGGTATATAGACTAGGGCTATGGGGATGGAAGAAGCCCCAGGTCCTAGGCATGACCTAAAATTGCACCCTACCAGGGTAGGGAGGCCTGGTGGGACTGCCAGTGGTGTGACAGTCCCAGGAAATGCCAGGACCATGAACCTCCCTGCTGAAAGGTGGGTAGAAGCAGGATGAACCTGATAACCTCCAGTCCCTGCACTGTCCTGGCGGAGGGAAAGCCTAGACCTGTGAGATTGAGCCTCACTTAATCCAGTGGAGTTGTGAAGGAGAGAAGGCAAGCTGCTCAAACCTGACTAGATGGACCCTCAAACTGGTGAATGCGAAGGCCAGGACCTAAGGAGGGTGATAAGGGCCAGAGGCCCACTGTGTGGGATGCCCAGAGTAAGAGGCTTGGGATTCCAACTGGCCTGAGAGTGGGGGCAGGGCCTAAGGGGGAGCCAAAGGTCCTAGAGAAGGGACCACAGCCAAAGAGGGAGAAGGATACAGATGAGTTTAGCTGCCTGGGATGCCATCTGCAAGGCATGGGCCCCAGTGTAGGGGAAAGTTTGGAGCTAGGGGTATTACCCCTAGTTATCAGGGTTTTAAATGGGCAGCCTTTCACTGCAGTAACAACTTCATTATTTTTCAATCAAGGTATGGCAGGCGATAGAGGCAGGCAGTTAGCCCAGAAACAGGTGGGCAGGCCAACATCACCAGCCCTGAGAAGGCCCCCTATTACAAAGCAAATAACTTCTATGTTTTTCAGAGCTCAGGTGCATGGATTTTCTCTAACTGATGTTGCTATTCTCCACTGTATGAAGACAGTCTTGTCTTTGTTATAAACTCCAAATTAGATGTGTACTTTACAAACATGCCCATGGCCAGCATTATTCCTATTGTCCTTCCACTGAGGCTTTATACTGCCTGAGCCTATACCGCCACACTTAGCACAAGGAATGGACCAGAGAAGGTTGTAATCACAGCTCAGTCCCTGGGAAAAATTCATTCTAAGATGTGATGAGAAATCTCTTACACACTGTAAGGGGTTTCGTTCATACATTCAGAACTATTGAACTTGTGACTCTCTGTCTCCTGCTTTTCCAGCCACTTCACTGTTGTTTCTAACCAATGCAATAGGTAAAATAGCCCTCCAGCCTCATTACTGGCCTCTCAACACTGAGGCATAGATGTGAAAAAAGACCTTCTGAGTCACTAAATACAGACCCTTGACACTGCAGGCATGACATCATTTCCATAATCTTAAGTGCCAGCTGAGGGCCAGTGACAAAAAAGTCTTCAATAAGGACATTCTTACCATGATCCTCTGCAGCAAAGGCTGGCAGTGAAAAAAGTAGAGACTATACAAATGAAAAGGGAAGTTAACAAAGTAAAGAGCATACACATCACTCTACCACATCTATGAGAAAACTCCAATGGACTTTGTAGGGTCAGGATTTCACCCTAGTATTTATCTCCTTGGCTCTCATTGTTTAATGGGAGTGCTGCAGTATCAGAACATGACAAACAAAGGATTTAACAGTGCAAACGATTTAACAGCATCCAGGTTTTTGTTGGGCGGTAGACAAATAGCATCGCAAACATTCATGGATAAGGATAAGGTAGAGTAAGAGTGATGTTGTAGCCACAATGATCCAGAAATTATGTGAATGGCAAGGATTTCTTAGAGTGATATTTTTACTGGACCAACTATATAGCTGAAATAGAGTTAGGCTGGCTTTCAAATGCAACACATTTTTCATCACATCTTGCAATTGAAAGTTTATCTAACTATATAGGGGGGTCCAATAAAAGATTTAACTCTAACAAAGCCTCACCTCTCTTTAAGATAAGGGAACTTGTCACTCTGTTTCATTGTTTTGTTCTTTATGGGCCAGTCCTGTTCTTATTTGAAATATTAGGCCAAATTATTCTGTTCTCTCTCCCACTGGTAAAACTTTAATGATGCCAATTACTTAATACACTATTGTGTTGTAACTGACTATTATTTACAGCATGAGATCACCCAGAGAACCTGAGATATGGACACCATTTCTTTACCATGATTCCAGCCTTACATGGAAATGAATGGTGGGAGGTGAATGATCTTAAGGGTAAGATACAGGAACAGCAGTTAAGAGTTTTGAGCTTGGTTTGTCCTTGGGTTATTTAACCTGTCTGAGCCTCTACCTCAGAAACATTCTTCTGACAAAGGTGTTGCAAAGCCATATTCATTATTTGTGAAGTCTTGTGAGATCTGAGATGAAAGGTTCCACATCAGTGCAAAGTAAATTATTATTATTAAATGAGTGCTAATAAATGCTCACATGAATCCACACTGGAGCAATTAGCCAAACTGCAGCTGTCAGTATTTTTCCCTGTTTTAGTTGCCTCTAGGTGGCTAATTTTAAAATTACTCTTTCCTATTATCTTTAGGTCATTGCCTTGGGAGCCAATCACATCTTTTATTCTGACATGCCTGAGGGCCATGTAGGAGTTACGCTGCTTTAACTATATTGTATTAAGTTAACTATACCAGTACTATATTAAGTTAACTCTATGATTTAAGTAGTACCTATCTTCTCCCTCTAGTCTCGATGCATGCAGTTATATAGGTATAAGTGTACATATACTAACAGCTTATTCCCATGCAGGAAGGGTGAAAAGCTGTGCTGATATATGGCATCTTTTTATCGAGATCACACACTGATTGTATGCATATGGCTATTTTGGTTACTAAGTACCCCCCCAAAGCCCCTCTGACATCACATTGGCTCAAGAACTACATTTAGACCACACTAGATTCTGGGTTGTTCTGCATGCAATAATTTACACCAGTAAAGTGAGGACCAAGGTTCCCTCCAACGTGTGCATGTGTGCCACTGTGCACAGTTTAATACCATGCTGCGCACTACCTTTTTAACGCTGCGCACCCACCCAGAGAGGAGCTGGGCTGCAGCACGACAAAGTGAGGCAGGGGCTGGGGGCTAGTGTGGTCTCTCCTCACTTCTGGAGGTGAGGTGGGGGCTGGGACTGGTGCAGGCTTTGCTGGTGCTGGGGAACTGCTCTGCTTCCCAACCCTGAGGCCATGAGCCTCCTCACTCCTGGAGGCGGGGGCTGGGGGCTGCTGCCGGGAAACCGCTTCACTCCCCAGCCCTGAGGCCATGTGCCTCCTCACTCCTGGAGGTGAGGCAGAGGTGGGGTCTGGGGCTGGTGTGGGCTCCACCAGCTCTGGAGAACTGCTCCGCTTCCCAGCCCATGTGCCTCCTCATTTCCTAAGCAGGGACACATGTGGAGCTTGGCTTCCCCAGATCTCAGGTGCATGAGGCAGAGCAAGATGGTGCAGAACCTGGGTCTGCATCAGATCAAAAGTACCAGGCGCAAGGAATCATTCCTAACTATGATGTAGTTTGGGGGTAGTGGTTACAGCTGCGTTGGTCTAAGGACATAGGCAGACAAGGTGCTTTGGGTAACGTATATCACATTTTCCCAAAGTACTTTGTCTAACCATGACATAAGATTTCTGCATGTCCCTGTTACTGGCTCTGGGACACTGCTTCACTCTCCAGCCCCCAGTCTTGTGCTTGGAGTACTATTGCAAAATCCATTGCGTGCGGATCCATTACATGAGGATTCTAGTCTATTAGCTAGCCAGTGTGTCTATTGCTAATAGCGTAGTCCGGATCCAGGCTTAGCGAAAGGGGGAGGAGGGACTGAAGCAGCGCGCTCATGGACCCAAGTGGTACGCTCACGGATCGCAGCACCTGAAAGGGAACATTGGTGAGGACTAGATCAATACAAAATTATGTAATTCTAACCCAGAAGCATTTTACAACCACTCGTCACTGCTGCCAATATCTGAAGACGAGGTGCAGGGCAATGGGAAATCAGGATCAGCTGGCGAAGAAAAGCCAAGGATAAAATCAATTCTGCTGGGTCAGTTCAGGGTATCTCTTAATGAAGAGTACTGTTTATCAAAACCAATTCACCATTGTAAATAACTAGCTAAGCAAGCCATAACTGATTTAACTTTAGTTAAAGAAGCCAGGTCAGTGATTCTTGCCCATTGGAAAACCCAGAGACACTCTGCCTAATCTCTATAATTTGACTGTTTTCCGACAAATAATAACCTGTCCATCTTTAGGTAGGAGAGAGAACACTATTTTCTTAAATTAGCATTATGCAGGACTGTCATCCTGCTTACCTCTAAGTCAGTTAAGTATTATTGCCTCCATTCCACAGATGGGGGAGACTGAGGTTAAGTAATTCACTCAAGACCACATAATAAATTACTGACAAAGCTACAACTACAATGCAGATTTAGTCCAACTCCTGTTCACCAATGTTGCCTCTAGTATTGTCAACCCAAATATTCAGAAGAGATGAAATAGGCCCTGATTAAAAATGGCTTAGGAAGTCATGGATTTGTTTTAAGAAATATCCACTTATTGGATCCTTTTGCCTTTTGTTTTCTGAACTTTTAGGGTTCATAGTTTCAAGAGATTTTCTGTAACTGTGCTAGAAACCTTTTTAAAATAAAAGTTGAATATAGTGGGACCAGGACTGAAAGGACACACAGGGTGCTGCAATCTCAATGGGTGTTTCACACCCCTCCCCACATTGTCTATATCCTGCCTACCATGACTTGATGTTAATACAAAGGTTATCAAGAGGTGGCACTGGATTATATGGGTTTGTTGAAATGGGCACAGGTCTCAGCATCTGGGCATCTTCTGTGGAGCTCCACCTCCCCTACGCCCCATCCCTTTCTACTCGGGTGTTCTGGTGATAGTCGAGATAGGCATCTGGCCTTCTCAGGCACCTGTCCTCATGTGACAGGAGAAAAGATCCAACGTGAGAAGAAAAAAACAAAACCTGAGATCAGTGGGAGTTGGCAGTCCTATGATCTCGTAAGGGTTTGTCACTAACGACGTCCATCCCATGTAGAAATTAATAAAGCAATATAATATAAATAATCATCTCTGTCATCTAGTTATGGGTTTACCTTCAGCCTTGTAGTGTGTGTCTGACTTCTCAGGTGGATGAGGCTCTTTGGGTTTTGCCCTCTGTCATAAGCCTAAATTCATAGGGGGGGCATGAAGCAGGCTAATCTCTGTGGGTAGTTTGGGGCCACAAGTACTATGAATCCCTGTGAGGCCCTTGCAGGTACCTGGCATCCAGCATCCACAAATTGGGGCTAAGAGAAGACCTGAGCAGAGAGCAAGCACCCTGGACTTACCAGCCTATGAGGGCAGCCTCCCCTCATTACCTTTAATACCAAGATGTAGCAGGTGAGGAAGCAGGGTGAGACCCTGAGGCCATGTTCAGATGAGCATGGATGTTTGGTTCCCTGGGATACTGCTCTGCTTTTCACAGATATCTGTGGGTCAAAAAAAAAAAAAACCCCACAGAAAAAAACCGGAACAGCGCATGCAAGGCCAGCATGCCTTTGCAGCGCAGAGAACAGCTGACTGTGAGGTCCGTGGTGCTGCAGACGTGTTTGTGGTGCCACATACAGCACAGCCGCACCTATCTGGATGCGCCCTGACAGGCTATAGTGGGAGCCAGACAGGATTAAGGTGGTCACTAAGGGGCATCACAGTTCCCCCCACATGCTATCCTACTATAGGCCTATAATTAGGGCCCTACCAAATTCATGGCAGAAATGAGGTGTGCTACAGCTCCTTTAAACTTGCAGATTCCTCTGCATGTCCCGCCCCCAACACTGATTGGTGGGGAAATGAAAAGTGTGGTTTTAAACACAATTTTTGCCTCCCCACTCGTCAGCAGCAAGCAATGTGTCCACTGGGCCCCTCAGCCAATCAGCAGCAGGATGCAAAAATGGCGTTTTATTTTAAACCTCAGTTTTTGCCCCCCTATTAATCAGGAGTGAGCCACAAACAGGGCCCCTCCACCAATCAGCAGTGAGAGAGGCATGCAGGGAAACCTGCAAGATTCAAGGAGCTTCTGCCATGAATTTGATAGGGCCCTACCCAGCGTTCCCTCTAAGCGCGCGGTGTGTGCCGTGTGTGTGGCCATGCAGGCACGCTCATGCCACGCTGCCAGGAACGCCTGCACGGCTTAGAGGCAATGCTGGCCCTACCTATAATGTGGGGTTTTTTTACCACAAACTTGGTGATGCCTATGGTGGTAGGACAGTTTTATTCCTGCACCCCAGGGTTTCTCATAATCTTCTTTATGACTGCCATAATTATTTAACTTGCTGGTAAATTAAACAGCTTTTATTCTCTGCATCCATTCTCTGTTTATTACATATGCTGCAGAAGAGTCTTTGGTGCCTCAATCAGTCATTGCTAATGCTCTCTCACACCCCGCTGTCCAAACTTAAAATATGCAAAATCTTTCCTTCCACAAGCCAAAGCAGATTAATACCAGCTCAGTCAGATCTCAGCTGTAAAGCAATAGCAATAACTTGATGCATCTTATTTTTCTTGCTTAACTGCACATTTTCAGTGCTTACTTTAATCCTTAATATTTTCAGTGAATATTGGTGAAATTTTGCGCTCTTTTATGGCACTACACCAGTCTTGAGTACAGAAAAAAGAAGGCTAAAACTCATTCTAATGTTTTAAATAGCTTTTGCTGGCGTATAAGGAAACACCTGTCATTTTCTCTTTAGGTTACAGCATGATCAAGCTGCATGCTATGTTGCTATTTCATCAATACAAAATTACTTCATCACCATGGAGATGGCTATGCTTTGCATCTTTGTCAAGCAATGACAGATACCCAGCGGTAAAAGGAAAGTATGAGGTATGGACCTCCACTGACTTAAAGTTACAGCATTTCCGTTCATCACTGAAATCTCACATTATACAGTAATTAGTGTGCATTTATTTGTGTACTTTTTGTTGTGTTGTCACCAAATAATTTGATAACCTTGCCACTGATGAGATAGCAAAATACCTTGGGCTTAAACTAGTTTAAGTAGTAAACTAGATTTGTACAATAGAAGCATTATTGCTCAAGGCTGTGGTCCAACAACATCACACAGAACTGAAGGCAATAATCATCAGGACAACAGGCTCTGGTTTACAAGCAGCTGTGCCACTGTGAAATCTTGGACAACTCGCTCCCCAAATGTCCCTGAGTTGTGGCTGCCTTGATATCTGGGTCTCCAGTTATACTTCTAAGATGTGAGACACCTTCCAAGATGTGGCCATTTGAGAAATGAGTAATCCTAGTGCCTGCTGCTCAAATGCTCACCTGTAACTGAACACTTAGCGCTTCTGGAAACCAGATCTTCAGTACCTGAATCTGCACACCACCCGATTCAATTAGGATTTGGAGATTCAGCTGCCAAATCAGGCCAAATCTCCTCCAAATTGAATCAGCGACTGAAGCTCCGCAAAGCCCTAGGAAGCATATGTAAATAAAATCTTCCTGTCCCTATTTAATTGACTGATGGTCAATTAAATTTTGCTTTGAGATTCTTAGATGAAAGGTGCCATATCAAGGAGAACTAAGATTTGAGAAGTCTAGTGGCATCCCATGCCAGAGGGGAATTGGCCTCTAGGAACATTTTCCTCCTTGTCACTAAGGGCCACGAGGAGTAGCTGAGCAGCTCTGTAAGCAAAAGCTTCAGACAGGCAGGAAAATGGATGTTTGAGACTGTGGAGTTTAATAATCTCACTGCTCTGCAAACAGAAGTAATGAATGGAAGCTCCCATTAGGCATATACATTGCAAACTTCTGCTGCCAGTGAAAAGCCCTCTGGAAAACAAATGTTAAACAGAATAGCTCATCCTCTTTTGCAGGGCTCTCTATTTCCTCCTGCTGAGGTTTTTATTTCTGTTCTTGGTTAAATTATGTATTTGGAAAAACACAATAAACAACATGAAAAATAAGTAGAAAAGACTACTGGCATAATGACATACCCTTTGGTGAGAAGCAAGGAAGTTCAATACAGTGATGGCAATCTCTGCCTGCCATGTACCAGGTCTTATGCTGTAAATCAAATAGGAGTAACGAGCATTGTTTATAGACATGCAGCAGGCTACTGCTGGACTGCAATGAGAGGACTCTAATAAGAAACGGGGGCCTGATTCTCTCTTTGCCAGTCCTTCCGGTATTCCTTTACACCAGTGCACAATAAATGAATGCAATTAGGTAGCTTTTTGCATCCAAAGTGCCCAGCTGCAGATGACTGCACAATGGCACAGGCAAACACAGAATGAGGGCCAAGGAGAGCAGCTGAGGCAGAGCTTTATCCCATCACTTTTCAATGCCACATTAAATATTTTCTAGGCAAAAACTTCAAATGCTTTAATATCAGCAGGATGACCCTTTTACATCTGTGGCCATTCTGTGCTATTTTCTTTATCCAGAGTGAGATAATTTTATGAGATGGTGATTCTGCAGGAGATCTGGGTTTAATTCACCCATTCAACCTGGAGAAAACACATGCATCTATTGGGCTGAATTATAACCATAAAGGGAATGGGTGTTTGCCATGACATCAAGTAAGTATCACAGACAGTCTCTCCCTCTCTCTCTAAGATCTCCCTCATGTTTCTCCTTATGATCCCATGCAATCACCCCTTCTCATCTTGATCCCTTGGTCCCTCTGCCTTTACTGCACACCTCCACGTGGTCTCTTCTCCGCTGAGCACTCCCTTCTCCAGCTACTCTGTGTAATCCCACCAGACCCAGCATGGTCCTTTGTGATACTTGCTTATACTCTTCTCCTTCCTCCTACTGTTTACTCTGACCCTCTCTTCTCTTTTTCCATGCCAGCTCTACACATGCCTATCCATTTCCCCAATGGGGTGTCCCACTAACTACTGCACAAGAGCAGCTGACATCAGTGTTATTACATTATCTCCTGGGATTTAGTAGGCTGGGAACACAGAAGGGTCCAAACTCATCTCAGACACAGGCCTGTTCCCACCTCAATCAGTGCCTAGGATACCGTAGGCAGCAAACTGATCAAGTGCCAGTATGTGAGCCCAGCTCTCATTTAATCCACTTTCTGCATTACCTAAAAATTATTTATTTCCTAAAATATGTTTCCATGGCATCCTCATCAAGTATGCAAGTGTCTTTCAAACATCAAAGAATTTAGCTTACCTCTGTGAGATTAGGTGATGTTGTTGTCCTCCTTTTACAGAAGTTGAACTGAGGCACAGAGAAATTAAAGCCAAAATTCTTTAAAGTGTCCGTTAATTCTAGGTGCCTAATTTAACACAACTAAGACCTGACTTCCCAGAGTAGCTAGGTATGTATAGCACCTTAAATGTTCAAAATAGAGCTCACACTGGCTACCTACATATCTTACCTGGGAGCTTTTATACCTCTGTCCCCAGGTGTTTTATATTTGAGGCTCAGAAGATAAACAACACACAGCTAGTGACCACTTGTGACAAGTTTGGTTTAGGTGGTTTACCCACCACCACAGAGGATTTCTCGCCCTACCCAGACTCCGAGAGGTTTTTAGGTGTTTACTACCCAGTGATTTCAATAGGTTTAACAGATAAGATTTACGTAACAAAATAACTTTGTGGATATCAGCCTCAGTGGCACGTATGGGGATAAAATCTCCAGAGCAGCATTCAGCTACATACAAGGCAGTCTCTTCTCTTCTGCAAGACCTTGACTCATTCACTAGGTGCCTTCCAACTTTCACAAAAAATGAGGCATGGATCCTGTACAGTACATGGCTCCATCAGTACATAACTCCCCAAAGCAGGTTTATCATGCGCACAGAATGAAGAAGGAATACTATTGAAAAAAAATTGTACACACATATGTTATTAAAGGGCATATCATAATAGATATGCACAATGAAACTGCATTAAGTTTGCACAGGCAGCCTTAATTCTGGCATTCCCTAACTTCTGGGTATTTGACTTTTCAATGTGAATGTTCTTTTGGATGTATGGTAATATTTACAAAGGACTTCAGTTGGCAAGGGACATTAAAAGCAAGAAAAAATATCATAATGCAAGGGTGGTCAAAATATGGCCCACCTGTGGCGGGTCCGTTGGTCCTGAGTGGGCCAGGCACAGTCCAGCTGTGGTGCACCCTGCCACCCCGGGCACGCAGCTGCCTGGAGCCCACACTGCACCAGACTGCCCTGCGTCTGGCTGCCCAGCAAGGCAGTGGTGGCAGTGCAGAGCAGATGCTGGGCAGTGCGGCACAGTGCAGCGCAGGCTCCAGGTGGCTGCAGCAGGAGTGGCCCAGCTGTGGTGAGGGGGAGGAGTCATTTTCCCCCCTACACACAGAGCAACAGCTTCTGTCCTGCACCCCGACTGCTGAGCCTGGACAGGTGAGTCTGGAGCAGGCACAGGGTGTGCGGGCTGTGCAGCCCAGGTGCCCATCAGTACTGCAGGGCTGGGGCGAGAACAAGCCACTGCCATCTCAGCTGCCTACAAAGGCAGCCCAGCTTCAGAGCCACCCCAGCCCAGCTGCATGCCCAGGGAAGAGCAGGATGCATCATGGGTGGGCAGTCTGGGGAGGGCCAAGTGGGGCTGTGCTGAACTGCTGCCCTGGGGGTGAGTCCAGAGCAGGTGCAGGGCATGCTTGCATTGTGTGCTGTTGGGAGTGGTGGAGAGGGGCCACAGGGTGCATGGGCTCCAGGCTGTTGTGTGGTGAGGGCAGGTGCTGACCGACTCCTGGGGGCACGTGCAGGGGGCTCCCAAGCACATCCCACCATAACCACACCCTCCCCTACACACAATCACACACCCACGAACACTGCACCCACCCACACCCTCCCCCACAACAACGCCCCCTGCACACCCCCACATGCTTCTGTGGGAGGCCCTGCTTACTCTTATGCATACACACCCCACCACACACATGCACCCACAACCCCTACACACATCCCCCCAGCCACACTCCCCCTACACACACCCCACAGCTTCCCAGAAACCCTATACCCATCCGCATACACACCCACACATCCCTACAAACACAGTATCACACAAACCCCCATACTCACTCACCCACATCCACACACCTCCCACACCCTCCCCTACACACACATCCCACACCCACCCCCCATACATCCCACCCCTCCACACCCCCTACAATATACAAGAGTAAGACCTCATTTTGAGCTATTATGCAATCACTTCTATATACTCCACAGGAACACAAATTGGGACAATATTTTTTAAAATACAATTAAAATATGTTATTGCCAATGTTTGATATTTAGTATATAATTTGTTTTTAGCCAGTTCCAAGATTTCAAACTCCTTTCCCAAAAGGAGTACTTTTGGGGGCAATGGGAGGGACTTCCAGTAGCAAAGGTCAGGGGTTAAGGGGTGGGACTTCCAGTCCCAAGATGGCAACCACAGGGCAGGGCACCTGTCAAGAGGCAGGGCTACCCTCGTGGTCCTCAACAGCTCGCCAAAACTCATTAAGCAGCCCTCCAGCCAAAATAATTGCCTGCCCCCATTCTAATGTTAGAGTTATGATGATGGCCAAGAAAAGCTCAGGTCCCTCACTGCACTTACTGAAGTGGGGAAATCCAATAAATCAATGATGCAGAGAAAGCTGAAGTGTTTAATGCCTTTTTTACTTCAGTCTTCCCAAAGAAGTTCATCTTTTAGATGACCAGCATCAAGGATAGTGGAGGAGATTATCAGTCTAGAGGACAGGAAGAACAGACTAGCGATTATTTGAAAAAGCTGCAAGTTTTCAAATTGGCAGGGTTAGATAAGTTCATCCTAGAGTACTCAATCTTGAAATTTTTTTTGAGAATGCATGGAGGCCAGGTGAATCCCTAAAAAACTGGAAAAGGGCAAGTCTAGTGCCCATTTTTAAAAAGGAGGATGAGGGGGACCCAGGGAATTACAGACCAGTTGGTTTAATTTTGATACCTAGAAACATTGGACCATATAACCCAGGAATCAATTTTTAACTACCTACAGGAGAACAAGGTGGTCTTTATCGGCCCTACTCAGGGCACTGGGCTCACTGCCTAGTCTCCACCCTACTCAGGCTCTACTTCACCCGACAGTCCCAAACCAAACCAGTGCCACTCATTTTGTAACCTCCATCATGTATCCTCTCAAAATTGAATCAAGTCATTTGTGTCATCACTCTTGGAATCCCTTCTATTTCTGTGGCATGTTTGGTGAGATATAATGACCAGAGTTAAATGCAGGACTCCAGATGAGGGAATACCATCGATTTATACATTGGCATTATAGTCAATAGTTTCTGTCTCATCTTTATACAAATGCTAGGGACACAGGCCCAAACAGCTCACATAGTGTCCAATGGTCAAACAGAAATTCTGTGGCAGAGCAAACAACAAACCTCAGATCCCCTGACCTGCATTGCCAGTGGGTAAGCCAGGAAGCCATTTTTCCTTTCTTGCTATTTAAATTGTAAAACTTTCGCCAGAAGGGCCCTAAGCAGAAAGCACGGATAGTATCAGAAGTCTGTACATTATTAAGCATGTTTATTATGATAGTTTCTAGGGATCAACTAAAGGCAAAATGCCAATTTTCAAGTCACTGCACAACCACTGGTAGATAGCCTCTGATCTGAAGAGCTTTCAGGTAAAAGAGACACAGGGTGAGGGAAAGGCATATAACACACAAACTGATCACTTTGATGGCAGCAAATGTAGTATTGGCTCCACTGTTCTTAGGAGGGTGGGATAGGCTGGGATTTGCCTAGGAGGATTTAAGCTGGAGGGGAAGGAAGAGTGGAGGGAAGAAGGGAGGGCAGGGAAGGGCAGAGCAAAAGGTGAAGTTAGGGGCTGTTTCATATGGGAAAAGACTAGTTTAACCTTGTACATTATGTTGCTTCCACTGAAATCAATGACAAAACTCCCAGTTATTCCAGAGGGAACAGGACTAGGGCTCTAAAACAATTACCCCACTTTTCTACAACTGGAGTTCATCATCAAACTTAGCTACAAAGACTGAACAGCAATTTGTGGGCATTTGCTGGTAAATTGCTTTTCTGCATTGACATTTGTGTTTTTTGGTACATGCCTCAGTAGGCTTGTTATAGGTTGAGTCACTGGTTGCTTACAGGGAGCCATCCAGGTATAGCACTTAAACTGTCCCTACCACTGCTAGCAAACTATAGGGAGAAAAAACAAACATTTTATGAGAAGATATATTTGGCAGATACACTCTTGCTTGACTCAATCCTTATTCATCACAGCTGATTAGCAAGAAATTTCTATGGGAATAGACCTTTCCCTTCTAAATCAGGTTGCTCCACTTTCTGCCACAGTCCAGAATTTGCAAAACATGCTAAAGGCTGTGCCTTCTCTAACATCCATGAAAGTTATACATCTATTTAATAAAACCTTGACATTAATCAAAAGATTAAAAATTCTGATGGCAGTGCAGGATAACCTTCAAGAGTTGAATTCACCCCTGTACACAGGATTAGTTCAAGATCCAGGTACCTCCTACACCTTCAAGACAGGGCACAAGTTGGACTGAAAAGGTGAAGAAGACCAGTGTTTGCCCTCTGCCCAGGTATCCATCTCACTTAGCAGGAATTTTTTAAAATAAAAAGAAAAAAAATCTGTTAGAAATCATGGATGAACAGCTGGAGAGTTATATCCAGTTTGGGGCTCCACACTGTATGAAAGATTTGAATCAACTAGATGTAGCCCACAGGAAATATGATATACAAGGATAGGCTGAAAACAGCGAAATTATGTAAAACCAAAAAAAGAATAATAAAATCAGAGGGTTGGAGGGGACCTCAAGGGTCATCCAACCCATGCCCCAGCATTCCTCCTCCAGGAGGAATGGCTACTACTAGAGACAGAAGGGAAATGGTGTCCAATGTGTAAATGGTTGCAGCAAACAGAATAGTAAAAAAATTGTTGTCCGTATTTGCTGGGGATAGGTCAGGAAGCAATGGGCTTAAACTGCAGTAACATAGATTTAATTAGCTATCAAGGAAAACCTTCTAATTATAAGAATAGGCAAGCCCAGGAATAGATTACCTAAGAAGATTATGGATCTTCCATCCTTGGAGGGTGCAAAGAACAGGAATCGTTCAGCTATAGTTGATCCAGTCTGGGGCAAAAGGATGGAGTAGATAACCTTTGAAGGTCCCTTCCATCTCAGTTTTCTATGACTGTGATTGTATATCACCAGGATTCAGTGCAGAAGAAGTAGCACCTGTTCATAGTACATGAAAATCACTGTCTCTGGGCCAGATCAGATTCCATCTATTAGATGCCTAAATTGACTCGGGCACTTAAGTGTGATCCTATTCCACCTTTCTTGAGATCTTGAAAAATCATTACAACAAATAGTGAGGGAATCCTCCTGACTAGCTTTTGTTACTTCATATTAAAGCTAAGATGAGGGAGTCCTATAGAAAGAGACACATTCAGTTTTTCAGGATCTTGAGTATTATGATGGCACACTGGGGCCTAAAAGTTTTGATAGGCAATTTGGAATCATAGTAGAAGTAATATCTTTTATTAGACCAACTAGATTTTTGCAAAAAAAAATAAATCTTTAATTGCAAGCTTTCGGACCAATACGGCTACAACCTGCATACCTAACAGGTGGAATATAATTTAGCCCTTTGTGTATAGCAGTACATTGCATACAATACTGTAGTTTGCAAAAGACAGGAACTTCCAAGGCAAAGTCATGAATGAAGCAAAGCAGATAAGTAATCAACAAAAAGACACAGCAGAGTCTGATAAGAGAGCTCTTCCTTTAACCTCCAGGATGATGGATTGTGCTATATTTCAGTTTCTCAGTCGTGGTATGCATACTCCTAGGGGTACATGAAATGCATGCAGGGGGTATGTACGTACTCCAACACTCACCCTCTGTTCCTCTCAAAACTATGGCAAAAAATTTGGTGTGCAGCATACTGTATGGCACTTTAAAATTCCCACTAATAATTTGGCGTGTCATACTTTGCACAGTGCTCAGATCAGCTTTCCTAGTTTTGGCCCACATCACCTCTAGCCCAGGTGCATACTTGAGTTGTGCACCCCGGTATAAAAGGTGGCAACCCTACCCACACCAGATCAGACATCTGTCATCTCGTGGCCTTATGCACACAGCCCTTCTTCCAACATATGGCACACATTAGTCTGTCAATATAAAATCCCCTGAAGAATTGAGTGTTGGGGTACTTATTAACATTTTCAGAAGTTAGGGGTACTTGCTACTTAAAAGGCTGAGAAACTGCCATATTTCACTGTGAGGTTGCTTCCATGTTTTCATACTGGTGGAAAATATAGAAAAAACTTTTCAATTAACAAAAAAAAGACCTAAGTTAGCAGTCAAATTATGCAGGGATTTTTGAAGGGCGATTTAACCCTTTTGTGAAGGTACTCTGGCCCACTGGGTAATTCTTGCACTTGAGAGACAGCCTGGCTATGGCAAGCTACTTCTAAAAGTTAACTGAACTGATGAGCAATAAGCAGCAGCTGATCCCCTCCAAAAGCTCAGCTCAGCTTAGCTGAAAATACGCTGCATGGATAAGCAGCAAAGGTCTTAGAATGTGTGCAGAAAATAATGCTGGGCATGTTTGGACTGATCCCAGCAACTGGTTGGGTTGAGTCCCTCACTGCAAGATAAAGGCCATAAACTTGATGCTGTTACATGAAAAAAGTAACATCAGCCAGCCAATAGGAAAAGGTACAACAAGCACTGACAGCAGCCATCACATTCTGCGGATCTCAAAATAAACATTTAACTTTTACCTACCCTATCCTTGTCAGTGGGGGATTGAACCCAGTCTTCACCAGTCTTAACATGACATGCCCTTCTTGCAACAAGCACTTCACTAAAGTCCTTGTGGATTTAACTACTGATATACAAGAACTTAAAATTAGACTGAAACAAGTGAAGCAAGAATGGGGTCTTGCTATCAGAGAAAGAAATTAGGGTCAGAAGGGACCTCAGGAGGTCTCTACTCCAACTCCCTGCCCAAAGCAGGACCATCCCCACCTATATCATTCCAACCAAAACTTTGTCTAGCCAGGTCTTAAAAACCTCTGTGGGTAACCTGTTCCAAAGTTTTACTATCCTCCTACTGAGAAAAGTTTTTCCAAGTATCTAACCCAGGGGTTCTCAAACTGTAGTTCATGTGCAAGACATCTCTGGAGGGAAATATGCAGGAGAAATTGTGTAATGGTGGATTGAATTTTTTACAATAAAAATTGGCATGCAAGGGGTTAAAATATAAAGCTGGTAGGAGTACACTGGCAACTGGTAAATCAGGAAGGGGGTACACAATAAGAGAAAGTTTGGGAACCTCTGATCTAACCTAAACTTCCCTTGCTGCAACTTGAGACCTTTCCTCCTTGTTTTGTCATCTGCCACCACTGAGAGCAGCCCAGCTCCATCCTCTTTCAAACCCCACTTCAGGTAGTTGAAGGCTGCTATTAAATCCCCTCTCAGTCTTCTCTTTTCCATGGTAAATAAACCCAGTTCCCTCATCCTCTTCTCATAAGTTATGTGCCCCATTCCCTTCACCATTTTCTTTGCCCTCCCTTGGTCTCTCTCCAATTTGTCCACATCCTTTCTGTAGTGAGGGGCCCAAACCTGAACACAGTTCTCCAGATGTGGCCTCACCAGTGCTGGATAAAGGCAGTACTTCCCTCAATCTGCTGCTTCTGCTAATGCATCCCAGTATGCCTTTAGCCTTCTTCACAATTAAGGTGCACACTTGGTTCATATTCAGCTTATTATACACTGTCACTCCCAGGTCCTTTTCTGCAGAGCTGCTGCTTAGCCAGGGGGTCCCCAGCCTGTACTGGTGCATGGGATTGTTCTGTCCTAAGTGCCACACTTTGTACTTCTCCTTACTTTGCACTTCTCTTTTGGTCCAATCCTCTGATGGGTTGAGGTCCCTCTAAATCATAGCCCTACCCTCCGGCATATCTACTGTTCCCCCCAGCTTGATGTCCTCTACACAGTTGCTGACCGTGCACTCCATCCTATCTTCCAACTCGTTGATGAATATACTGAACAAAATTTGCCCCAGGACTGACCTCTAGGGCACTCTGCTTGATTCTGGCTGCCAAATAAATACCAAGCCATTGGTTATTACCCTCTGAGCTGAAAATCCACCCAGTTTTCTAGCCTTACAGTCCATTGGGTGCATTGCATCTGTTCCCACGTATATATAGACATCCAGCTTTTCTAAATAGTCCCTAACCTGTTCTTTGTCTACGGTTGGCTGCTTACCTCCCCACCAAACTATGTTGCTAGGTGTCAATTGTTCAATGCTGCAATCAAGAGAGCTGCTGTAAGAAAAGTGAATCATCTTTATGCTCTTGACTTTTTCCAAGATCAAACACCATTCTTCACACAATTCCCACCGGAAAACACTCCCCTGTCAACACCTCCTATGCAAAGTCATTCCTTAGTGCTGTGCTACAGGTTATGGATCAAAGCCCACTGGTACCAAAGATAATCTTTTACTTTACTTCAATGGGTGCTGAATTAAGCCTATAGCAAGAACTGCATTAAGAGCCCCTATTCTGGACTATTCCAAACTATTCTCCTTGATTTTTGACAGGTCACACAATGCAAATGGCTCAAAATCCTCCATCCAATCCCACTAGGAGAGCCAGCAGCTAAAGTTATGTCCAACTAAATGAGGCTATGGGCAAGATCCTCACGGGTGCATGATAACCTATTTCTCTTGGTTCATCAGAATTTAAAAGATTAAAACATTTGCTATGGGCAGTATTATAAAAATTGGCCCAGATCCAGAAAACAATCTGATGTGGCACCGCTGGGTAGCCAAAATCCAAACACCCCTGGGAACATGCAGCAGTTGCACTTAAGGCATCTAAGTACATTTTAAAGCAAAAGTTTAGTCTTTTGCTGCCTCTCAGGTACCCAAGTGGTGCATTGTGGTGGCTTGCTGGGAGGAGGAAGGAATGACATTGTCCAAACTTCAAGCACTGTGGGCAAAGCCTGACCTATCCTTTTAGCAATTCTCATTTAGTGTTAGGATGTGCTCCTCAGGCAATAAGTATCATTCTCCCTGGAGCTCTCAAGTATAGCTAGACTGTGTTTCAGGAACTTTTAGCCAGGACTTGACCTGATTCACAAGTATTATAACTATACCAACAAAGGAACAGTATCTGGGACCAGTTACTTCTAGTTAACTGAACACCACTGTTCCCCCAGCATTTTACCTAATCAAAATTTATTTACTGCTTATAAGTGATACCTACCAAATGAATCTATGGGGAAGAGGGCTAGGCAAAGAACTTTGTCATGATGAGCTCCCTGTTAAGTTAAATCAAGTTAAAATGCTAGCACATCAAGCACAGGCACTTCAAGAAGGACTTCAGTCTTGGAGGCATCCAGCAGTAAAGCAGTGGTGGCCAATCTTTTTGGCAGGTGGCCCACAAGTTAAGCTCCACCTCTGCCCATCCTGACACCATCCCCAGAGGCAGGTCTGATACAGTTTTTGCCCTGGGACACCAGAATGGTGGCAAGGAGGTTTGGGTCTCCAGACATACAGTGCAGAGCACTGTTGGGAGAGGAGGTGTCACCACCGAGAGCCAGATTAAACCTTCCCTGACCCTGCAACCACCGCAGATTTATATGGAGAAGAAGGAGCCAAAGGCCGCAGTATGGCAACAGGTGCATGGCCAGTGAAGTCTGAACCTGGGTTTTGGCTTCCTCTTGCAAAAGTATCCAGCTGCCTCTCCACTCTATGTAGTTGGAGGCATGAGCCCCCCTGCCTCCATTGCACTGAGCATCTGGAGCTCACATGCTATGCATACAGAGGGTACCTGTGGCACATGTGCTGTGGGTCAACCACCTCTTTGATTACTTTGCATCTCTTGGGCTGAGAATTAAAAAGCAAAATAAAATAAAATAAAAGGGTCTCTTGCAAACATCATACAGCGATGTGGAAAAACAGTGCTGTGCACTAGTTACGTACGGGAGTCTTTGACAAGGGAGCCTTAGGGCTGGGGGGCTCCACATCCCTTATCAGCTGCAATAGCTTTGCAATAGCTTTGTTACTTTCTGGCTACAGCTGTAACAGGTGTCTACCGTGTGACAGCCTCAACTTGAGGCACCTTGTGAGGCTGCATCTCATGGTACTTTCAGTGATGGGTTTGCACATGCCTAGTGACAGCTTTAGGGCTCCCACTTCCAATGGGACAGACCAAGCAACGCCCTGCTCTCATGACAGTGCCACGTGCTCTGTGCCAGCTGGTGCCTTCATGTCCAGGGATGGAGCAGCACTCTGACATTTGTAGGACTTTGTGCAGTGGCACCTTCAAAGCCCATGACATTGACAGGGGGATTTGCACTCTTGAGCAATTGTATGCCAGAGGCTGCCTGGGGTCCCCTGGAGCAGCCTGTTCTCCCCTCACTGGGCAGCTCCTTTTGTGGCAACTATCTTAATGTGTTTTTCCAAGTGATTCCACAAGGCAGTGGGATGAGGTGTTGCCAAGGGCTGAGCCTGGGGCAGGAACACCCCAGGGGATCCTGGGCCCTGATGGAGTGCAGCAGGGCTGCAGACTCCTTGTGGGGCAGTGACATTGGGACCTCCCTCCACCTCAGGGCTGGGCAGAACTGAGGGTACATGCCATGAGAGATGCCCTGCTGTACTTCTGGAGGCAAGGGGCATTGGCAGGGCTCATCTCACTCTGGGTTCTCCAGACTCAGCTTGCTGCGGGTATCCAAGTCTCAGACTGGGACTGCCTAGATGGGCTGGGTCCAAGCAAAGGCATAACTAACAGGTTCTGTGCCCTGGGCAAAATCTCCCTGCACACTGATGGGTGCGTGGGGTTGACAAGTCATGCAGGGCAGGGAGAGGGAGGGTGGTCGATCTTAACTGTACCAGTGAGGCAAAGAACTGAGTGCTACTGTTTCTGTCCCCTTCACTGGGCTGTTCTCCCCTTCCTCTCTCTACAGGCCATTACTGGGAGCTTGTAGCAGGACTGGGTTCTGGTGGCCGTTCTAATCTGCTTCACTCCAGCTCTTCAAGGTACCCCCTCACTGCTTCACCTGTTGTGCCTTGCTAGCTTTCTATTACTTTGGGAGGCTGCCCCCAGCATCCTCAAGTGAACCTGCTGGTGCTGAACTCAGCCTACTTCGACCTACTTAAGGCAGACCTACAGGTCCTTCTTGCCACCATACCTCAAGTCCACTAAGTAAAAACACAAAGCAGGAGATATAAATTGCAGCAAAATAAATGTAGATTAGAGCTCAGGACAAACTCTCATTGTTAGGACAGCAACACAGTGAACTAAGACAGCAGGTTGGACCAGATGACCCTTGAGGTCCTGCCTAGCCCCAAGATGTTATACTCTGAGTTATGATAGTTCCTAGAAGCTCAGGCACAGACTTCTTCTCTAAGGCCTGGGCAGCCTGGAAGCAAAGAGAAAGCTGCTTGTTTGAAAGTGTGGGTGATGAAGGCCCATCAGTAGTGCAAGTCAATCCCTCTATAGGGTATGAAAAAGGAGACGCAAGAAAGAGAGAGGCCATAATGACAGCTGGTCAAAGCTCAGAGCTCCTGTCCCTTGAGGAGTTCTGACATTTCAGGAGCTTGCCAGTTCCAAGGAGAGCCAGACTTTCCCACTGGAGGTAAATTCCCAACCATTTTTAATTAAAAAGGAACCACTTTCATTTACTTTTTCCTAAACAAAGGAGGAAAAGCTATCTGGGCACTTCCAGGCTAGGGCAAACTCCAGAGGGCTCGCCGGGCTGCTACCAGGGAGTTGGAGGCAACCTAGGGATTCATCTGCCAGAGAGGGGCACCGGCAAGTGCTCCTAAGCTTTGCCAGGCTCCCAGTTCTGTTGCAGGGAGTCTGGAAGCTCTGAAAGCCTCCAGTCTCCAGGCTTCGGGAGTCTCCAGGCGCCACAGGAGAGAGCTTGGAAGCCCTGAGAGCAGCCGCTCCATCTGGTGACCGCAGAGGCTGTCAAGGTGTCCAGGCTCCCAAGTGCATGGCAGGGAGTCTGGGAGTCACAGCGGTCCCATGGAAGCCAGAGTGAGTTTTTCCAGTAGTATCAATGGAGCCAGGATTTCAGCTACAGGTCACTGGCTGAAACATGATGAAGAGGGCTTGCATACATATCTTCATTTTAATGCATTGGACTAAAACTAATACTGGTTAAACTGGGGTAAACATGCATCTGCAGAGAGATCTTCAGGCCTTTATGAAGTGCTTGGGTATGATCCTGCAAAGACTCAAGTGTGTTAAAAATCTCACTGGCTTCAATGGGCCTTTTCAGGCAAGTGAAGGTACTTACACTTGTAGGCACAATCCTTGTATAATCTCAGGAAGTGGGGAAGGGCAGTGCTCATTCAGTGGCTGTCTTGAAGAACCAAAGGCAATTAGCCATGTTAGTCAGAAGGCAGGGAGATGGCAGGGTAGACTTGTGCTTTATAAATAGTATAACACGCATATATAGAAGCTATACATCTCAGATGTAGGCAGTTTATAAGGGGCAAATCTACCTTGCTATCTGCCTGTCCTGAAGCAAACACGACTGAACACAAGGGAGCACAGAGAGGTGTGAATTGGGTAGCAGACAGAATCTGGGGTGTGAAAATGAGACAAAGGAAAAGGGGCTGCTGCACAGCTTACTGCAAATGAGAAAGGACTGTTCTAAAGATACAGAAAATTGGAAACACAGGGCCTAATCCTCAGCTGGGGAAAACTGGAACAACACCAGCGGCAAGAGTGATTTATGTCACTGATCACTGATTTATGCCATCTGAGGATGTGGCTTACAAAGGAAAATGCAGAAAGTGGATGGAAAGCAGATAAGAAATAAGGAGGTAGAGGGCAGTGACAAGAGGGCTAGATGGGAGGGATGAGAACAGAGAACAAAGAAACATTAGCAACAAGATGGCGCACAGCTTCCAAATGGAAGAATTTTCATTCATATACACGCCTTGCAGCGCGCGGACTACAGATGTAGCTGTGGACCGCGACTCCCTAATTGTGTACGTGCTTAGCATGGTCACCAAGGGAAGTGAACAGTGCATTTGAAAATATCACACAAAGCAAACTGGGATCATTCCTACAGCTAAATTAAAAGAGAAGCCACTGCAACAGATTAGAGAAAATGTCAGGTTTAATAGAACAGCTATTTACTAAGCCTGAATTCAATTACGCTCCCCCTCCACCCCACCCTCCCAAAAGCAACCTCATTTTCTTCTCTCTCAGGTAGGCCATTGGTAGAAGCTGTTTGCTTTGCAGAGAAACATAACCAGGTACTACCAGAAGACTCACTCCTTTCAGCACAAATTGTACCTGCTTCTTTCCAAAGAAAAATCCAAAACCCCCTTCTCCCCCCTCCCCCCGGGTCAGCAGAGTCCCTCACCTGCTATAATCAGGAGATATATGTGTAAATAAACATTTTAATTAAAATGGACATTTCCTGCCCTACTGCTAGCAATGGCCATAAGGATGAAAAATGACATTAGTTACACCACAAGCAGTATGGCTGCTTGCTGTGGGAGATTAGAGAGTCGCATTAGGGCTGTAATGAAATGGGTTTACAATCCCTCGCACAGGGATTCTGAACTGCTTGTGGAATGAATGGTGGCATTTTCCAGGCTGATGACTGGCACCGGCACAGGCTCAGAAATGCCAGATTTAATTAGAATTGTTATTTGCAAATACATTTCATGGGTTAGACATGGTGAAAGGAAATTTTCAATTGGTGAATATAGAGTAATGACAGTTTCAAGGCATAAACAGTGAGGGCCAGATCCCCAAGTCCCTGAAAACGCCTTAAAACATCTATATACACTTTTAACTTAGACTTAAGACTAAATCACAAAGGACACCTATACACATGCCTAATGCCTGCTCTGATGTGCTCCAATTAGAACACTTTGGAGTGGACTTAAGTAATTGAGCCTGACAGAGCAGCTTTCTATTTAAAAAGCTCCAGCAGCCTCAGGGTCATGTGTATTCAGCCAACCCCATGTTTCAATATCCTCCATGCTCAAACGGGCAGCAAGGGTGCATTGCAGTTTATCAAACAAGCTTTATTTAAAGCCCCCTGAGACTATTTTGAAGCATGAAACACTGAATATACGTGCTAATTAAAATGCCCCGCTGCCCCATCCTGCATGTGTAAGGATGCCAAGAGTCTAGTCAATCTTTTGAATTGACAGTTTTCCAGGGATTCAGCAGGATGGATTGTGCCTAGACCCAAATCCCAAATGGCGATGGGGTTGTCCATCTGGGTGTAGGGGAGCGGGGGTCTTGGAACTAAAAATAGCCTGGTCAGGGTTGGGGAGGAGGCAGGGAAGAGCACAGCCAGGGCTGAGGTGAAGTTGGATTTCCAACCAATCTAAATTTCACCTGTTCCCTGGCTCTACCAGGAGCTGAACTGAAATGGAGAATTGAAACTTCACCTGACTCTGGGGTGTTCACAACCTAGATCCACATTTTGTGCATTGGGCTTGCTTCCAGTGACAGGCACACCTTGGAAGGGAAAGAGCAATGCACGGTTTCAAAGGACTGTACACATTTTAAACAGTTTGCAAAATTCCCTGGAGGTGAGGTGGTAACAAGATATTGAAGGATGGTGAGACAGATGTGAGGCTTTGGAAACAGGAAAACTTCAAAGACCATTATGCCAAGATGCACTAGATTTTACAGACACATGGAATATTCAAAAGGAATTTTATATCAGTCAGTATGAGAGGTATCCTTATGTTTGGGGCTCACTGGGGGTAATTAATGCAAACTACTAGACATAGAAACAACTATTGAGAAAAAGCCCCATGCATATTGCATAGTCTGGTTTGTTTTGTTTAATGAAGCTGGACATAAAAAGGCAGTGAAAGGTGTAAAAATAACCCCAAACCCTAATCTGAGGTCAGAGGATACACGCTCATATGATCCAAAGGACCGATACTTGAGTAGTGGACTTGCTAAGATCCCATATGGCTGATAAGTGACACCTGGTAAGCACAGCACACCATTAACCATTGGATGATTTCTCTGTGATGATTTGGTTTAAAATAGTGCCAAGTTTTGTGCAATGTAGCAGATTACAGCTCATTGCTCGCTCTGAGAGAGAGAGCAAGACTAAAGGGGCTGAATTAAGGGCAGACCTCCGAAGGAAGATAACAACCATATGCAGGCCTGAATATCTGTTTTAAAGGGAGAGGAATGTAGATCTCCACCTGAGAAAAAAGTGAGAGTTAGAACCTGAAGGGGATGCAATAAAGAGACAAGATGGGCAAGCGTGGTTAACTCTGAAGATACGAGTATCCTTTGCTGTCTGAATTGTTCATGCATTTTCCATAAAAGTATTGTTGGATGAAAAACCGAAATAGTCTTTCTATTTGTGGACACCAGACTCCAGGCCTACCCATTTCCAGCAGAGTCTTTAACCACTAGCTTACAGTCACTATCCTTCTTGCTTGCTCTCCTTT
Source organism: Caiman crocodilus (assembly GCA_030014935.1). NCBI lineage: Eukaryota > Metazoa > Chordata > Crocodylia > Alligatoridae > Caiman > Caiman crocodilus. The sequence goes on along the minus strand of JAGPOW010000261.1, from coordinate 249,601,767 downwards.
CAGGCTCACAGTCTGCTTGCAGGCATGAAAAAAAAAATACAAAAACGCCAATGCTTTACCAAAAGAGGCAATGAATTAGTTTGACATGACTGCAATAAATCTTGCATTATTGGCCACACAGTAGCCCAGATTGTTCAACAAGAGGGTTGGAGAGCACACCTACCATCCTTGTGGTTAGATCATTTTCCTGGGAAGTGAAAGATGTGGGTTTGATTCCCTTGAGCATGAAAAGGATGCAAAGCCCAGGTTTCCCACTTCCTGCGTAAATACTCAGCTATTATGCAAAGGATTTGTTAACACAACCACTATGTGCCTACCCTTAGAGGCTGAAATGGTGCTCTGGATCCTGTGCAGCTAGAAATGAAATCCACATTCATGCTCTTACCTCCTGAAGAAGAAAGTGAGAAATCAGCCTGATGGTTAACATGTCCTGTGCCTTAGTTCTAGACTGCTACCCATTCAACCTCCAGAATACCCCCATAATCGTCTCAATCTAAACCTCTCTGTTAATTCCATAGGGAGCTTAGGTGCCTAACATTGTTTCTCTGGATCATCCTCTTGTGATCAGGTGCTTAATTCTTAGTCACTGCAACATGTAAAGGGAAGCACTACAGGGAGCAAATCAGATTTTGCCCTGAATTCAACAACTTTCCATGACACCTCATCCAAGAAAGATGTGACACAGCTCTTGTCAGGGAGGCAAGATACACATTCACCAAGGCATTAAAAAAGAAAGCAATCTCAGAACCCCATAACATCAATCAGAATTCATAAGTAGTTTCTTAAAATCATCACATATGGCAACTCCACTATGTCTCCCTGGTAATTAAAAGTCAGTGACTAAAGTAATGTCCTGTACAATGTTTGGTTAATAAATTGTTGTTCTCTCTGCATCCTTGAGTCTTTGCTTACTTTTTATTGTTTTCCTTTCTGCAGAGTGGGAATGCTTCCTCAATTTATTCTAGACTGGATGACAGTATAATAGCTGTGGTGTAAGTGATTTATTTTCCTCTACAGAGAGGGCCCAGGTGGCCATAGTTTAGAGCAATCTATTGAACACATTGTTCAAGAAAGGTCAATAGTACATTTCTTTTCCCACCAACTATGTACTTGTGTGAGGAACATTATCTATCAGGCAACACATAAATGCATATGCTCTCTTTGCTTTGAAATATAATACTGGGTTTAAAACTGTGCTGATGGCCATTTATCATCTAACAAAGGACAGTATCATGGACTCCAGTAAAGAGTACTAATGCTATTGACAACTTTTCACCTGCGCAAATGTAGATCCCATCATAAAGTCAATACCTAAGAATACTTCACAACCTACAACTATGTGGTAATGCAGTTACTATGTACAGGTTCCAGTTCCTTTTATAACCATAGCACGGCATGAAAATTTCTTAATTACTCTACCCTTGACTAACAGACTTCATGACTAAATAAATTAGGACTGTCCAATTAAGTGGTCCATGGGCTGAACGTGGCCCCCAAGGAGCTAGCATGCAGCACTCAGGCTCCCAGATCAGGCACCACTAGGGGAGGGGCAAAGTGGTGTGGCCCCCGGGACCAAGGGAGCCCATGGCTGGGAGGGTTTGTGAGACGCACAGGGACCCCACTCAGCACAGAATCACTGCTGGGGTACAGTAGGTATTGCCCACTATGCAACATGGGGCCAACCCTGTCAGGAAGTTGGACAACCCTGATTTAAATTACTAAGATTTCCACCACTATGTACCACTGTACTACCATACTCTGGGTCCTCCTTGCCTTCTAACTCTAGCATACCATGTAATAACTTTAGTAGTAACATTTTCATAATAAAACTTTCCATTTTAGCCATTCTTTTGAGAGACCAAGGCATTAGCTAATTATGTCTCTTCTATCTAAAAAGTGCTTAAGTGGTCTTAGGCTCCTAAGCACGATCCTAAGTCCACCCTGCTCAAGTCCTTGAAACAACACCAACTTGTCTGCTTCTGTATGACACCAACGTCTTGGCCTCAAGAATAAGTCGCAATGTGGAGGAGAAACATCTGCCCACCTTTTGCCATAAAAGTTTTCCTGGATGGAATAGCACTGTATTTAGATGCAAGGATGGGAATCCTCCTTTCAAGAGTGTCCTGCTCATGTCTGCCCATCCATGTCTGTAGGCATTCTCTTGAAGCTTGCCAGTGAGACTACTCTAAAATCATCCCAGTACTTGCTCTCAGGCCTGCCAGAGACTGAGCGCCTGAGAATAGGCACAAAGGGAAAAGCCCAGACAAGCCCCACTGATACACCTTCAGTTTGGAGTTTGCACACAGATTCAGGTGGGCAAAGCATGCTTATCTTCAGGTTTGCCCAGATCTGCTACTTAACATTATAAAATAAGCTCAAAATCTACTTAGATGTCCTGGAGTTGGAATGAAATCTAGTCCAGTCCCAACCTGTATTTGTTGATGACTCTCTTTTGTACAAACATTTCAGTATTAAAATACAGAACAGTGATTCTCAACCAGGTCTATGAGATCCTTATAAAGCAGCTTAGAACAGAGGTTGGCAACCTCCATCCTTTGGACCCAGCCCATGGTCATGGGACTTCAGTGGCATTTGATGGTGGAGGACACTTTCTGTGGGCACTCTCCTCATGCTGCCATGGGGATGAATACCAGCTGCTAGCACTTTCCTCATCCTGCCAGGTAGACAAGTGGTGGCAATGGTGGGTATCAGCAGGCACCTGCCCATCCACTTCCAATCTGAGGCGAGTCATTCAACAGCCAGAAAAGGTTGCCTACAGCAAACCTCAGCATTATTAGTCTTCAGGGTTTCCCATTCTGCATGTTGCCTGTGAAACAACACTAGGGCCCTTGTCAGTTATAGAATAGTGAAGATTTGTATCAAAAATGGGATTCTGAAATGACTTCCAGAAGAGGGAAGTGTTTAGTTGACATGCTGTACTGAAGCTTATGTATCCATTTGTGTAACAACATAGATCCATGTCAACCTCTAATGGGAGACAGTAATTTGGAACACAACAGATTTCTAAAACCTCCCATTCAAATCTAAGTGCTGTATTTCTTGGCTTAGAAATGGTATTTAAAGGTCTGTTTTTTGGGGAAATTGGCTTATAGGTATAGATACATGCATTATAAGGGATCAAGATGGGCAGCAAGAGTTAAATGGATTTTTAAAGAGCTTGGGAGACACACACAGCTTCTCCTGGCCCCGAAAGCAGATGGGCTGTCTAGCACAACAAGGCCAACGGATGGACACAACCTGAAAATTGAATGGAGCACGCCATGACACAAGATGACAGCCTTCAAGGCAGACAGGTTGTCTAACACAATAAAAGACACACAGCCTGGGAACCAAAGAAGTATGTCCCATACTGTCCCATAACACACAGTAAGTGACACCAGCCACAAGGCCCCAGAGCAGCAGGGGGGCTGAGTCCTGGTTTTGGGGGAACAGACCAAATGAGGAGAAGGCCGGGAAGGTTATGTGGATGCATGACCACAGAGAGACAACCAACCAGACAGCCAGGGATGAGTCGTCATCCGGAGTCATCTGGGGGAAGGAGAATACAAAAGTAATTTAAAGGTTGTCATAAGAAAGATGGAGAACAGCCATTTCTCACCAAAGAGGGCAGAACATGAAGCAAAGCAGATTTAGATCAAATTGCAGAAAGAATTCCTTACTATCACAACAGAAGGGCAACAGAACAAGCTCCTGGGGCAGTTATAGAATTTCTTTCATTGTAAGTTTTCAAGAGGCTGGGAAAGCATTTAACAGGGATGCTTTAGGAATAGTGCATCAAACATTCATGCAGGTGGTTGGACTAAATTGGAGGTTCCCAACCTTTTTAGATTGTGGATTGGCAAACCATGGATTGGAAGTGACCACGGACCAGCAAACTGTGCACCGGTAAAACTGCAGTTTGCAAGTGACCGGCATCCTGTGGACTGGCAGACAACCCATTTTTAGACTGAGTCTAAAAACGGGTTGTCTGCCAGTCCACAGGATGCCAGCCACTTCTGGACTTCCAAACCAGCAGTCAACCCTCCGTGGCCCAGGCGTTAGGAACCTCTGGACTAGATGACCACTGAGATCATAGCATCGTAGAAAATGAGGGTTGGAAGGAATCTCAGGAGGTCATCTAGTCCAACCCCCTGTTCAAAGCAGGACCATCCCCAAATAGATCATCCAGGCAAGGCTTTGTCTAGCTGAGTTTTGAAAACCTCCAAGGATGGACCTTCCACCACCTCTCTAGGTAACCTGTTCCAGTGTCCTACTACCCTCCTAAAATCCTTCCTAATATCTAACTATTGCTGCAACATGAAACCATTGCTCCTTGTTTTATAGATTCATAGATATTAGGGTTGGGAGGGACCTCAATAGATCATTGAGTCTGACCCCTGCATAGGCAGGAAAGTATGCTGGGTTCAGATGACCCCAGCCAGATGACTATCTAACCTCCTCTTGAAGACCCCCAAGGTAGGGGAGAGCACCACCTCCATTGGAAGCCCATTCCAGATTTTGGCCACTAACTGTGAAGAAGTTCTTCCTAATGTCCAGTCTAAATCTGCTCTCTGCTATCTTGTGGCCATTCTTGTAAGCCCCAGGGGCACCTTGGTGAATAGAGCCTCACCTATTCCCTTCTGCATCCCCATGAATTTATAGGCAGCCACAAGGTCACCTATCAACCTTCTCTTGCGGAAGCTAAAGAGGTCCAGGTGCCCCAGTCTCTCCTTGTAGGGCTTGGCCTGCAAGCCCTTAACCATACAAGTGGCCCTTCTCTGGACCCTCTCCAGGTTATCCACATCCCTCTTGAGGTGTACCACCCAACACTGGACGCAGTACTCCAACTGCGGTTTGACCAGCGCCTGATAGAGGGGAAATATCACCTCCTTGGTTCTGTTTGTCATGCATCTGCTGATAAAGTGCAGTTAGCTTTGCTGATGACTTTGTCACACTGATGACTTATGTTCATCTTGGAGTCCACTAGGACTTTTGTCATCTGCCACCACTAAAAACAGTCCAGCTCCATCCTCTTTCAAACCCCGCTTCAGGTGGCTGAAAGCTGCTATTAAAGAGTCTTCTCTTCTCTAGACTAAATAAGCCCAGTTCCCTCAGTCTTTCCTCATAAGTCATGTCCCCCAGCCCCCTCACCATTTTTGTTGCTCTATTATAGACTGTCTCCAATTTGTCCACATCCTTTCTGTTTGTTTGTTTTTTTTTGGGGGGGGGGGCACAAAACTGAACACAGTACTCCAGATGTGGCCTCACCAGTGCTGAATAGAGGGGAATAATCACTTCCCTTGACCTGCTGGCAACACTCCTACCAATGCAGCCCAGTATGACATTAGCCTTCTTGGAAACAAGGGCACACTGTTGGCTCATATTCAGCTTATTGCCCACTGTAACGCCCAGGTCCTTTTCTGCAGAGCTGCTGCCCAGCCAGTCAGCCCCCAGCCTGTACCAGTGCATGGGATTGTTCTACCTTAAGTGCAGTACTTTCACTTCTTCGTGTTGAACCTCATGAGATTTCTTTTGGTCTAATCCTCAATTTTGTAGGTAACTGAATTTTAGCCCTACCCTCCAGCATATCTACTACAGCCCCCAGCTTGGTGTTATCTGCAGATTTGCTGAGGGTGCACTCTATGCCACCTTCCAAGTTGTTGATGAAGACATTGAACAAAACCAGCCCCAAGACCGACCCCTTCCAATCCTGCAATTCTGATTCTATATGCCAGTGGAAAGTGTTTCTGAACTAATCCCACCTCTAATGCACCTAATTGCTCTCTGATTTTACACAGAGTCTCTTGCCAGACATTCAGGTAAAGGTGTGATAGGATCTGATGAGCGATCCACACAGTTGCACCCCTTGCCATGCCACACATGTATAACAGGAGGAGTGATTGTGGGATACAGCATCAGATCCAATCATGCCTTATTGCTGGGCTCTCCCTTCACCAGTGAGTTGCAAGTTCCCATTGTTGGGAGCTCACAGCTGGCAGGACTCACAGCTGCAGGGGTACTCCATGCGCTCCCACAGCTGCGAGCCCCGTCAGTTGACAGGACTCAACTGCAGGAGTACATGGGGTGCCCCTGCAGCTGCAAGCCCCAATGCCTGTGAGCTCTCAGCCCTGGAAACTTGCAACTTTCTGGTGCTGGGTGAGCCCCATCAGCTGACAGGGTTCCCAGCCAGAGGGGAGCACCTGGCCTTATGTTCAATAAATGGCATGATGGAAACAAGCCACAAAGTTATTACACATTTTTTGTGGACTAATGCTGTGGCTTATTCCTAGTTTTATCATGACATTAATTGATTGAACATGGGGCCAGGTCACAACTTTAGGTGTGATTAAGTGCTCAATAATGCCTTAAGTGTAGCGTGTAAAGGGCCAAGGAGAACTTTTCTCCCGACTTTAAGTACCAATTGTTTTATATCTCAGAGCAGATGGGCTACTACCATGTATCACTTTAGATCCAATCTTTGATGAGAGCAAGGCTAGACCTCCTATCTTAGCTTGGGTAAGTGCAGATACTATTTACATGTCAAATCCTTTTTTTTTTAAAAAACGTACTAAGACACTTTTCTCAGTCGATGGGCTGGACACTGTTCTCAGTTACACTGATGCTATCTTTTTGATTCAAATAAGCTTGACAGTTGGGCCGAAGTGTGAGAGTTTGGCTATGGTGTAGGCCTCTACAGGCAACCTGGGGTCAAGAATGTGAGGGCTCAAAGAGCTGGTAATCTAAGCCAAGGTCCGTGTCAGAGGGCTGAGGCCATGGGGACCAAGTTCCAGGAGGACTGAGGAGCAAAATCCAAAAGAAAATATCCAAAAGCAGACTTAGATCAGAAACCAGGGGTCAGAGAGTCAGTGCCTAGTTTTAGGGGAGATCTGAAGTCAGGGTCAGGAAGAGCTAAATCAAGTCAGGAGCCAGAAGAGTCAGAGAGTCCAGTTGCTCACCTCCACAAAAAACTAGGGCACTCGCATTAGTCTCTTAATGTCTCTTTCAGAAAGCAAAGGGTAAAATGTGTGAATCCAATAAAAAAAATTGTGCCCAGCGCTTATGTATTATTTCACTTTCACACACATGACAGGGAGCAGCTGTATTTCACTTCTCAACTTTCACCAAGGAGAGAAAAGATCAAATCATCTTGTGTTGGTGTAATGACTTTGGGTCTGATAGCTGTAACCTCTGTGGTGCCATAGTACGCTCTCACTTAATGGCTTTTGTGATTGATTATACATTTGCACCCACACTTAATCAACTTTAGTGGTTGTTTATTGCTATGCATCTTGCACAGTAATAGAGACAATGGCTTCACCCGACCCTGTGAGTTATTGTTTGCTGATGAAAAATTAAGTCTTTTGAACCATCACTAGATTATTTTAGTTCATTTCCCAGGTTAGTGCAATGAAGAAGTGGAAAACTGGAAAACATTAGGGGAAAACAGTGTTACATATTGTTAAAAGGTCAGAACAGCACAGTTATGTTTATTGCTGTGGCAGAAACAGCAAGCCAGTTTGCTATCTGATCTCTGTGCACTTTTATGAGATAGAGAAAAGGAACAAAAGTGAGTGAGATGCAAACACAGAGACAGATTAAATCAGCAGAAGAAAAATAAATTAATTAAATAACAACTACGGAAATTACAAGTCAGGTCCCCTGCTGGCATAGATCAGCATACTTCTGCTGATTTCAGTGGAATTATGCCAATTTCCAGAGATTGAAGGTATGACCACACAGGTCTGTTTGTTCATCTAGGACAGCGTGACACACCCATCATGCCAGTATTTGAGCATCTCCATGGGAATATGAGGAACAATGAGTATGTCTACATTGCCAACTGACGGGCACAGAAGAGGTAGCTTTAAACAACCTTGCTTAGGTACCAGAAATGGCCAGAAGCATCTTGCAAGCTAGTTAGATTTCTATGCTGCCCTCCCCAAAAAAGGGTCAGGCTGGTTTACAACACAAAACAAGATAAATTATAGAAACAGAAAAAATATTCAAATAGACTGTAATAAACAATGGATTGCCAAACAGTTCCCCAAAACTTAACCCCTTTTGCTTAAAGTCTGTCCTAATAAAAGGGCCTTAAAATGCTTCCTGAAGATATCCACGTTTAGGCAACTGACAGACTGCAAGGGGGCGGGAGTCCCAGAGCGGAGGAGCAATTACCAAGAATGACCTCCATATATTTTTACCAAATGAACTTGGCACCCAGAACTTGGTATTTGTAGGAGGTTGTTCTTGGCTGACCTTAGGAATTACAGTGGGTCATAAAGAAGGAAGCAGTCCCTTGCGTGTGTAGGTTCCAGGTTGCTTAGGGCTTTGCAGGTAAAGACCAGCACCCTACCTTGTGCCCAGAAGGGTACTGGAGGCCAGGGCAAAATATGAAGCACTGGAGTAACATGCTCCTGGTGACCCATGCCCATCAGGAGACTGGCTGAAATTTGTTCTGCGGTGGCTAGACTGCTTCTGGTACTGAGCTAGATTAATAAAAGGAAAGTTACTCGACTTCTACATGGCCTGGGTCTTTAATAAGATTAGAAGTTTAGGGCTAGATAGGCCCTTGTGAGATCATGGCGTCCAGCCCCTCTGTTCTGGGCAGGAAAGACTTTTGGGATGAAAACCCCCCAGCAAGGTATGAATTCAATCTCCTTTGGAAGATCTCCAGGGTAGGTGCCTGCACCTCCCACCCCCCCGCATCCCCTGGGAGAGTCACACGAGCCACGAACAAGTTTTTCCTTAGATTTTTTGTACTGAACTTCAACTTCTACAAAATTATTTTCAGAAAGGTTTCTTGTTCGGTGTGGAGAAAAGGTGCAGTAAGAAGAGGAGATGGGTAAAATGTGATCTGTAGAAAAGGCTCCAGTTTATAAGGTTCTACTAAAAAGGGCCAAAAATGAAGTCCATTTCAGAAAAGAAGTTTGTGACCCTGAATACAACATATTTATATCAGTGTAACTGGTCTTTATACCACTGTAAAAAAGAAGCAGATACATGGCATACAATCTTGCATCAGAATAACTCGCCTGAATCCAGTATAATATTATATGGAGAAAAGTCTAGGGTAAAATTACACCAGTGTCAGTTACGCAGGCATCACGTGTCTGCAATTTATCCCAGGTTAGTTGCTTGCTCAAGACAAATAATCTGTTATTTGCTTCCCAACTACTTAGTGGTGAAGTGCTGTCAAGCAACCACTACATGCAGCTTCCTCAGGAGAGCTGGTCATCCTCCTGCTTGGGACCCCATGTTGTATAAAATCTATATAAGTTACATCAAAGTAAACTTGTTGGTATGGATCCAGTCTCTATAGCACTCCTGAGACATTAAAATCCCAGATCTGAAACTCAACTGAGAGAAAGAGGAAGCATTCAAAGGATGTGATTTTAAATTTTTGTTAAGACAGAAAACAAGTCATGGAAGGAAGCAGTCCCTTGAGTGTGTAGGTTTCAGGCTGGTTACGGCTTTGTAGGCGAAGACCAGAACCTTATGTTGTGCCCAGAAGAGTACTGGAGGCCACGGCAGGATCTGAAGCACTGGAGTAATGTGCTCCTGGTGACCCACCCCCAATAGGAGACTGACTGAGCTTTGTTTTTAATTTTTGTTAAGACAGGAAGCAAGTTATGGAAATAATTGCAGAGAAACCATTTTATGTGTGATCAACAATAGCTAAATGTCATCCAAGAACTAAACACTCTCTAGGTTGGTTTACATTTTAGGGTCCCAAAGAGAGTCTTGGAATACACATTCCCTGATTTCTCTAGTAATGATCTGCACAATCAGACACTTTCTAGGACAATTAACACCAGGAAGAAGATATTCGAAACTGTACAGTCCTTGAATTCTTAAAACTTATGAAAAATTGGTACAATATCCAATCACCTCCAAACATGCAGGGGTAGAAATATTGAAAATGCATTCAGTTGCTTGATGGCACTTCTAACTTCAGTGTGGTGTAGAAAGTCGTCCTAGAGCCATGTTATAGGTTACCTTTAAATTGTCATAAAGGCACTTAAAATGGGAACAGTGACTCATTAAAGGGTGTTGACCTATCATAAGGAAAACTCTAAAAGTTGTAAAGATAAGCCTCTCAGAATGAGGTTTATTTTTAAAACATTTTACCCATGCCATTCCAGAGTATTGTTTGCATGGTGGGAGGAGGAAAAACACTTTCCCAGCCACTCTATCACTTTCCACTCTCCAAGCCTCTAGCGATCTCCCTGCCCTCCAACATTCCCCCTCCACACCAACAGCAGCTGCTCTAAGCAGTTTAATTGCAGAGACCATGCAGCCAACAACGAAGAAAGAGCAAGACTGCCACTCTTAATCACCCCAAGAAAACTTACCCTACACGTAGTCCTATTGAAGTACTCCAGGAGTAAGGCTCCATTCCACATCAGAGAACCTAGCTTTGAGGAAGCAGTGACGAGTTGGACAATTCTCTGGTTAGGCCCAGATTAAACTATTCAGTTTCATTTTCCCACAGTAGAAAAGATAGTAAATAGAAGCTTATAGCTGTGATCCAAGAGGACTGTCTGGAAATACCCAACCCTACTTTATGTGCAATAAAAATGATTGAGAGAATTGCAAGTTGATATAAAGTGGAAAAGGAGGAGGGCATAAAGTTTTGTGTCGGCACGAACACTACTATATGAGCAAAGGGGGACTAATAAAATGCTGGCTGGAAAATAAAACCATATTAGACGCTAACCTGGAGCCATGAAGACTCATAGCTATGAAATAAACTGAAGTACCTTGCCTTTAGAAGGCCTTACCTGCTTATATATTGTTGTAATCTTGTTTGCTATTCTGGTCCATATACTTGTTGTCACCATTCTTTCTTTGCAATTTAATTTCTTTATTCCATCCTGGTTTTTAAGAAAAAAACTGTATCAAATCAGGTTTGCAATTTGACATACAACAAGTGTATCATATAAGGCTGGAATTCCCCAAATTAAATAAGAAAATCTGTGTTGGAAACCAATATTATAATAGCTTTTTCACATGCAAGGTCTGATAAATGCTTAGGATGATCTGTGCCAAAAACATTCAGATGATCAGAGGGGGCTGTGAAGTCATACCTCATTAGCCTGAGATTAAAACTATGATGTAAAATGGCTTTAATCCATTTTTGTCAGTTCAGGCATTCAGATGGAGCCCCTCACCCCAGATCCTGGTACCTCCCACCACCATTTCTCTGCCTCGTCCAGTCCTCAGTTATATGGCCAGAGCAAACGCTCATTGCCCCCTCACCTCCTGGTGATCTGGCACTGCTACAAACAGCCTCTCCAAGCTCTCTTTGATAAGCTGATTCTGCCTGAAGCGTTAGGGCCAGACTGTGGTTTTGAAGCAGGAGGAGGTGCTGATGTAGACTCCCTGACCCACAGAGTAGTCCTGGCAGAGTTGTGTCTAAGAGAGCATGTCAATGCAGCATACAGTACAGCAACTGAAGTGAAACAGAGCTCTAGGTGACTTCAGCCTTTCCTCAGAGAAACAGCATTTGACATTTTCCTTCTCCATACATGGAAACAGCTTCACAGTTTCTTTGTTTAGGTAAGTACCCTCACCCCAAAGGCAGCTTTGCTCCACATTGTTTGACGACATGCAATTCAGTATTGCAGCAATACACTGACTATCGGTTTTAAAAATTCTGCTAACACACATTTGATAAAGTTTTGGGGATTGTTAGTACTAAACTATTGCAACCATCTCATAATCACTTCCTTTATCTTTTCAATTGGGTTGCAGTTATTTAATTTACCTCCATGGAGTTTAATTTTCATTTTAATTTCCCCAAGGTTCTCTTTTTTCGCCGTCTCTGTTTCAGCTTACATGATGAACCTTAATTGAAGTTTTGAGCTGCTAGATGCTGTGCTGTGTGGATGCTGGGCTATATCACCACTGCCTTTTTGTTTTATTTTGGGGGGTGGTATTTTTGATTTCTCATTTAAAGAATATTTCCTTTTTATGGTAGATTATTTGTGGAGAGTAGTTCCTGTTACTTGAACATGTACATTGAAGAGACTTCTTCTAAAGATTATAAATCAAAGCCCGTGCACACAACTGCATGCATATCTGTACAAGCAAAGATTGCACTTACACGCACAAGTAGAAAGTAAAATAAGAGCGGGTCTTTTCTGCGGTCAAAAATGATTACACACTCACTCGTGCCTCCAGCTCACATGAAGAAATTTCACCAAAAAAGCAGGTGAATTATGTTAGTGGATGTTTTGTAGCCAGACTGTTGTAGGCTGCAGTCTGGCTCATCAGTCCTGACTTGCATTGACATGGGTAAGGAGAAATTCCAGTGAAATCAGTGTAAAAAGAGATGAGTCAGCAATCTAATACAATGGTGCTCAACCTATCTGGCTCCACAGGCTGGAGTGTGGCACAGGGCTGCTCCACCGTCTAGTCCTGTGCATAGGATTGTTCTGCAGGCCTGATATAGAGCAGGGTCACAGGTGTGATCTGGCATGCTCCCAGTCTTGCATGCCAGATGTAGATATGGAGTGTGTCCCAGGGGAGCTGGGGTCGCAGGAGGACTCTAGGCCAAAGGAGAGCTTAACTTACCTTCTGCAAAGCCCGAAGAACAGGAGGAGATGTGCGCGGTGAAACTGCCATCACAGTTGGTCAGCCGCACTTATATTCAGCTGCGGCCGGGCAGCATGGGCAGGAGACACTGTCCAGCAGAAATAAGAAGCTGCCCTGAGGATGCGGCAGGGCCGCAGATGAATGGAGGCTTGAGGAGGGAGCCCTCACCCAGAGGGGCTCAGCTCCCACCTCAGGCAGCAGGGAAAGTCGGGGGCAGAGCCAGGAGAGGCTCCGGCGGAGTCAGCAGCGACACCGACAAGAGAGCTGGCAGGGAAATCAGCAGTAACGTCGGTGGAGAAGCCGGCAGCAACGCTGACAACAAAGCTGGCAGGAAAACTGGGAGCAACATCAGTGGAGAAGCCGGTGGTGAGGCTGACAGCGGAGCCAAAGGAGGCAGCAGGGACTTTGTCCGCAGACGTGGCAGCAAAGCCAGGAACGATGCCGGCAGAGGCTCCAGCAGCTGCACCTGCAGCAGGGCCGACAGCAGCACCCGCGGAGGAACCGGATACAGCCGCAGAGAGAGCAGTGTCGGTGCAAGCCGGCACTGAGACCGAGGAGCGAGCCTGCAGGAAAGCCTCAGGGAGGAGGTAACAGGGGCGTGGTCAGTGAGGCCCCATCGGATGTCGCCGAAGGGCGGCTGAAGACCCAAGGAGGTACAAAACCAGCGATTGACGGGACCACTACAGCCCTAGGACAAAGGCTGGGACTCAATGCCCGAGTAGGGCAAACCACTAGGGTTGAGTAGTTTGGCACAAGGGGAATCCATGGGGCCCATAGGCCAGGGGCATCTTTTGTGGCCTCCTGGCCCTGTAGCCTTAGTACTTCAGCTGTCACGGTGATGGGGAATTAAGTCACAGGGTGGACAGGTTAGGATTTCGGATCAGTGGGACATGGTTCGAGGACTTCGGAGTCCACACATCTGCCTCTGTGATGACTTCCATCTGGATACTGAAAAACCAACAGATAAGTCTGGGTAAACTGCACTGTCACACCAACGTGCCAAGTAATTACCACTGTAATACATAAATAGTGCTTTCTTAGCAGACTTATTAACCTCCAAAGGCCAACTTAAGCTCCTACTTTGTTACATTTTTAAGACTGTCATTCATTGTTAGATCAATTTGGGTTTATTGTAGCTCTGAGCTGGAGACTGTTAAATGCCAAAATTTGCATTCACATAATGCTAAGACTCTGTGCAGACCCAACGTAAAGTCAGGAAGTTCAAAGTTAAGGCTGGTAATTCATCACTAACCCTCACCAACATGAATATGACCCTGTGGCAAGAACTAAGGCTAGTGGGTTGAATTCTCATATACTTCTACAAGTGTGATTGGAACCAGACCCAAAGTGTTTGCCTTGACCTTCAGAGAGTCGTGACCTGCTAATGGATGCTGTGAGGAGGTCTGCATTTAGCTCAAGGCTACACAAACCAGTTTCAGGCTCCCCAAAACAGTCGGTTTCATCCTGTTCCTCCCTGGCCAGCCTTGCCTTGCTTTCACCTGATTCTGAGTCTTGGGTGGCTGGCATGGCAGTAAGCAGGAGAGGAACTTCTGGGCTGCAGGCTAGGATGAGATTTATGTTCAAAAGGCAACTGATGGTGGATCAGTTAATTAAAAGGATTACAGGACATGGTTGCCTGTGATAGCAGGGAACTAGACTCAGTGATCCAAGTGATCCTGTCCAGCACTATGGTCCTGACAGACAAGAAGCAGAAAAGCTGGTGAAGATTGAGAAGCGAACTACGTATTCTGAGCTCCTACCCATCACCTTGGAAAGCCAAGGTCTCCTACAAATATCATTACAGCTCTTTAAGAATGAGCTCTTTGTGCAGAACACAGGTGTCCACCTGCAATGCTCCATGTCCATCTAAGAGCTCTTCTTGGAGTCAGATGGTGCTGAATACACACGGGGTTGTAAACTCCGCAAGCCAAGACTGCGCATTCAAAATTAACATGGCTTTAACGCTCTAATTCTGTGAAAATGTGATTCAGCCTAATGATTAATTTCAATCTATTAATACTTTATTGGGTCAAGCTGCAACCCTTGTTTTAAAAACAAGATGACACTGACTGTTGAGACAAATTCTGATCAACCATCTGTGACCAGAATCAATTCATCTTTAAAAATTTCTGTTCCCTAATATACTAGTGAAAACAGGCATGTCTAGGGATTGCTATTAAAATATTAACATTTAACTGACCATATTACGAGAAGTAGCAGAGCCTTACTTAAGAATAGAGAAAAACACATAGGGCACGTCCACATATGCAAGCATGTGCACTTGCAGCAGCTGAAATAGAAGTGGTACAAATTTGAGCCGGGGTTTTTTGCTTCAGCACATGTGCTCAGACATACACTTTGTTGTAGAGCAAATTGTGCCACTTGGGGCAAAATACCCTGCCTGGCTCCTCTCAGATCTTCAGCCAGGGGCAGCTAGAGCCTGGGACCAGCACCTGTCCCCAGCAGTATAAAAAGCTGCCCTGCCCTGTCCTGGCCCCAGCAGTATAATCCTGGCAAGTAGCTCAGGGCTTCTAGCTCTCAGGAGCTTCTGGGGCTCAGACAATTGGTACCTGGAAACACTACCCCTTTCTGGGTAGTGCCAACTGGACTGCTGAAGCAGTCCTGAGGGTTCCCTGTACCCCCTACCCGCTGCAGCAGTCTGGCGCTGGGGGCTGCTGCCTGGCTGTGACCGGCTGTGCACCTGCCAGACCCGGATGGGGACTGCACAGCCAGTAGAGGCATCTGCCCCTCTGGGCCAGCTGACAGCGGACTACAGTTGCAGGGTTGGCCTCTATGCAGCACTACTGCCATTTGTGCCCCCTGCCCAACCATCTGGGAAGCTATCACCCAGCAGATGTTCTGGGTGTGATGGCCTGCTTTGAACTGGCAAAGCATGTCCTCCCAGCCCCATTTGTCCAGGACATCAGCCACAGCCAGATGGGTCCAAGGCACCAGCTCTGAGCAGGCAGGGTCCTGCCACTGGCCTCCCTAGCAGGAATTCTGGTGCTCCCTATTGGAAAACTGAAAAATCCCTGATAAAAAAAATTCCAAAGTCACTCTGTAAAATACCCACAAATCCATGTTCCTCCATAAGTAAAACAAAAGACCACTATAAAGAGAGAGACAGAGACAGAGACAGTGATCAGTTGGACAATGTTTTATTGGTATATCTACAGTGTTAAAGCAAGTCTCTTATCATAATAATAATACAGTGAACTCTAAATACAGGTTTCATGAATTCATGAATACTCCCTCAAACGGGGCCAAATGGCCCCTGCACCCCAATCCCCCGACTGCTGCCCCACCTGGCCCCATCCCCCACCAGTTGCTGCAGCCCTCTAATGGTTGCCTCACCCAGCCCCACCGTCCAACTTGCACCCCCAGGCCCCCAAGGCTACCCCCACAACCCCAGGCACCATCACTTAAAAAAATAAAACCCAGAAAAAGAACAGAAAAAAATGGGGAAAAAAACCCTCTGCTTACCTTAGAAGCCCCTGGCAGCCATGCGGCAGCTCCAACTGCCAGTAAGCACCAGGTTTTTTGTTTTTTTGGTTTTTTTAAGTATAGAGTGGGGGGGCCGGGATTGGTGGGGGGGTGCTTGGGGCAGCTCCATCTGCCCCGATGGCCCCACTCCCCCATGGTTCCCTTCCCCCTCCTCCAGCCTCCCCAACCCCTTACTCACCAGCACTGGAGCCCCGGTGCTGAAACAAGCAGCCTGGCCAGCCACGTGTTTCAGCACCAGGACAAGGGCCAACCATAGAGACACTCTGGCAGCCAGAGCATCTCCATGGAGGATCCAGACTCCGGTTGCCCTAGGCCGCCTTTTCTTAAGCTTCTAATTTTCTCCAGGGAAAATGTCCAGGGAACATTTTTTCGTTCCTGCACATGCTTGCTGCCCCGTCTCAAAGGGGTTCGAGGTGGGGCAAGAGGCACATGCACGCTTGTGTGGACGCACCTATATTATTTCAGAGACAACTTTGTGGCTGATCAAAAATTTCCTATGGAAAATAGAAATGGATTCCTATGGAAAACATTTTCTACGGAAATGTTTTTTGATATTTTTTCCCTGCCTTATGGAAATTAGTTTTTCATTTCAACTAAATGATAATTTGTGTCTGCTGAAATGTTTCTATTACAAATATTTTTTTATTTTCACAAAGTATCTGAAGATGCTATTACAGATCCTCATGGATGTTTAGGTTCATTGTCTTATAGAACGATATGGTTGGAAGAGATTTTGCGAGTCATCTAGCCTAACCTCTTGTAAGATCTAGCTGAACATTTGCTATTTCTAAATGATCCAAGATGGATCATTCATGAATTCATTCTCCAAAGAGATTCCACGAGCTTCCTAAGCATTGTGTATTACTGTCCTAATGTTCCTGTGGTCTCCATTCTCCCCTAAACTTACCAGCAGGACTATTATCCATCATGATGATCTACGTCTGTGGACTCAGTAATGCACTTCTTCCCACGCTGAAGAGGGGAAACATGATGCATCATGGGAGCAGTCCAACAAGCGAGTTCATCTGATAGAAGAGAATGAGAGTATAGGGACTTGAATTACAACTTCAGTGAGACATTATAATATCATTTCTAATTTGAAATGTTTGGAAGCTTTGGGCAAAATATTTCAGTATTTCTATTTTTGCCAAAAATTCAAACTTGTGTAGAAAAGAAAAACAAAATCAACTTTAATAATAATATCATTCAACCTTGATTTTCACACTTTTGTTTTCTTCCATGAACTCACCATCTTTTGGCATGTTCCTCAAAAGGACTCTTCTAACAATTACATTTTAGCTGTAAAGGGGGGAGGTAAATTCAACTCTGTAAATATTTTGTAGAAAGAACACCTTTGATTTTGACCATGCATGTTTAGTTTCCTTCCCTGGCATAAGCCTCATATTTAGCTTTTGATAACAATGCTGGATATTCGTGCATCCCTCTCTCAATCTGTTTTTCCTGACCATTCAGTAGGATCAAAGAACAAACATCACAGCTTTTGTTCAAACACTGTGTTGATTTTATGACTCTTACCCTCTCCATTTTAATTATGTGCCTGCTTTACAGAACATCTGTAATATGGTTTTGACTTGTTTGTTAGCTATGTTCTTCTCCCCATCATTCTTTGTAGTTATGGTTATTGGTGTTTCCTTTAATTCCACTAATGACATGAAATTGAGGAAGAGACAGAGTGAGCCACTTAAAAGAGCAGTATTTCAAGCACCACTTAGAGTGTAAAAGAAACCAGAGGTCAATGTCTGTATTTATGCATTATTTGTAATTTCCATTCATACAATAAACACACATGTGAATACATATATATCTATATGGCATTTTGTGTATGACTTGGATAGATTCTGAGGCCTCATGTTCCATCTGTTTCTATCCATATAGCTTCTGAGGCCTGATGCTCCAAGTCCTACACACACACAGTCAGTGCCAGATTTAAGCAATCTCAGCATGTCAGAGAAGTTCTTTTGAAAAATTGAGCTTTTCAACACTACTTTCTTCCTTTAGCTCAAGTAGTCAAGGCCCAAAGTTTTCAATCAGGCCCTGCCACGGCTGTGAAGCTTTGATCTGCTCTATAGAAACAACTCAGATGAAAGTCTAAGGATACTGTTGCACGTTACAGTTTGGACATGCTGACTCCCAGGAAGGTAAGGCAGTATTAAAGTGAGTGTGTTCTAGGAAAAGTTGTTCATTAAAGGGTTAATACACTAACCTGCATAACTCTGACTTGGGGCTAGAGGGCTGGCAAGTGGGGGCCTGGCTAGGAGCTGCCAAGTCTGCCCTGTGGATGCTTGTCTTTGTGGCTCCCCAGCAGCAACCTGTCCATCTGCATCCCCTCATCTCCCCTGCAGGTGCCTGGTTCTCCCTGGATCTCTGGCAGTCCAGGGCAGCAGTTCTGGATAACAGATCATCCACATGGGGGAAGTGAGGGAGGTGGAACAGGTGTATCCTGAGACTGGAGGACTTCAAATTGCTGGTACTGGCCCTATGGAGCTGCCTAACACCAGCTAATCTTGGTGTTAGGAGCCCAAAGAGATGCAACTTTAAGACACCAACAGGACACTTACTCCGTCTCTTCTGTCTTAACCTGTGAATACTATGGTCTTAAGAGCGTTTAACATATGGGAAAGATAATGTGTAACAACACCCTAAGCTACACACAGCTGGTTCATTTGACAATAAGAAAATGCCCAACCTGTGTGTGTGTCTGAGGAGGAGGAGGGGGCATCAATCCATCTCAAACACTAGCAGTGTTGTGCTATTAGCTGCACCAAAACTGAGCAAGTCTTGCTTGTTATTAGGGCTAAGGGGCTCCGATAAATAACTTAACTGGCTGTAACTAAATGCAAACTGTCAAGCAGAAGCTGACCACTCTGGATAACAATGTAAAGAAAATTATTGATGTGTGAAAAGTGGAGAGCAGGCTGTTCCTGCAGGAAATAGCAGGCATGTTTAAATGGGCTTAAGCAGTGGCATTAATATTGGAATCAATGAGATTTTGCAAATAGCCAGTAGGGTAACACTCGGTAGTAGTGTTACCTTCCATAGTTTGTACTGAGCATAGTTCTTGCCAACATTTCTATTTAGTGTCTTGACATTGTGATTAAGGTTGAGGTCCTTGCTCAGTATTGGCCCCACGCCCCTTACTTTTTTACTTCCAAAGTTAGCCGAAAGTTCAGTGAGGGCTGTACCTGCACACAGCAAAGAGTCAATCCTCCTTTGCCGAGTGGTGGCAGACCTTGGAACTGCAGCAACACCTCAGTTTCCTGATAGGGGACAAATCAAGGATGCAGAGTCTGAATATTTTCTAGCAAAGTTTGTTAAACCTCTACACCAATCCTGTGTAAAGCTGATAGGGTATTTTTCAAATCTTTTATGCCAGAGGTGGGCAATTATTTTGGGCGGAGAGCTGCTTACTCAGTTTTGGCAAGCCATTGAGGGACACATGACAGGCAGCCAGAGGCAGATAAATATTAATTTTCTAAATGTTTTAGGGGCCCTGAGGGCTGGATAGAATGGCCTGGCAGGCCGCATCTGGCTCACAGGCTGCATTTTTCCCCCTCTCTGTTTTATGCTGATACTTAAACTCTTCATGGAAATACATCTGCCTCAACAAAACTCAGGTTAAGAAGGTTTGTTAGATTCAGGGAAAAGACAGAAATGCTAGACCTGGCAAAAGTCTGATGCATAGAGCACTTGTCCAACTCTTGCAGACCCTGGATGCTAAATTTGGGTTCCTCCCTTCCTTGGTGAAGGTCCCAGCCAGTGAGCAGGTGAATGTCCCTCGCACACTTTCAAGTCATTGGAAAAGTCTGATTTTCATTCTAACACAATGTTAAAAATAAATGTTGAAAACCTCAACTTTTTCATGAAATTAAATTTTCAGTCATGTCCTGCCCAAGTCCTACATTCCCGGAAGAGGAGCAGTCAATACTGCACATAAGCAGCTTCTTACAGAAACCTCAGTTAGGCAAGTCACCAAGAAACACCACTCTCTGGCTCTCCGGTTTAACATGCTGGTCTCTTTTACAACATCAGTCCCTTGCAGCCACACTGGGAAACCCTAATATAAGGCCTCATGGTTTCAAAAGGTGATACCTTTTTGCACAGTGGCTCTGCAATACAAAACAATCCCAGAAAAGATCTAACTCCCTCATACAAAGAAGGATGCTTTTCCCTACATACCCCCTTGGTTATTCCTGAGTATAGTAACGAGTTGAAGTAATTTAGTTCATATTATGAAAAGCTTCATCCTGAGTACTTATACATCAATTGTCTCATAATATCTTCACTCTTGGCATCTCTTGTCATAACATTTGACATTTAAACTTCATGTCTGGGGGCTTATTAGGATCTGAGGGTTTATGGTTTTGTGTAGTTCAAAGTTCCAGAGCTCAGAAACAGGCAAAATGACAGAATTAGTATAGTTTACATGTATCCTTTTCTGCAGGTGTGAGTGCAAGAAACTATGATAAGTATACAAAAAAAATCTATATATTGCTGTAAATGAATTGCATAATGAAAGAAAATCACGATAAGGAGGCGTTTATGAAGACTCGTATTTTCCAGATCTCCCAAATAGCAAAAACTCTTCTAATTTTCCAACGTCTCTACTTGTACAAGCTAGTTTTGAGTCATTTGTGCATGACATCATGCTCATTTAAGGTGTGCATTCAATTAGCTTGGCCAGATTTACTTATAATTTCCTACTTGGAAGTTCTTTAGCCAGAAGCAGTAAAAATAAAATCTGAAAAATAAGTCTCAGATAATTAAATGTTATTTATTTATTTTCCCTTCAGCTCTCCAGACAGCTCTGATACTATTGCTTAGGGCATCTTCCCCTTGCCTGTTCCTCTCAGGAGCATGACTTTCAGAAACTCTCTCATTTTAATTGTATCCTACAAAGCAGCTCAGAATAGAAAATTAGAAGCACTGCAGGAGACAATGTCATTTAGAAACATCAGGTTTGAAAGACTTTGCACTAAATTTAGGATACTGAAAGGCCTGAATGTGAGTGAATTAAACCTAGCCCTGGAAGGTGAATCTCACTGTAGCTGGCCTACTGATGCCTGGGCTGAATCTGGCCTGTCTATTATCTTTGTTTTTAGTTATCACATTCCATCAACTACAGATCTTACCGTTTGAAGATTATAGTCTAAGAGATGTTTATACATATTTTCTTTTAGCATCAGCTACTAGGCTTGTGCGGAGCAACTAGTATTCACTTTGGATTCTGCCCATTTGAGGGACAGTGATTCAATCTGGTGATTCAAATCACTGTACCTATTTGATTCAGCTGAATCTGATTTGGAGATTTGGCTGCTGCCGAATCACTGAATCAGACAGACCAGTCCCCCACATCCCGGCAATGGGTGCCCCATCCACCCTAGCTCCTGGGATTTGGGGAAAAAAAAAAGTCCCGACTCAGCGGGTGCTGCCAGGCAGGGGCAATCCCTGCTGCCCCATGCTGCATGGGGGGGCTCTTCCATGAGCCCCCTGAAACCCCAAGGCTGCTGCATGAGCAGTGAGTCCTGGGGGTTTTCTCATTTTTTTTGTTTCTTAAAAGACCAAGAGCTGGGCATGTGGGGGCCATGGAGGGGGGGGAGGGCTGGGGGAGCAAGGGGGAGTTGAGGGCTCGTAGCAGAGACCCCCATGCAGTAGGGGCTTTTTTGAAAGCACCGGAAGCTGCGACAGGTGGGGCAGCCATGGGGGGGCTGGGGGAGCAGGGAAAGGATGGGGGATCGCAGGGGTCCCCCCATGGTCCCGGCCCCCCTCCCCACCCTCCAAGTAAAGCTGTAGCTCCCTGCTGCAGCCACTGGGGACTGCCTGAATCACCATAGCTCTCCAAACATTTTCCTAAGAATCGGAGAGCTTCAAATTGATTCAGACCTTTTAACTGGTCCCCTAATTCAATTCAGATTTAAAGATTTGGCCACCGAATCAGGTCGAATCTCCTCCGAATTGAATCAGCACCTGAAGCTTCACACAGTCCTATCAGCTACCTCATTATGTCCCTTCAAACCCTCCTTAATACCTCTCTTCCATTGTGATGCTCACCAAAAACACTGCCAAAGGCAGACATGACTCCAGCATCCTTAGACCACCTCTTGTCGTGCTGACCAGCATTGTCTCAGTACCGCCTTGCACTCCCCCATCAGCCCACAGACATCTGCCGTGTCTTGTTCAATTCTTAAACTGTAAACTCTCTGGAGCACAGACTGTGGTGTCCTGGTCCTTTACCAGGGCCCCCAAGTGCGTTGGTGACACTAAACATAAAAACAGGCTCCCAGATTGGAAACTATTAGAAGAAGACTCCATATTAAAGAATTTATGTGCTAAGCACTGGGAGTTACATGCTATGACATACAACAAAGAGATGTCCTGGGAATGCAGGATGATTTTTTAAAAGCATCAAGTGCTTTTGTGATGAGGCTCTGGTGGATTCATCCCCTTTGGACAATCCCTCCAACTCTGGATCTAAAAGTGCAAGGGTATATTGCTTGAGCTAAAGGACTGCTTCCATGAGACAGTAGTGCGAACCTCCGCATGCAGCATGACCAGTACAGAGATGAAGATCCACACTGGCCTGAAAGCTCTCCTTGCAGCTCCAACTGGAGTCAGGAGTGCTGAGCACTTCTGAAAAAAACCCAGTGGTTCTTTGGTAAATACCAGCTGTCCCAATACAAGAGTACAAGACTTGACTTATGGTTTTTCTGTCTTTCTTTGCTGGGCATGTTTTATAGGATAGGCTGGTGGAGGTAAAGACTGGATCTGAAACAGTGACAGCTAAAAGGTTCACAAAGTGTCACTGCTGTATGGCACCATAATTCATAGAGTCTGCATGTCCCAAAAGCTCATAATTTTTCTTCTAGTAGAATGTCACTGTTGTGGTTCAGGCTTTTGTCCACAAGTTACAAGCTGTCATTCCTCTGCAAAACTTTTCTTTTTGGCTAGGAGATTAAAAAAAAGAGTCCTGGATGAGAAGCTTGTAGATCTGAAGTTTAAGTAATTGTAATCTCATGTTTGGGTATGCTTTGGGACACACTGTACTGTTATTGATATCGCAGGTCTTCAAGCAGTCCTGCTATTCTATTACGCTTTAAGCAAACGTGAACAAATATTTTGTACTTCTGGCTTGGAGTCTCTTCCAAAGGGAGTTTGCTTCTTTTGAGTCCTCTTTGAGGGTGAGGACCATGGTCCAAGCAGGTGATTGATGTATGCTTGACAACCCTTAACTATACTGGAAGGTATAGCTATCAGTGTAGCAACAAAGTCTTAGCACAGATGCGCTGCACCTTGGAAGCTGTGGCTTGTCTCAATACAGCTTCAAAACAGCCCCAGTGAAAAGCATATCTTCTTCTTGGGGTTGCTATCTGCGTAGCTATGTGGTGGTTGAAAGCCCAGGGTACCCGAGGCCTCATCCTTTCTGGATCTCAGGCATGTTAAGAGAACAGTGAGCAGGATGCAAAAAGCTCCTATTGTTTCTGCAACCTTCCCAGGAACAATCTACAATCAAATCTCTGCTCCGGTTGCCTGGACTTCCTCTGACTGATTCTCTGTGGAGAATTGGAGTGCTCTGTCTTGTAGTGCCCAGTCCTTTGGCCAGTACTCACACTGACCATTGAAGGCTGAGCAAATAGGACCAGATTGTAGAACAGAAGATCCAGCCTGAATAAGTGAGCTGTAAGCCTGGGCCACAGGGGAAGCAGTGGAGAATGAAATCCTTCCCTTACCCTGTCAAGCCAGCACACAACCACGAGCAGGGCCGCAGACAGAGGAGAAGCAAGAGATATTCCAAGCAGTACCCCCTATGTGGGGATTTGGGATAGTGGTGGCTTTGTTTCCATTCCCCAGACAACTAACCATTTCTGATCCAGCACTCTCCTGGCTGGAGACCTTGGCGGCCTCCATGAAGGAGAGGGAGGACATAACCCCAGGTCGGGATTGCAGAACTCATTCTATAGAAATCCCCTCGTACGTTTACCATTCTTAAAGAAAAAAACTCAACATGTCTATCGTGTGCATCTGTCAGCATTCATTTTGACCTCATCCATATAGACAAACATTTTTAATAAAACCCTGGTTGTGCATTTAAAGCAAGAGTAAAGCAACACCTGTCATTTATTTCACAATAAGGTTGCCTATTTTCTGCTTAATTAGAAAATCTTAAAGGCGAGGTGGAGGGGGAGAGTGAGAGACGCTCCTCTTTAATAGAAAAAAGGCTTACTTATATGGAATATACTATTATACCAATATAGCTTTAACCCAACCTAAAGTTAAGGTGAGTTTAAAACTAACTGTGATAATAGCATGAAAAGGCACTCTTCTTGGAGGATAGAAGTCTAATGATGCAGAACTACCAGTCTAATGATATTAATTGACTATTGCATATAATTGTATCTGTATAACAGGTAAAATTCCCTGTGAAGACAAACCCGTAAGCCTGTAATTTGCAAGTTAACCACTTCACCCAGAATCACAAGCTGAGCCAGTCTGAGCCCTTCACCAAGGGAGTTCACATTTTAGTCACAGATGTAAATAAATATCAAACCATCTCAGTCTGAGAAATGTTTCCCTTACCTGGAATATTTTTCCAAGCCCTGCAGCACAGGGACCATTTGGTTTTACAACTCCTTCCTGAAACATCTGTGTCAACTTCAGTGTTTATAAAGTTGGCACAAAATAGGTACTCTGACTCTGTCTTACTAAAGTTAACAGCGGCTGCAGACATGCTATTTTTCCTTTTTTTACATGGTATGGATAACGACATGCAGTTAGCATAAGCTACAGCAGTTAAGTTGTTGTCTGTTATTCATTTAATATTAAGAGCTGCTATTTGATATTCAATAGTCAGGAGAACTGCATAGTTCACTTTTCAGAACCTTCCTTGTCATTAAATCACCCAACCGCTTAGTCCTGTAGAGCTGCTATGCTGAGCTGCTCTTGGGGCTGCTAAACTGAGCAAGGCATTTCATTACTCAGGGTCTAAAAGTGTGAAGTAATCAGAGGCATGGGGATGGAGTTTGCTGTGTACCTGTCTACATTGTGTGCTGATTGTGACCTGAGAAATACTGATTCATTACACCTGTAGAAGCATATCTTTGCCTAAAGCTGGTATTTGCTTTTTGTTTTCTCCCTTGTATGTTCTTTCACACACTCATGGAGTGGCATCAGGAGTGTCCCCCAATAGCAAAATTGGCTCCTTCCTCCCATGTGTACACCAGATTGGAGTTGCCACTGGAGGCAGACCGTGCCTTTTCTCTGCCTCTATAAACCTCTATAAAGCCCTTATAAACTGATACAGTGCAAGCCTGACTGCTCAGGTCTAGACCTTATTTTGCTATCAGCCATGGTGCTTTCCCCCTCCAAAGCACTTCACAGTGCTCAGCAGAGTCTGCAGGGCTATTTTTGCTCTCTAATTATCTGAGAACAGTTTTCAAGATCCCCACTCACCAAAACTTCAGAAAACTGGATAGTATGCATGCAAGCTATCAACTAAACATCTAACTGCCCGCTCACTTGTTCACTGACTGCAACTCTGGGTGAAACTGCAGTAATACTACGCATGTATGCTCTATGTTATGTGCATTTTAAGAAATGTTCAGAGGTGTATGTGTTACTATGAAAGAGAGAGATTGGGGAAACAGCTCAGAACAACAGCTTACCAGATTGTTTTGCTCCGTTTTCAATTCTCTATTTAGATTTCAAGTGATGAGGGTTTATAGTTAGGGCATCTTGCACTACAGGCTCTGCAGGCTCTACCAGCACTATTCCATTTATGTTTCTTTTCAGGCTTTCATTTTAAATAGATAGACCTGAGCATATGAAAAGAATAATGAGGGCTTTCCCCCCACAATATAGTATAGAACAGCCAACAATGAACATAAAGATTCCCTTCTCACCTTTTACATACCCATAATATCTATAAATGCAGCAAGGCTGAAGATTTAATCATAGCTGTCAGTGAAATAAAAGAAAAATGCTGCAGGGACAGATCCTTAGCTGGTGGAAAACCAGCTCAATGGAACCATTAGCATTATGATCCTCGAAATATTATTCACCCTCATGAAGAGAAGCATTTTATTGGATTACTATCCAAATGCTGCAATGCTGAGCATTTTAGGTTACTGTTATGTTTGGGTTTTTTTACCCTGTTTAGGGAGAAGTGTTTTGAGAACATGTCTGTTTAGCACTTGGGCATGTGTACATCAGACTGGGAGCTGTTACCTTTTTACAGGATGTAGTTATTTCTTCTTTCCTGGCAGGTTAGAGCTGGGCAGCTAGTCTGTGTGTACATGCGCACTCACACACTGCAGAGACACACAATACTCTGTAGCTCTGCCAATAGTCCTAACAGTGCTATAACAATATAAATATTCTGTTGCCTGGATAATAAAATGACAAGCACAGTGGGAATAATTAGATAGTTTGAGTCATTTTAACTGATCATTTAAAATAGCAGAACATGACAACTAATACCCATTGAGGACTAGGCGCTCATAAAGTTTGTTGTCCTTATGTAATCAATATGCAAAACAGATTATATGCTTTTAAAGTGAAAAATCAAACTGATTGCAATGTTTAACATGAAAGATTTTCAATAACAGACTTTTTTTCCAAAAATAAGTAAAATAACTTGCAAATGCTTTTACTTTCTTCAAATTGTCTCTTTTTTTTTTAACAAAAATTATGTTTTAGTTTGGAGGTTGCCAATTTTGACTGGCTGTCTTATGCCTGACAGTTTTCTTAAAAGTGTTCTTAAACCTGACAGTTTTCTAAAAGAAAGATTTTTGAGAATTGAAACAAAAAATATGTTTTCAAGTTTTTTTTAATTTCAAACAAATTTCAAAATGACTGACTAATACTTTTCACAGAATAGGTTGAAAAACAGAAAGTGACTTTTTTTGGAAATTCACTGAATTAGACTGCCTTCAGAATGAAAGATTCAGGACCTATGTTCACGTTTAAGTCTGGTATTTGTTTGTATGCAATGAACTAATGCGCAGTTGCATATACCCGATTGGAAAAATCTTACCCCAGACATGTCTGCAATGAACTCTGCATCCTACAAGGTCTGTACCCACCCACTCTGTCCCACCGACTTTCACAAATCTGTCCACAAAGGGCTCATTGCAAATAGAAGCTTTTATCATCTAATAAACAAGTCAAAACTTCAAGACTGCCCTCCTTCTGTTCAAGTCTATCTGGTCTGAGAGCTGTGGAACGTCTGCCCCCATCGCTGTTTCACACTTTGGTTGTTTTGTCATTTCTTTTCTGGTGCTGCTGATGCTGTGATGTGTTGTTATCTGTCAGATGAAATTTCCAGGCACATTACTTTGCCTGACAGGATGAGTGTGCCACAAGGATCTCCACATCTAGGCACTGCTGGAATGCATGCCATTGATATGCATTAGAGCTTGGGAGCAAATATGATTTTTTTTTTCTGATCACAGCATCAAAAATAAAGTGTTAGAAACTGTTAATCTCTTTATTGTGCAGAATTCCTGGCAGTCTGTGGGTATTTCAAAGCACTGCATAGGGAATTATAAGCCTAAATCCTATTAACAACTTCCCATGCACCACAATATTAGGATTTCTACATATAATTCCCTGTGCTGTGCTTTTAAAAGGTACTTTACGTCACACTCATTCTGATTGCCCAGCCTATGAACACTAATCAGTAGTTAGTCTTGTCACAGGATAACTTAATCAAAAAAAAAAAAGCTTGCTATGAAGGCTCACAGTTACCGAATTAGCTCACCAAAACACAGTCCCCTTCTCCAGCCGTTCCATTCGGTTAGATCAGTGATCTTTCAAGGTGCCACCGGGTGTCACACAATGTTACCACTGTTGATTGTGCAAACATGATTCACAAAATAATCCTAGAGATTTCAAAGAGGAATCCAGAGCATTTAAAAACATTGACCTGTTATCATCTTTCTGAATTTTTTGCAACAGAATTGCTCTATTATTTTATGTAGTCAAAAATCAAGTGAAAACTAAGAGCTGACACAGCCCAAGGGATGCCTGGAGTCTATCAAGGTTGAAAACCACTGAGTTAAATTAAGGAAACAATCTATCTCCCTTCAGTTGTATAACATTAACTGTTTATAGAGCAGGCTGTAGCAACTGATCACTTAAAGAGTTTCCCATCATGCATGTTCACCTTTTGCAGGTACAGTCAGGTGTAGTAGGACCAATCAAGCTAAAGGGCTTCAAGAGTTTCACACGCTCAGCTAATGAGCTGGTAAACTTCGAGACTTCCTCCTGAATCTGGAATGAGTTAAATTGCTATGAAAAACCTTTAAACCAAAGCACTAACCTCTAAAGCAAGGAGTGATGATGTTAGAGGCCTGATTTAGGAAGCGTTGCCAGGCGATTCAAGCAGCCAAAGGGAGATGGAGTGAGTGGCCTGCGCAACGAAACAGGAATGGAGACAGATTAAAAGTTTGTTGGGTTTTTTTAAATTTCTTTCTTCAGAGCACCTGCAGGCTGGCACCAAACCAATGTGCCACACTGAAAAGATTATAAATAAAGATTGAAAAGTTATTAAAGAAGCCTATACAACTAACTCAACCAGTCGCTAAGAGATTGGAGTTAACTGGCCTGCTCAGCTGCCACAACTCACTTTCTAAAAAGGTAACAAACTTCACAGCTTGTTTCTTGTCTGTGACTGGTGAAGAGTTATACTATCGACATGATGGACCAGGATCTTTGGAAGTTTAAAGAAGCCACTGAGCTGGTCATCAGTCTCTCTAACCACCACTGTAGGTTTGTTTGCACTGACATATTTACAAGTGCTGTATCCATCCCAGCTTTAAATTAACAAGTGACAAAGGCCACAGCTCACTTGAGAAACCAATTGTCACAAATGGCTGGCCCCAGGAGTGACTGTGGCACCTCCTGGTGGCCACTCAGCCGCTCTCTCACTACATCAGCCCCTTCTATTCGCCTACCATGCCTTGGTGTAAATGGACGGGCTGCCCCAGGAATCCCTGAGTGAGATCTCACCTGCTCACAGGCTATGCTCTAATTGCGTTCACTGCCTTAAGGCAATTTTGTGGCCCCCTCGTCTCCCCTTTCAGCCATGCCCAAGCCTTGCAGATGTCACCAGTCCACTCAGTTTCCCTTGTTGGTACCTTGGTCTGCCTGGTCTCCATCCCCCTTCCTGCTGGGCTGCTTAGCTCAGGTTCATTGTACTGGATCTGGTTTCTGGGCACCAACCCTGTCTCCAACCTTCTGGGCTGCTGGGCCCCCGGCCCCATCTCCACCTCTCTCTAAGCAGCTGGACCCCTGACCCCAGTTTCTGACCTTCTGTGCACAGGCCCCCCTGGTCCTGACTATGTCCTTCTTAGTGTTGGACCCTCTGGCCCTGTCTCTGTCCTTCAAATGCACAAGGCCCCCTTGCCCTGGCTCTTCCCCTCTTGGCACTGGGGCCCTCAGCCCTGTCTGGCTTCTGTTTCTACCAGGCTTCAGCTCCCACCTCAGACTGCCTCTAGGCTTTAGACTGTCCCTCAGGCCTGAGCCTATAGTGTCCTGAACTAAAACCACTTGCAAGGCTCAAAATGCTGCTGTGCCCTTGGCACCCTACTATGGGTTAGTCCATTATGCACCCCTGAAACCCCACCATAGCCCCCTCACACTTCCCTTCCAGCTATGCCCAAGTCACCAACTGAGACTGTAACTAAGGAGTAAGCTCTGTGGCTTAGACAAATGAAACCTCCTCTGGCTGTGTCCCGATGAGTGTGGCCATGCAGTATGGGGCGCTGCAGTTCAGGTGTTCTCTGCTGCAAGGGAACAGCACCGGGGGCAGAGGGGGGGGGGGAATGGGAGGCACGGGTTGACCCCTGCATAACAAAAACCAAAAAAAAGCACAAAAAAGCAGAGTGGTATATGTAGGGGCAGTGTGCACCACTGAAAACCAGAGCCTGGCCAGGCAGAGCTGCAACACAGCTGCTGGCCAGACTCTGAGCAGCATGATCACTGCTGCTACAGCCCTGGGAAGCTCCCAGGACCCCAGGTAAGGCTGCTGGGGCCAGCCCAGTGGTAGCACCAGCCTCTCCTACCCCACTCAGGGTACCCTGCCACACACCAGATCACACATGGCACAGGCATTTCCCAGGGACAACTAGTGGTGGCACAAGGTATGCCACTGCTAATTGTCCTCGGGGAACCAAATGTCCAGACTTGTCTAGATGCAGCTTCTGAGTCCAAACATGAACACTGGCTCCCTGCCCATATAACAAGGCTTCCCTTTACTGCAGGTAATATTCCCCTTTCGGGCAACAGCACTACGCTTGCCTTCCTCAAGATAGCCCCAGTGCCAGCTAGGACGTCCCCTGCAACCCACCTGCTCTTGCAGCTGTAGCCTTAGTTTCCACTTGCAGACTGACTGCATGGGCTCAGGGCCGGAGCTTATATACATGCAAAACCCTGCCTGCTTCTGGTCAGGTGACTTGGCAGTCCTCACGTGTCTTAATTTTGACCCTAAGGCCTTGCCTGTCTGTCTCTGTGGCTGCTTAGCTGCTGTTTGCAGCTCTTAGCCTCCAGGCAGCCTGGTTGTCTGTCCCTTGTGCTTGTTACTGCTGGCTTTTGGCTGCAACTCAGCTAGCAGGTAGCTAGTTCCTTGGCTGCTAGCTTTCCCTGCTGCAATTTCCTCTCTAGTAACAGGAGACTTCTGTCTCTCTGTCACACTAATGTGCACTATAAAATAGCTATTTTCAGTGCAGATTCAGAGCATCTGTCACAGTTTTACTTAATGGAACTCCCGTTTAAATCATAAGGGAAAATTTGCTACATAAGGAGTTCAATATTTGGTCCATAAACTTACTTTATGTTGCCACGGGTTATTTGATTTTTGTATGGGAACCCAACTGAACTGTTTTTTCATGAGTGAATATTTAAACTATTATCAAGGAACCCAGGGCAGGGGATAGGCACCTTATTATAGTTTGTAAAAATAAATAAAAGGTATGTAAAATGCAGGAGTGCACCGCAATGTCCCACCAACTAAAAGATCCAAATGGATGAACAGCCAATGTTCTCAGCTGCTTTGAAATTCATTGCGTGATCCATCTGCTACAATAACTGTAAAACCTTTTGGCCCCACAAACCAGATGCTTATGCTAGTAATTTACCCCAATCCTCACAAGCCAGATGACTGGCACAGAGTTGGTCCCCAGGTCAGATGTGGTCCATGGGATTGGACTGGGCCCCACTCCTGCAGCTTCAGCCCCACACAGCAAATTGGGCCCTGCACCAAATGGTGCCTGAAGCCCCAGCCTTATGCACAGAATTGGGTCCCACACCAGATTATGCCTGCAGCCCCCAGCCCTGGCCTTGTGCGCAGGGCTATGTCATCTGGCTCAGTGGGCTTAGAAATTTGGCAGTGGAGAAGGAGAGGTACCAATAATTGATGCTCCCCACCACCACATTTCTGGACCCAGGGGGAGCACTGTGGGTTGGATGACATGGCTCTGTGGGCTGGATCTAGCCTGTGGGCCAGTGGTTGAGCACCACCGCTATGGGGTCATAAAAAAGTTCCACAACTGCATTTACTCTGTTTTCTTGCATACAGCATGACCCTTTTTCTTTTTTCAAAACAAACCTGCTGCTGGAAATTGTGGTGCTCATTATATGTGAGAAATATGGTAAGAGTCGGTCTGCAGCTTACAGGGCAAAAGTGAAAGTAAAATCTGCAAGGACTTGTAGGGAGCACAACAAGGAGCAGGCTCAGCACCCAGGTTGCTGCTACTCACTTATTTACAAGGAAAGAGCTTTTTTTCTTCATCCTGCCTTTCAAAAACAAGGTGCATATTTTATTCTGGGTTTGTTGTATGCAAGCCAACATAGCATCTGTTCTGCTTTTAAATCGAAGCAGGCACTGCTGTACTATCAAACAGCCAGACAGGTAAGGGTTTGAAACTGTTTCTTTTTCAAGGGCAAGTAGTTGTACATTATGTTCATCTGACTTCTGTAGAGGCTGTAGGGCAAAATGGAGACTGCAGTCAGCCGTTCAGAAAGAAACCCACAAACAACTCCAAAAGTTACCTGGGACACATGAACTTTGTATACTTTCTTCAAACATTTTCCCTACAGGAGCTGGACAGCTCCCGCAAGAATTGCCTGCTACTGGAGTGGACAGCTATTCTCTGCTAAGTCTCTGGGTGGCTCTCTTACCATCTGGAAAAGAGAAAAGGAAAAATACTTCCCATAACTGATCATCAAAGTCACATTGCAAAACAGTATTCAGTACTGCTGCCGTCAGCATTTTCCACCGAGCTCTTTGGACTGCAACCTCAGTTATACCTAACTCTCAGACTGAGTGAAGGGAATGGACAACTGAGTGTAAGGTGATGTATAAGGGAGACAAATGGATTTTGATGAGTAAGATTAACAAGGTGAGCAGGAGCAAAAAATCATGGAAAGAGATAGGATGAAGACCTTGGACTCTGCTCATGAACATTTGAAGGCAGCAAAGGTTGGTGAAGGCAGGGTCCAGCAGATGGTGAGTTTGCTGAGAAGAAAACCAGCTGGGTTGTCAGCAGGGAAACAAGTAACCAAGGATTAGGGTATGAAACCCTAATAAAATGAATGGGGAGAGTGAGAGGCAGGTGCCTAAAACATATCAAAGAGAAAGGTGCTTGGCAAAGAGTTGTGGTGGTGTATGATATCCGTATGGATAATTATAGCATTGAGGGCTGAGGGCTTGAACACATGACATATTCCAGGGTAATAAGCCTTTACACCAGCGTAAACAAGGAATGGACACACCACAAACACTGCTAGGCCATAGCAACTTACTTGAATCCAGCATACCCACCTGGAAATTCAGGGGCAAAATCATACCAATAAATACCAGGGAATAACTGAGTTGCTGACCCTGCTGCCTCAACAGGTGAGCCAACTCTGCTTGCAGTTTTTCAGGCTAGTCTTTGCCAATACAAAGGGAAACAACACGAAACCCAAATGAGAATCACCATAGATTAGACACCTTGCTGGGGTTATTTGACCCCAGCAGTCTTTCCTGCCCAAAGCAGGGGGACTGGACCTGGTGATCTCATGAGGTCCCTTCCAGGCCTAAACTTCTATGAATTTGTGACTACCACCTTGAATTCACAACAAACCCAAATCTTCTATCTTCTCCAGATGGTAGAATAGGGACAAGTTAGCTCTGGCTTCTCCTTAGCACAGCAAACTACTCTTGCTCTCTCCTCAGCATTTCCTCCCGAGTTCATAACTTGCCTTGTGTCTCCACTTTCATTAGCTGGCCATCACTTCCAGCTGGCCCCAGATCCCAGCCAGGCAACTTGCCCACCAACCAACTGCAGCTGGGTTTGCAGTCCTGGAAGGGCCAAGCCCCTCCTTACATAGTGTAAATTACACTGGCATAAGCATCACATAGCTGAAGCTATCTTGGGTAGCTCTTTGCTGTATATGGGTATGTGTAGATGACACAGATGTTAATGTAGATTGCCTGAAAATTTTAATGGGGGGGCTTTTTTTTGGTGCGGTGCATTTTTGTTTGCATGACATGGTGTTTGTGTTCACACAAACAGTGCTTTCAAGCAAGTTAAGCTTTGTGTGTCATTCCCCACAGATTTCAATACGGGGAGTCAAATACCGATTTACCCCCTGTAATGTCTTTCCTAATGTATTACAGCAAGAGGGGCATGTAAACCACCCCGGCTCCTCCATCCCCGCCTCCGGACTCTCACTGCGAGTCTCCCCTGGGCACGGTCATGGTCTCCCCAAAATCCCTGTTACTTGCACCCACCTATGCTTGGTCGGTCTGGTCTCTGTCAGTACACGATCCCGAAGACCCCATCCCAATCCCAAAGACAAGCCGCTTGAATCCTCCCTCCCTTTTTTGTCCTACCATGTTACAAATGTATGTGTTTTTCTTTCATTTACTATAGCTGCTACGATGACTGCTAAGATATCATAAAATATTTGGGATTTAGAATAGTAGGTGGGGGGGTGTTTGTTGCTGCGTGGTTGATTGGTGATTGCTATTAGTGATGTCGGTAATGGCAAGCTCTTCTGGGGGAGGGTGTTCCTCTTTTTTTTGGACTACATTTCCCAGCATTCCTGGGTGCATTGATCTTTGTACTGTTTCCAATGGGGCTCCCATTGGAGCCCTCCCATTCCCTGCCCAGGTACACCGTCAATCTTTGTGTAGTGCCACATACAGCTTATGGAGGTGTGTTGTGAATTGTTTTATAAGTGTTTTTGGAATGTTTTTGAAAATGTGGATTTCTGTTCAACTTGGTCCCCCTCCACCTGCCTTGCCCACCAAGAGTTATAGTTAACCTTCTCACCCAGATGGGAAGGGGTGGAGCTCATTTAGATGTGAGCGACAGCGTGTCATGCCCTCCTCTCTCAAGCTACTCACAGTCTGGAAGCAGCAAACCCCTAGCCCAGTCCAGATTTCCTCCCCCTTCCCCTGATGGTCCACCCTTCCGCCCCCTGTCCACAACACTGCACGCCCCTGCAGACAGGCACAGATTTAAAGTGTAAATGGATTTATTTTAACCAAGAGAAAGAACAAAGAACTCCTTGGTGTTGTTGTCAGCCATATACCCTGCCAGACAATTATGCACAAGGATTGCCTGACCAGCCTCTCCTTGAGAATATCTCTTCATTCCCTGTGCTGCTGCTGGTGCTGCTGCTGCCTGGACACGTTTCTGTAGTCTGGCCACTGACTGTTGTGCTTCTTCTTCCCATGACTCCTTGAAAAGCTCTCCTTGGCTCTCACAGATATTGTGCAGCATGCAGGTTGCCATTACAAAGGCCATGATATTTTCTTGCGCCATCTTGAGCCAGCATGTAAGCGCCCTCCATTGTCCTTTGAATCAGCCAAATGCACAATCCACAGCCATCCTGCAACTGCTCAGATGGTACTTAAAAACCAGCTTCTGTGGGTCGGTGACACTCCCTCCATAAGGCTTCATGAGCCAGGGCTTTAAGGGGTAGGAAGCATCCGCTAATTTAACCAGGGGAATGGTGACACTGCGGATCACTGTCTTTTCCACGCCAGGTACGTACTGTCCTTTCTCCACAAGGCCAGGCAGAGGGGAGTTTCTGAACATGCATGCACCATGAGCACTGCCAGCCCACCTGGTACAAATGTTCATGAACCAGCCCCAGCAGTCCACTACAGCTTACAGGATCATGGAGGCATATCCTTTCCTGTTTGTGAAAGTCCTCCCCCTCCCCACAGGACACAGCACTCGGATGTGAATGCTGTCTAAAGTCCCTGTGCAGTTTGGGAACCTTGTCTCATTAAAGCCATCTATGACTTGCTGCAGATGTGCCAGGTGGATAATTTTGTTTGCAGCTATCTCCTTAAGCAGCTGGCATACCTCATGAGTTGCCAGCCCAACCAAGCAGGCAGCCATGACGAACTGGTTCGTGATGTAGTGGAGGCTGGATGGGCTGGTCAGCTTCATGATGGCCATTGCAACCCTCTTGTCTGGTGGGATGGCCCAAGACATGTTTGTGTCCTGCCTTGCAACATGGGGCCCCAGCATCGAGACGATATGATAGTGTCTCCCTTTGCATTCGGAACATCTCCAGCCACTGCTGGTTGTTCCAAATCGTCAGTACGATTCGCTCCCACCAGTCCAAGCTGCTATCGTGGGCCTACACCATGTAGGTTCTGGTGCTTCTCAGGTTTCCCAGTCAAATTCCACTTCTTCGCTTTCCTCCGTGTGTTCCAAGCCCTCTGGGAGCCTGTATCTTCTTTCTCTTATTGTGATCAATGCTGTTAAACCAGGACTACAACTTGCAACTGAACACTGTAGCACAGTCCCTATCCTTCTCAAGCATTCCAGCAGTAATCCCCAGGTAAACAGCATTTACAGAAGCAGTACAGTCACCTCCTCCTCCTCCTCACCCATGTCCTCCATATTCTCAATGTCGGAGGACTCTTCATGGCTTTGTTTTCCATCGTTGTGTATTTGATCCTCATTCTCCATTTTGTCCCTCTCTGTCAGCAGCAGCTTCTCGCTCGTCTGCCCCAAGCGGGGACCAGGGACTGTAGGGTGTCCTGTGGTCTGGAGCTTGGTGTATCTGCTTTTTCAACACTTCACCCTGACACCCTGGGGCACTGGGGCTTTTGCACATCCTTTCATCCTGAGCTTAACAGGCACTGGTGTTCTGATGTAATCAAACTTGCAAACAAAAAATGTTTTGCCTACTTCTCCCCTAATAACGTGGGTACTCAAAACTTTTGCCACGTTAGGGAAAACAGGCTATGCTTCTGTAATAAAATTATTTTGCAGAAGCAGGCAGGTAGGTATCAATTTTTGCAACATTCCTGGCTATTGAGTAGCCATCCCAAAGTACAATGGTCTTATTTACCCCATCACCAGGTTTTTTTTATTGTTAACTGGGTGCTTTATCCCCTTTGAGTGTTTTGACACTTACAGGTAATGACTTCACAATCCTTGCAATTTTCCCATACCCTCATGCAAGCACAGCCTGAGTATAAAGGCACCCCCCCAAAAGAATTTGCCAGCCCCCTTTCACAAATTGCTTGTGCTGTTGACCACAAACTGCTTTGCCATGTCTTAGAAAGCCAAGGCCAGCAGTATGGAGCTGACAGCTCCAGAGGCTGATACCTCCAATGCCCGTGACCCAAATGGACCCAGGAAGAACTGGAGGACTTAATCAACATTCGGTTGGAGCAAAGGATCACAGACAGGCTGGAAAGTAGGAGGAATAAGCTTGTTTATGTTAAGACCACAAAAGACATGCAGGCATGAGGGCACAATCATGACTGGGCCCAGATCTGGTGCAAGATCAAGTCCCTGAGATCAGCGTTTTACAGAGTCAAAGGTGCAAACTCTTGTTCTGGGGCAGGTTGCACAATTGCCCCCTTCTATGACAAACTGTCCATCATTCTCTCCAAGGATATGGGTGACAACCTGGATATGGAGACTTTCAGCATGGGGGTTGGGTAGGGGGAGGAGGAGGTGGCAGCAGCCTCTCCTGAGGGTGAAACCATGACCATGTCTTAGCTGTATGGAGACTGCTCCCTGTTTCCTGATGAGTAGCAGTAAGAACAGTCAGTCACCATACACTTAATGCCACTTAGCCCTTCCGTTCCATGGACTAGCACGGATGATGAAGCAGAGGAGGTGGAGGGTCAGGAAGAAACCCTTGCGGCCCATACATCATCTACTGTTACCGAGACCCAAGAACATACTGGACCTGGTAAGTTTCTTGTAATGTGCCTCTTGCCACTGCCAGGCAATGCCTGGGTACATGCTGGTTGGCTTTGGGCGCTAGGGGTAGAAATTAATATGTTGCTGTACATGGATCACGATGTTCTTTCACTGGTGGTGCATGACAGGTTTGATAGCTCATAATGTAACAGATGCCAAACTAATTATTTGCTTTAATTAATTTTTTGCAGCTAGCATGGGCAGTGGCAGCCATGGACCTTTCTGAAGTGAGTACTTGTAAGTTTTGGGCAGTACGAGTGGTGCCCCACTGTTGCGGGGTCTGTTTCTGTGCCTATTGGCATTTTGTGCACTGCATGGTGGGGGGTGTACTTTCCTTGTCTTGCTGGAAAGGCAATCTTGCTTTTTTATTTGTTTATCAGCCACCATGACCCATGGCCACCTGGAACGGCGCCCATTCACACTACAGCAGAGCACTGTGGAGATTTTTGCAGTAAACAGAGATGGTCCCACGAAACCTTGCTCAAGGTTTTGGTGAACTCAGTAGTCAGAGCACAACGTACAGATGCCTGGTGGAATGAACTCTGTGAGTCACTGCATAAGGAGGATGCCACCTTTGAGCAAGTGCGAGACACCATGCAGAGTTTCAAAGATGCAGTCGACGAGTCCTGTGTTGAATTACAGAGGTCACAGGACACTTTCAATGATGCCTTTCAGAGTGTGCAGAAGTACCTAAATAAATGGGTATGATGCCCGAAAGGGAAAAGTCGGTCTGCTTGTCTTGCCTCTGTGCAAGACAAGTGGAGAATTACAGCTGAGCCTGTTCCCCCTAACTCAGTGGGGTCACAGGATGGCCATATGACTGCCAGCAGGGCCAGGAGGGTGCCATTGCATTTCAGGGAGACAGGGGTGGTTCAGGGTCATGGTGGGGTGAAGGAAATGAAGCACAAGTAACTACAATAGTGTGTTGCCAACAATAAAACCTCATGGTTTCCTGGCTTCCTGTGTCTGCCTCCATAGCCAATCTTATACTGCTTCATTGCGAAGGTGGATTTCATTCATTGTTTGGGTTCATTTCTCTCTGTTTTTCCTGATGCTTGCTGCATAGCACTGGGGAATAGGGGTTGGCAATCTCTCTTGCACAGGTACACAGGGGAGCTCCAGTGATAAACAGGAGGGCTTCCTGGGTGGATTGCAACGATCAAGTGTTGGCCTGCACACCAACATTTTGCAAAGGCTGGTGTGTCACCCCCCAGGAAGCCTGACTTGCTTTTTTGCAAGCCACCAGCCACTTAGAAAAGTTGCCCACAGAGGCTCATGCCTTCCCAGGCTCACCCTTCACAACCCTTCCTTGCATTTTCCCTAGATGGAAACTTTGAAAATGCACTTTTTCAAGAGTTTTTTCATGCTCTTTTCCAGCCAGGTGCCAGGTACTGGCTCCTATGTTTTGGAACAGCAAAGCAAGGCTGTGGGTGGACGGGGGTGGGGGGCAGCATGGGGTTTAAGACCTGCTTTGCTTTTCCACCTTCTTTTCATGCTCCTTTCCAGCCTGGTGCCAGAGTGTCTGTTTTTCCACACCAAAAAGAGGCTGCCGATGGTGGGGAGGTGAGGAGGGCTCAAGCACTATAAACTGGGGAGCAGAGGTCGGGGTGCATATTTGCTGTATTGAGGAAGGTTTGAGGCAGGTGAGGGATGGCAACACAGTGGGGGCAGAGAAGGACTCACCCCAGTCATGACACTTGCCCCTGGGGGGGCACAGCAATGCGAATCCAGGGTTTGAGAAGACTGCAGGATGAGGTGCAGTGAAGCTTTGAGTGCTATTTGATGCCTGCACCTCTGTGATGTGCAACCTGAAAGAGGACATAGATTCATAGATATTAGGGTGAAAAGGGACCTCAGTAGGTCACTGAGTCCAACCCCCTGCCCTGGGCAGGAAAGAGCACTGGGGTCAGATAACCGCAGCTAGGTGCTTGTCCAGTCTCCTCTTGAAGACCCCCCAAGGTAGGGAAGAGCACCACCTCCCTTGGAAGCCCATTCCAGATTCTGGCAACCCTTACTGTGAAGAAGTTCTCCTTAATGTCCAACCTAAATCTGCTGTCTGACAATTTGTGGCCATCGGTCCTAGTTACTCCAGGGGGTGCCCTAGTAAACAGAGCATCTCCTATTCTCTGCTGCCCTCTCCTGATGAATTTATAGGCAGCTACAAGATCACCTCTCAGACTTTTCTTGCGAAGGCTGAAGAGATCTAGGTCCCTCAGTCTCTTCTCATAGGGCCTTGCCTACAGGCCTCTAACCATGCGATTAGCCTCCTCTGAACTCTCTTGAGATTCTCTTCATCCCTTCTGAAGTGCAGCGCCCAAAACTGGATGCAGTACTCCAACTGCAGCCTGACCAGTGCTGCATAGCGGGGAAGCGTCACCCCCCTGGACTTGTTCATCATGCCTCTGCTAATGCATGGTAAAGTGCAGTTAGCCTTTTTGATCACTTTGTCACATTGATGACCCAGGTTCATCTTGGAGTCCACTATGACTCCAATATCCCTTTCCGCTGCTGTGCTGCTGAGAAGGTCATCCCCCAGCCTATAAGTGTGTTGGTGTTGCCCAGGTGCAGCACTTTGCACTTGTCTTTGTTTAACCGCATCCTATTTTGTTCTGCCCGTTTTTCCAAATTGTCCAGATCCACCTGGATCTATTCCCTACACTCTGCTGTATTAATTTTGCCCCATAACTTGGTATCATCTGTGAACTTGGATGGGGTGCTTTCCATGCCCTGGTCCAAGTCACTGATGAAGACATTGAATAGTACCAAGCACCAAGCCTTGCAGAACTCCACTGCCCACATCTTTCTAGGTTTATATCAACCTGTCCACCACCACTCTCTCAATGCAACCCCTAAGCCAATTTGCTACCTACCTGACCATGTAATCATTACATCACAGCCTGTTAGTTTATTTACAAAAACAGAACGTGAGACCGTATCAAAGGCCTTCTTAAAGTCTAGATAGATGACATCTACCTTGACTCCTGCGTCTAAGCATTTTATGTCCTGGTCATAAAAAGAAACAAGGTTAGTCAGGCAGGATCTACCTGCAATGAACCTGTTCTGATTTCCTTTCAGCGTTATTTCCCATGCTGGGCTCCCACAAATGTGATCCTTAATGATTGTTTCCATAGTTTTTCCAAGAATGGAGGTGAGACTAACTGGCCTATAGTTTCTTGGTTCATCCTTCCTCCCTTTCTTGAAAATAGGGACCACATTGGCTCTTTTCCTGTCCTGGAGTGATGTGCTACACACCAACTTTGGTAAGTGACACCCGCCACTTGTCTGTGCCCTGAAGATGGCAGGATTGTCCTTAGGGCGGGCACAAATACAAGCAACTGCCCTGGGCACAGTGCTTTGGGGGCCCTGCAGAGACAGGTGGAGCAGACAGAGAAACTTCTCAGCGCTGCCGTCGGCCTCGCATCTGGATGCTCACCAACTCCCCTCCCCCCGCTGCTGCCGCCACAGCACACGGGATCAGCTTTGAGTGGGTGGGGGGCTAATTTGCCCATGGCCCTGCACCAGAGACATGGTGTGGGTCTCCAGAGCCCAGGGGACAAGCCTAGGGTACTGCTGCCCTCACTCCCACATACCCCCTGGACAAGATGCCTTCTGCAGCAGTTTTGATGGTGGGGAGGGAGGGGAGTTGAGCAGTGCCGAGTGGTGGCACCCTTTTTGCAACTGTCAATGCCCCCCCCTTTGTGTCTGTGCTGGGGCGGCTGTGCTGCCCACCACTGTCAGTGTGCCAGTGCCCTGCATCCTGATAGGGTCATCTCTGGTGGGGGGGGGGTGCATTGTTTAGTTCAAATTTATTGTAAACAGGACCAGTGGAATTTTATGGGCGCGAAGGAAGGTACACAAGGTGCACAAGAGGCACCAATATAAATTCTGATGCTCAATCTATCCTCCCTTTACTCTGGGGCTGGCCACAAATGTGGAGGCTTTCTTCTTGGTTGCTGGGGAAGACCTGTAGCAAACTCCCTCCTGGGGTCTGGGTAGTTGGCCCAGGCCTGTGGGCTCTTTGCCCCATCTGCCCACCTCTGCACCTCTCCGTTATACACTTGTAACTGTTGAATTGTTGCTGGCCACAAGGGAAGCTGTGCTCCTGAGTATGACCACTGCAGTGGCAGAAGCTGAGGTTTCTTCACTGGCTTTGGCCTGAGCACCAGCTCGATTTGCACAAGTTCTGCAGGCCCACTTCACATAGTCTTCTCTCCCTCCTCCTGGTTACTGGTCATGTCCCAGCAAATTTGGACTGGGATACATGTCTTTTGACTGGAGAAAAGCTTCTTGCTGGGGAAAATACTCCCTGCCTTTCATAGTCTTCTCACCCGTCTTCTGGTTAGCTATGACCACTGCAGTGGCAGAAGCTGAGGCTTCCTCACTGACTTTGGTCAGAGCCTCAGCTCAATTTGCACAAGCTCTGTAGGCCCACTTCATATAGTCTTCTTGCCTTCCTCTTGATTACTGGCCATGTACTGCATCAGCATGAGCTGGACAAGTTCTGCAAGTGCATTTCACTCATTGTTGCAGAGGGCCCAGGGTACAGGTCGGGCCTTCCACTAATGAGGCTGTTACCTGTCAGCACTGTCTTCTTGAGGGAGAACTGGCATACAGCTTGCTGGACTTACAAATGACTATTTCTATTTCCCCCCCCTCCCCATTCCACATACCCCGACACACACTCCCATGCCTCATTTAACCAGAACTAAGCAGAAGAAAAGTTTAATAGGCATTTTGGGTATATTCTCTGGTCCCACTATGGGAGACCTGTTTAAACCTGATTGACTAACAAAAACTCGGTTGCCGGGTTAGGGAATGCTGAGGCAAAAGATTGAGTCAGAGGCGGTATGGTCAACATTTGAACAATGGTTAAGGGTTCATCACAATGTCCAGCCCATTGGAGCCCTGACCACAAATGCTGTCATACTTTTTCCAGGCTGACTGGTGGAAGTCCTCCCCACAAAGTTTATGAACACTCACGCTAAACTGAAGCTTATTCACAACAGGTAAACTACAAAACCCTGATGCTTCAAGCCATCTGAGAAGAAACAATGTGGTATCCCATCCAGTATCTCTTCTATTCACAAGAATTTCCAGCTGGCTAAGTGCCTGGTTACTCCTTAACTTTATGTTTTTCCTGGTTATTAATCAGTTTCTTGAGCTGTTTCAAGCCAGATAACCCCTTGTCAACATAAAAGATAATTATTTACACCAGGCTTGTCCAACATACGGCCCATGGGCTGCCATGCTGCCTGCCAAACCATTTTATCTGGCCCATGGCGGTGGAGCACAGAGTTGCGGTGGCAGTGGTGGGGCCACCGCGGAGTGCAGAGCCATGGCAGTAGAGCATGGAGCTGCGGTGGTGGCGGCAGCACTGGCGGAGCCACCGCAGCAGAGTGTGGAGCCGTGGTGGCGGGGCGCAGAGCCACAGCGACGGCAGTGGCGTTGGGGCAGCAGTGAGGTGGCAGGGCCAGCCCACGGGCCCTAGGTAGCAGTGAAGGGAGGGGAGCTGCTTACCCCCGTGGGGCCTGGCTCATCAGTGAGCCAGGTCCTGTCGCAGCTGCCCCAAGGGCTGCATGGAGCGGGGCTGCCCCAGCCGTGCCTGATTGGATAAGCTGGGCTTTATTTGTTTTCCCTTGCATGTCTATTACTACTAGTACCATCATAAATTTCATATACTTAGCAATAAATAACTTCTATAGTCAAACTGGTGGCAACTGGGTATATTTTTCCTTCTCTACTTCTCCTTCCCCACTTGTTCTGCAGCAACACTTCTTTTACCTAAGCCAAAGATCCCAGTGAAGCCCAAAAATACTGTGGGGTCTGCTCATCAAGAGGCTACCACTAGGTAGCAAAAAGATGAGGATGTGCTGAGT
Source organism: Caiman crocodilus (assembly GCA_030014935.1). Taxonomy (NCBI): domain Eukaryota; kingdom Metazoa; phylum Chordata; order Crocodylia; family Alligatoridae; genus Caiman; species Caiman crocodilus. Next base: position 249,558,548 of record JAGPOW010000261.1, on the reverse strand, counting down.
TTAAGACACATAAGAGGATCAGCTTGTATGGGCTGGTTGACCCAGTTTAGCTCAGACATGCCCTAATGAACTGAGTGCTGGCCCATGAGAATGTCAGCTGGACACCCAGCTGAATTCAGAGGTATTCTGTGTCTGACTGCATTTTATTCTTACCTTAATGAATTGATTCCTGGAATATGAGAGTGTCAGCCTGTCCCTACTGATCAACCTGGACAGGTCAGGCATCTCACTTTAAATTTGTGTGTGTGTGTATGTATATGACTGATTTGGTAACTGGAGAAACACGGCCCTTTGAACTGAGTCCTGCAAGATAGCTTCATTGGGGTGAAGACTTGAAGAAGGGAGAGATACAGCTCCATATAGAAGCACAAGAAACACAAGCAGCAAATTGATAGAATTACAAAGACCCTAGAAACGTATCCCTAATAAATGAACACACCCCAAAGTGATGGGCAAATCTGGTAACAAAGCTGAGGCTTGAGTTTCTTTTCTGAATTGTGAAGGCCTTCTTCTTGGTTGCTGACCAACACCTCTGTGGTCTGGGTAGTAGGCTCTTCCACACCACTTGTCCATCTCTGCATCGTACCCTTGTAACTTTGGAGTTGTTGTTGGCCAGAAAGCAATCTGTGCTCAGGAGCTATGGCCACTGCAGTGGCAGAAGATGAAGCTTGAGTTTCTCTTCTGAATTGTGGAGGTCTTCTTCTTGGCTGCTGACCAAGACGTCCACAGTCCGGTTAGTAGGCCTAGGCCTGTGGGCTCTTTGCCCCACTTGCCCACCTCTGCCTTATACTGCTCCATTGCACTCTAGTAACTTTCAAATTGTTGCTGGCAACAAAGGAAGCTAAGCTGAGCTTTCTTCACTGGCTTTGGTCTGAGCATCAGCTCAATTTGCACAAATTCTGCAGGCCCATTTCATAGTCTTCTTGCCTTCCTCCTGACTTTTGGCCATGTCCCAGAAAATTTGGACTGAGGTACATGTCTTCTGACACCGACCAACCACTCTGTCTCCTTGAGTTTCTTCTCTGACTTGTGAAAGGAAGGAAGACTTTAAATAAATAGGATAACAGAAAAGTAGAAACTAGAAAGTCTTCCCTCCTACCCCCGACCTGAGGGGACTCCTCCCTACCTACCTAAACTTTGTGGCCAGCAAAGATTTCAAAGTTACAATGTAACTGAGAGTAACATGGCCTGACTCCACAAACCAGCTGTGTTGGGCTATTCATCTCCACCTGTGGGGCCCCTAGAGGACTGTGCCTGGGGGCCCCCCTTGACCCAGATGTCTTCCTGCTGGAACATGTTCAGTAACCAGGAGTTGGGTGCAGGATACCTGCCTCCCTCCATCCCTTCCCCCCACCCACCCGTGATCCAACTCAGCCAGCCAGTTGAGTCGGGCCATACATCTCCAACTGATGGTCCCGTAGGGGACTGTGCCTGGGGGGCCCCCTCCTGAGGGGGCTCCTCCCTCCCTAACTAACTAAGCTTTGTGGGTGGGTTTGTTTAGTCTTCTTTCTTACAAGAAAATGCTGGCTGCACACTAGCACCGGCCAAGCAGTTGACCTCCCTCCATCCAATAACAGACCACTCTGCAACTTTCTAGTAATGCCATGACTCCATAAAAGTTGTGAGGTCATCAGTAACCAGGAAGGGCCTGTGAACAGGAAGAGCCAGTAACCAGGCTTGCTACCTGCCTGCCTCCCTACCTCTCACCCTCCCACCATGCAGCCCTTCTTCCATCCACATGATATCAAGGGATTACTCAAGTGACCATGGGAGCATATTGTGAATCGGTGTTTTATACTATTGTGTTGCATTGCTGGCAATGGCTGTACTGTAAAAAAAAAAAAAAAAAAAAAAAAATCTATTCACCAGTTGACTACTAACTGCATTATTGAGTTAAAAAAAAGTTTATACTGTTTTAGCTTTATTGAGATTTCTCAGTCAAATTGATTGCAATTCAATTTATTGTGAAAAAAATAAAGATGAGGAACAAAAAAATTCTGATTTGTACTTGCTTCTGATTGATTTCAGGGCATGGACCTGGAAACAGGGGAGTGGTTTGCAGCTAGCCAGGGGTGGGAGTGAGTGCAGTAGCTTTGTAGGCTCGACACAAAGCTGCTCAGGGCTGGTATTTGAGTTTCAGTGGCCTCCCCTTCAGGCACCTTAGTAAAAGGTCTGGGGACAGCCATCTGCTGCATAACATTTCTGGCCTCTCTATAGGGAGCAGAGTGCTTTTTGAAACCCTGGCCTTGGCTAATTAGCACCTCCCTGCTTAGCTGAGACCCATCTGATAAAGACATGCCAATACTTAGTGTAGGAGAGGGAAGTATTATGAATTTCTTGAATTTGAATGAAAAGAAGTTCTCCCACAATGATGCTTCCTTTGAATACACTTGATTTTGCAGAGGCCTAGAGGTAGCTGAAGAGATTACCCTGGGCTGCCTTGGGAGTGCTGCTCCTTGTTTCCCTCTCACCTTCTCCCTGTCCTTTGAGAAGACTGAGAGGAGAGCTATGGCAAAGGAGGACAAAGCAATCGTGAACAAAATCTGATGAACTCTCTCCAGGAGGGGAGCGGGTTCCAGCCAAACTGGAGTGGGGGGAAGTCTGCAAGCCCAGCTCCGAAAAGTGCCGTGTACAGGATTTTGTAAAGAAAACATTGCATTGCAAAGAAAGCATTGAAAAAAAATCATTTTTGCTTCGCACCTCTCATAACTGTATAGCCTGCAAAGCAAAAACTCAGAAAAAAAGAAGCTGTTTGGGAGCTGCAGCAGCAGGCATTAAGCCCAACCCTCCCCCTTTCCCCCTTGGCAACCATACATATTAAATGCATTATAATGCATTAAAGACTTGCTAAAGGCTAAAGGCCCTGGGAGGTCTATGCATGGAGAGGTTTTGCAGATTGCCTGCTTACCACTGTGGGTGGTTAGGGTTTTTTAGTCTTTTTTCTTACAAGATATGGTGGCTGCACTGCAACCTAGCTAGCACTTAACAAGCATTCAACCTCCCTCTCCACAGTAAGGGTCTACCCTGCAACTCTGCAACTCTTTCTAGTAATGCCATGACTCTACAACCCTGCCCCGCCAAGCACAGTAATCCCATCACACTGAGGCAGGTGCAGTCTCTGAAAACCAACCCAACCACCCACCTATCCCAAAGAAAACATGACACATATATAAAGCAAAAATAAAACTCTTTATTGAAAACGCTGCAGCTTTAACAATAACTATATAGAACTTTACAATATAAAATATATACAAAATGTAAAAAAAAAAATTAAAAATCTGAACTACTCTCCTCTTCACTAGGCTGTGGGTTATTTGCCGCCCCCAGAGAGTTCTGCCTCTGAAAGTTTTCTGTGAGCAGGAGGGAAAAAAAGGAAGAAGAAGAAAAAGAGGAGTGTATAGCTCATAGTTGAAAAACTGGACTTTTGACCCTCCTCATAAATCGGTGGCACATATTACATAAATATCACCTGGGACTCTGCATATCCTGGGCATTGGGCCTGGTAGGCAGTATCCTGCTGCCCCTGGACTTTTGGTTATGATTCTAAAATGGAACGTGATGAAGTTCAGAAGGTTTGCAATATTGAAGGAAGTCATCTAACCACTCACTCCAAAATTTCAAACTACCTGCAACATACTTACCATTACAGTGATGCTGCAGCTGTCATCAGGAGCTATGTCCATGGTAGTGGCAGCACATGACGGAAGGTATGGGGTCACAGGTCACATCCCCTACAGCTCCTACTCTTGCTTCCAGGATAATACCAGCAACCTTGCAACCAGGTGATGTTACTGATCTGGTTATAAAGGCAGCCAGGTATCCAAAATGGCTGCCATAATCAGGCATCTGCTGGCAGCCTGGCTCAGGCCCTTAAAGTGGCAGACACCTACAGTGCCCTGCCACAGAGGGCACATGGGCAGCGGGGTGGACATACACTATAGGTGGCAGGGGGGTGGAAGAACTAAGAAAGAGTAGAAAATTAAGTAATTATTTGCCTCCCCCCATTTTAAAATAATAATTGGTCTGAGTGGACCCAACCCAACTTGAACTGCATGCAGTGAGGGAAGAGTGAAGGAGCGTAAAAAAAAGAACACACAGCAGCACCTACTGACTAAGGGCTGGAACACAGCACCCCCTCATGGCAAAGGGGATTAATTAGAAGTCTTTGGAGTCTTTGGCTGTTTGCGCAAACAAATCAACAGTTGGAGCAGCGTAACTGGAGAGCACAGCAAATTAACACATCTCCAAGTGGTGTTTGTTTAAGGCACTAATGGACTTTAGAATGGTGGGAAATCTCAGGTCATGCAAACACAAATGCAGTTGCGTTGGCGTAAATGGGAAATATTATTTTGTCTACGCACACCCTATGCTCGTTGCCATCTATTGGCATGGTGCTGTAACAGTACCTGCAGCAAACAGATACCCTGAAATAGCAAGTCTTCCCTGTTACTGGTATGATTTAGAGCAACTATAAAACCAAAGGAAAAAAGCACACAAGTGTAAAGGTGTCATGTGTCCAGGCCCCGAAAGAGTTTTGCCTGAAACAGGCCAAGAGGTGAAAACTATGGAGTAGCAACACTGGACGAAAAGGAATCTGCCATTTCTCCCTACCTTCCTCTCCTTCAGGGAAGTGTCAGAGCATGGTAGCAAGGAGGCAAGAGCACTACATACTACCAAGGCAATGTTCAGCCAGGATACCAAAGGGGCACAAAGGGACTGGAGTAGATGCAAGGCTCTCAGCTTGAGTTTTTCTATATAAAAATCAAGACTAGATAGGCTATTGGGTGGTAAAGAGTGCCTCCCTCTGTATCTAGTGATAGCAGTAATGTATTTATTATATAAAGAACACAAGTTGATGCTGCTAACTATTCATCATCTTGTTCTTATGTATAGCTTTTAGGTGATACTAAACCACGTTAGCAGGCATTGTAAATGATGTAGAATATTTTGTCTGGATGGGAGTGACCATGAGAAGGAGATAAAACCAACATCAAAGCTCTGGTTTGACTTCATATTGAGACCCACTAAATCTTTAAAGTACTGTATTGATTTCTTGTACTCCCTCATCTGTCTGTACCCATTTAATGTCTTAACTTAGGGTGTCTGTAGATGTGCTCCAACATGTTCTAGTTAGAATGTGTCAGAGTAGACTCGATTAGAACTAATTAGAATGCTCTTCTACTATCACTGCAGCATCATGGTATAAACCCCAGCAGGTTTAAAAATGGCACTGAGGTGCTTTTACTAAAGCTTGTTGAGTGAGCTTTAGTTAAAGCATCCTGCAGCCAGTTTTAAATGTGCAGAGGCTTAATACACATGACACTATGGTGTTTTGATTAGAGTGGCTCTGCAAGAACGACTCTAATTAAAATGCCTACCCCCATGCCTAAGCGCATGCATAGGAAGCTTTAGATTCTGAGTTCCCTGAGACAGGGACTTTTTGTTCTGTGTTTGCACAGCACCTAGCACAATCCTGACCCATGAGATCCTGGCTCAGGAATCGGGTTCCTTAGTAGTACCAGAATGAAAATAAATAATAAAAGCATAGACTGCTTTAATATGTGTATAGATCCAATTATTCCCAACCCCAGGAGATCAAAGATGATGATATCAAATTGCACCCCAAAATCATGTTTAAAAAAAACCAAGTACTGAAAATGATTTTCAGTCTGTCTCTTTGCTTTAACTCCCTTTCTGTGTGTGAAAATGTCAGGCTGAAAACTCAGCCCTTATCACACACACAACTTATGCTTTCCCCTGGCTGCTCAAATTGAGATTCCATTTACCCTTTTTGCTCACCACTAAGAAAAAGGACTAGCCCTTATTCCCTTGTACTCTCTTATCTCTCTCCTCTTCACTTTCCCAACCTTCCCCTGTATTTTTCTCCTGTTTGTTATAAAATGGAAGTGGAAATGGACAATGAATCTCTAAGAAACACAAAGTATTCCTCTTCTGCACAAGGTTTTCCTTACATGCAAGAATATCTTTACACCTTTAACCACTTGCTGGAAACACTAAACCAAGCACAGCTCTCTCTAACTTGGTGTGTTAATTATACTTTATATACTTATATAGTAAAAAAAATAACTCGCATTCTAAATATTACAAAATATCGTTCTTTGTATATGTTTAATCCACTATTTAAATATATAATTATCCAAAAATGACAATCAAATTAGTTCTTCAAGTAATATAATTAATTGACTAGACATCCCCAAAATAGTTTTAATTATCCACTCCACCAAGAGCCTGAGACTTGTTCTCTAACTCCCTTCTCCCCTGCTTCCTCCTGGTAAAGGGCTTCTCTTCTGCCTAGACCCCAGGCAGAAGGGAAGTCACTGAATAAGTGAAGTTATGGGGATTTTGCTGTTAGGGCCAGGATGAGAGCCCTTGCACTAAGTTCTGTACATGTCCCCACACCTGAAAATTGCAGAAAAAGTGTGAGAGCTCCTCCTGCAGGCAACCAGAACCCTCTGGTTTGATCAGTTTGCAGAAATTGCCAATCCCCCCAGCTGCCCAGAAAGGATATCACATCTCACCAGCAGCACCAGGATAGGAAACTATCATTCCACTGCTTCCCCTCTGCATCAAGTGCCATAACAAGGAGAGAGCAAGAGGGGTGACCACCTTGGGTGCCAAAGTAAAGGGGTGCCAACAAGCAATGGCCAGCTGGGTGGGGCACAGGACAAAGCCACAAGTGGTTCATTTTGGGGGACACAAAGATTCTGAGAAGGCAACACCAGCTGCTGCATGCGCTCCTGGGCAAGCATGGGGGAGCATATGCCCCCCAGATCTGTGCACAGGGCAAGGGCAGGCATTGAAAATTCATCATTCTGAAAGGACTGAGAATTGGCAAGTACTTCTGTTAGAGACAGCTTCACTTCCATATGGAGATAACTCATAGGGCAGTGGTGCTCAACACTTGTATACTCAAGGCACCCCCGTTAGACTCAAGGCTGAGGGATGCAGCTGTTATCTTGGTAGCCATTAGAGCACAGCAAACTATACGTGCTTCTTCTATTCCAGCAAAGAAAGCCAGCTTCTCTACTTCAGGCATGCACCCCAATTTTGGAGGGTTCATTTTAGGGGAAAAATGCAAGTAAGTAAATACGGCACTAGGCAATTATATAGTGGCTTCTCCTCTAAATATGGTTTAAAATGGATGTCAAACACACAGTCCATGGGCGGGATCCAGGCCTTGGACCCACCCTATACAGCCCACTGGGCTACTAGCAAGTCAGGGAATTTGGGGGAATGGCTCATAGGAGGTGAGGACTGCAACAGAATCTGGGGCCCCAGTGCCCCATTAGATATGGGCATCAGCAGCAAGGGGGCAAGCGAGGGCTGTTGACACAACCCTGCTCATCCCACAACTGCTTGTCCTGCTGTTACCACTGCTTGCACCACCTCTGCCATGGCAAGTGGCCACTTGCCCCACTGCCTCCACCACTGGCCCCACCATTGTTGCTTCCACTATCACCATTGCTGCCCCCATTGCTGCTGCCCCTGACCACACTGCAGCTGCTTGCCTCATGGATCTGGCCTGTGAGGAGCCTTGTTGCTGGATCTGGTCCAGGGCATAGGGGTGAGTTTGACACCCTTGGTTTAAAAGAAAGCAGAAGCTACTGCATTCAGTAAGAATCCCAACGCTGACAGTATGTTAGGCAGTTTCTGAGAAGGCGCTCTGGATTAGGCCTATTAGAGCAGTAGTTCTCAACTGCTGAGTTCAGAGGAGCTGCGGACATGCCACAAAGATGGCTACAGTGTAGAAGAGTTGGCTGACCTCTGGTGGGTGGACGGAAGGAGTCAGACCATGAAGGTGGAGGCAGACAGGATTTTGGGAGTGAAAGGATGGAAGGAAGGATGGGAGGCATGGGCCAATATGCTGTAGTTTGGGGTGGAGGGACGGGAACTGTAGGGCTGTAGAAAGAGTTGGAGGTCAGTTGGAGGATCAAAAAGGTTGAGAACTGCTTCATTAAAGGACTTTGACAGAAGAATGCTTCACTGCTGAATCCCAGTGGGCTTAGGTGTAAGTTAGACACTGAGCTGCTTAGCTCTGCCAAGACTGGGGAAGTTCCAGGAATGCAAAGAGTCAGGGGAACATCAGCGATAGGGGTTAAGCAGCAGCTGAGTAAAGGTTGTCAGGATGATAATTCGGGATGCCTCTATCACAAGGGCTCTGTGCAGTGCATGTGCAGCTTCTGCCCTCGTGCTGCACTGGGGGAAGCCCCACTAGCTGACTTCCCCACTCCCTGCTGTGAAGGTCCCAGGACTCTTCCAGAAAAGTGGAGGGGGGCCCCAGCCCCTGCTTCCACATGGAGTCCTACGACCTGTGTGGCAGGGGGCAGGGAAAGCATCCAGCTCTAGCATGAGGCTTCCCTTGGTGTTGTGCATGTACAGAGCCCCTGCAATACAGGTGGGTCAGGCAGGCTGTGCTCCTTGCCTCCATGCACAGCACTGGCAAGAGATATGCACTGCCAGACACCACTGTCTGCACAAGGCACGAGCACCCTGAGTGCCCTTGCCTGTTGCTGCTACTGACAGCAGGGGCTGTGCACCATGTGGAAGAGTGTGTAGGGGGTCCCCATACTCAGGGTCTGAATGACCCTGACTCTTAGGGAGGTCTGCAGCAGTGGCAGCTGGAAGCAGCCACTGCTACCACCTAAACTGCTTAGAAAGGCGTGGGGCAGACTGGGTGGCTTATAGGGGACTCTTTCCTTTTATGGGGGGGCCTCTCATCTTATGGGGGGCTCAGCCCTAAGCCCTCCCATATTTCAAACCCTACCTACACCCCACCACCCTCCCTTACACCCACACCCTGCCCAGCAGAGCTCTGCACTCCTGCCACCCCCCTGGGTGGGAGCTCCATGCTGCCACCAGGCCCAGCCCCAGGCTCTCTGCCCCAGTGCAGCTGCAGCTCCCCCCTGCCTCTGCCCCCACCCACATTGCTTTCCTACCTGCTGGCCGGAGTGAGTGGGATGCTGGGGAAACCAAGTAGGTCCCCCTGGAGCAGCTGCAGCAGCTTGGAAGCTGCCTGGAAGCTGCTGATGGCTGGGCCAGGCCCTTCCACCTGTGAGAATGAGAGCGAGGTGCAGTAGGGTATGTTGGTAGGGGGTGGGGATGTATATGTGGGTGTCTTGCTTCCACTGTCACCGGCAGAAGGGCTGGGTGGGGTACAATTCGTTGGTGGGTGCCTATGGGCTGGATGCAAGTACCTGGCAGACTGGATCTAGCCAATGTCTGCAAACAGGGGAACCCTGCACTTCCCCCCTTGCAGAGGTGCATCTGGGAAACCCAGATGGGACCCCTGGCACCCTGGGAGCACCTGACCAAGGTTCACCATTCCCCAAGGTGCGTCCCACATTTCTCTGCTTGCAGAAGAGCATCCTGAATTGGAACTGAGGTGCACCTCAGAAAACTTGGGCAGGCACTCCTAGGGCTTCAAGGATATGAATCTGTGCATCCTGGGAATTGCCTTCTGGGCTGCCTGGAGTCTCCCACCTTAAACAAAGAGATGTCAGCTGCAAAAATGGCACACATTCATATTACCTTTTTTTGTGACCACAAATTCAGACATTTGTGGCTCAACAAAGGGTGTGGATGTTTGTTTGCTTTTTTACCCCCATAAACATTTTTACAGGGGCACAAAAGTGACTTCTTAGATCTTTTTATGGGAGCACAAAAGTGACTTGCAGTCAAAGGGTATTTTAATATAGCTAAGTGAAAGGCCATTTACCTAGGAACAAAAAATGCAGGATAGGCTTTGCAACTTAGAAAGCAGTAGGCGTAGAAAAGAATTTGGGCTTCGAGTGAACTAACATCACAACATAGTCTTTCACTGAGATGTTGTGGCGAAAAGGCTGATAGAATTCTTGAACGTATAAACAGGTGAATAGCGGCATGGGATAATATATGACATTGGTGAAACTACTCCTACAATACTGCATGAAGTTTCTGTTTCAAAATACTTTCTAAACCATTAACAAATTGGAGAGAGTGCAAACAGGAGGCATAAAAATGATCTGAAGCTGGAAAGATGAGTTAGTGTCAGTTGTAGGTAGTATAGGGCTGGGATCCCTTTCAGCCTGATGTCCTTCTGTTAAGTGATGATGGGGGGGCACCCACAGTGTCACTCAGATGATCTGGGGTGTTTCCCTCTCACCTGCTATGATTTTGTTTTTTTCTTTACTGGGAAACCAATTCTCTGAGTGACACTTTAGGCCGGCTAACTACGTGTCTTCTTGGAGCTTGCTTCACCTACACCTCACCCTTGCCACCTTCTTGATGCTGGATGATATTTTGGTCCTGACAGGAGAGGGAGCAGAATCCAACCCTCCCCTGCTTCTACTGCCACCACATGCCTGAAGTTGAATTAACTTCTGCACTTGTTATTTTAGATTGGCCCTCACCCACCTGAGCAAATTAGGTCAGAGTCAGAGCCCCTCCACCAGTCTCACTGAAAAGAACCAGGAATATGGGAAAAACAAAGCAAGAAATGAGAGGTCCAACCTTGCACAAAACACAAATAGCAAACATCCAAGTGTTCCCCTTCAGGTATTAATTTTTCAGTCCTGTAGGTGATGCCATCCTCTCTGGACTAGTTAAATATTAGGAAATCTCAGCTCCCTAGAGGGAAGGTAACTCCCTCCAGGCAGTTTCCCTCCCAAATCAATCCATCACCCTCAACAGAAAAAAGTTAGCCTCTTCTGGGCTGCTTACTGTAGGATTCAAATACCAGTTTCTATGAGAGAGACTAACCTCTCTGAAAGGCCTCCTGCCTACACCCAACACAGTCCTTAAGGGGAGGGGAAACCCCACTTAACTGGTTCCTATCCCCAGAGGCCCTTCCCCTGTTCTTGGCTCATCCTGGCCACATCTTACCCGAATCTTTTTTACACGTGCCTGTTCCGCAGCGTTTGCACCATCGTTGCAGCGTCCCAGGTCCCGAGTGATACTCCAATCACCCAAATGTGCAGCCCATGTACCTTTGCTGCTGCTGACTGCACGATGTTCCCCACAGGAAAGTCTTCCAGTGACTTTTCCAGCATGATGCTTCTGACTCTCCCTGGTGGCCCCTCCAGAGCTGGAGATACCTTTCTAGGCTCACCAGCTGCCAATCCAGAGGAGACAGCAACTTGGGAAGTGCTATACTGAGCCCTGTTTCATGTCCTCCTGTGTCCTCCTAAGCCTTGTTTCATGCTGTGTCCTCCTCCATGTCCATCTAAGGTAAGTGACAAGGGCAGGTTGTCTTTGGGTTCCACCCTTTCTCCCTCCACAGTTAGCTTGTCAAAATCAGATGGTGACTTGATTACAGCATATAGGCACCTTCATGGTACTAATCGTCTCTTTAACATAGCAGAGAAGGGCATAACAAGAACTGACAGCAAGAAACTGAAACCAGACTTGTGTATTTATGCTTTATTTCTAACTTGAATAACAGAAAGGAGGAGTGACCACTAGAAGAAACTGTCAAAAGACATGGGAATTCTTCAGCTCTTAACATCTTCAGGAGAAGATGCCTTTCCAAAAGATATACTTTAGTCAAACAATTTACTGATCCTCAGTACAGTGACATGTGGGTGAAATTCTTCAGCCTGTGTTATACAGAAGGTCAGATAATATGACAACAGTTCCTTCTGGCCTGTAACTTAATGAATGACAAGGGATTGACTGTATAATCACAACCATCCCTGTTAACTCTGGTATTCTTTTCCTGATATTTTCCTAGAGTTTGAAGGAAAGGTGGATACGCACCTTTATAGATTAACTAAGATATATGTAAATTAGAGCTATAGAGACAGCATGAACTTTCATGAGCCAAGTTCCCTTCATCCGATACAGTATCTGATGGCACTCCAGTACCCTCCTATATCTCATGTACCAGTGTTCCCATGCTTGAAAATGCTGGTGGTGGTGCTTGAACTAAGGCTTGTCCAACAAGCTTTAGTTCAAGCACCCCCGCCACCATTTTCAAGCACAGGGATGCTGAAACAAGAGATGCTGCCATACTTTCATTAGAGCAGCTTTTGGAGCTGCTCTAATTAAAGTGCCACCCCCATCTCACCCCTGGAGCACGTGTAAAGGTGCCCCTACTGCACAGTAAGCCTAAAGCGCATCAGTAGTACATGTAGACAGATGCTCCCACTGGCACTGATTTTATCCCAGTATAATTCCATTAGCTCCAATGCAATTTTTCAGTATTTATGGCACTGTAACCAAGAGAATCAGGCAAAAGATGTATAGGAGAGGAAACAATGTCTATATTATGCAATTTTCCATTTTAGCCTCATGTGCCTTTATTTTATTGACACAACCAGAGCAATACCGTATATGCACTTAACTTTGACTGTATTGAAGATAATGGCATTCATGCATAAGCTCAGATCCATGAGAGCCCTTGGATTAGTGCAATTATGGCTGGCTGTAACCCCACTAACTCTCAAGAGTACATAACATAAAGCCAGTCAAAACCCCATGCAAACAAGGATACTGTACTTTAGAAATCTGACTGTCCTGGGCAATACAAAACAATCCCTTCAAATTACAATGGATGCTGTCAGATGTGTCAAGCAATTCCTTCCAGGATGCCCAAAGGGATATAAGTGCAGAAGTCACCCCTACAGCAAATCCCTTTTTCCTATAAGGCAAATCACTTTTTAAAATTATTGTATTATGATAAACTCTCTTTCTGTCACATCATAGCAGGTATACTAGAGATTTCTTGTAACTGGTTGTAATACATTGTAGGATAAAACAACAGAGTTTGAATTTGCATTTTGAATTCAGTGAAATCAAATGTCTTCAGACTTCTCTTCTTGTTTGCCTGCATGCATAGCATGTCATATTTCACTATTTTGTGCTTCTAGGGATTTTAGAACATGCCATATTAGACGAGCTTCTTTATGCAACAACTGAACTTGTCACTTCAAATAGGATCTTAAAAGATTGATGTCTTACAAGTACATAGTTACACAACTGTGTTCATCTTTAAGACATATCTATCTGTAAAAGGAGCCAGCTGAGTTTAAGTGGATCTCAAAAATCAAGCCCAAGAAAACCCTGCTTGCCTCCCATACAGCCCAAACCCCTTGGTTCACTACTACAGCTTTTTGAGAAAGCTAGATTTAAACCCAGACATAAATGCCACACTCAGATATAAGCCAGTACTTTTTTCTGTGCATAGACAAATTCTCTGTTAGTCTAAGGGGATCCTTAGAAGTCCCTAGGAGATCCATTTAAGAGTGCCACAGGGTGCAAGCATCTGCATACAATTTGCAAGATAAACCCAGAGATTTCAAAAAGGAATCTGCAGTGTCAAAAAACATCCTAATTTGTTGTGGTCTTTCTGAGCTCTCTGCAACAGAAGAATTACTCTAGGATTTCTCTGCTGTCAAAAAACAAGCAAAAGCTAGGAGCTTTCCAAGGAGTGCCTTGAGTCTAACTGTGAGTGTCTGGGGCCTACAAAAGCTGCAAACCACTGCCCTACGTGCACATCCACTCCAGCAATGCTGTATTTATTCCCATACTACATACACTTGGTTCATGTCAAAATTGGGGCACAGGTTTTAAAGAAGGAGCCTGATTTCCACAGGGCCAGGTAGCTTAGGACAGCTGGGGCAGGATTCCCCTCCTCAGCCTCACTGTCCTTCCCTTTTCTGTGAGATGGTTTAACCCTCTCACTGCCACTTAAGGCTTTTGCAGCATCCCTCAACATACCATGAAGCTGTGACTATAGTTGTTGCAGCAGCTGTCTCACTTAAGGGAGGAGAGTGAGGCTGATGAGAAGATCCCATCTCTGCTCCTCATGAAGGAAGCCTGTAACATCTGCAATGGCAAGAAATATTCTGCCCACTTGTCCTCTCTCCCCCCACTTTTTTGAAGGAAAACTCTTGTTCTTTACAATCTGCCTTCCCAAAACAAGACACTTGTTTTTCTGGGGCACGTGGTATGTACCTAACAAGGCACATGTGTTTTTTCAGGGTATGTGATATGCATATAAATATAGTAATAAAATGCACTGAGTTCCCAACACCTAAAGATACGGTTTAATACACTCATTCAAGGAGTCCTCCCTATCTGTAATCTCTTTTTTCCCCAAACAGGCAACCTTCTTGCTTCCTGCAGGCGCCTGTACTGGATGCAGTGCAGTGCAGAGAAATAAATCCCATTCTGTGCTGCATTGCCCTGGCTAAGGACAGAAGTTACACAAACTGGTTTAAGTGATCAGAAACTGGTTTAAGCCTGTAACAGAACAGAAGTTCCATGCACATAAACCAGTTTCAAAATGTCTGAAATTGGTTTAAGATAAACTCGGTTGAATGTAGTATCAGACTTAACTGATTGAGGTCAAACTGGCTTATGAAACTTTGGTCCCAGATCCCTTCCTGGTTCAAGTTAAAGCACAGGCCCCCAGCATCCCAGGATGCTTTGAAGCCCTGGGTTGGGCTTGTGCTATCTGCACCAGAGAGCAGGGTTGGCTAGCTGAAGCAGTGCGGGCTGGCTAACAAGGAGGTGGGGGTGGTAAACCTGGCTGGGGACCACAGCTGGGTCTGCCTAGGGGATGCAGGGGCAGCCTCTGCAAGACTTTTCCTCCATATGAGCAATGGGGGCAGGGGGCTTGAGCAGGCAGGATCAGGAGGAGGGGAGGGGAGGGAGAGGGTTTATCTCCCGCTGGCATGGGACCCCAGCCAGGGTCTGCTTGGCAGAGGGCGGGCAGGAGGCCAGCAGACTCCACTCCCTCCCACCTCTGGCAGAGACTGAGGCAAGCAGTTGATGAGGGGAGGAGGAGCGGGTATAATTCTCCTCAGCTCTGCCAGGCCCTGGGGAGAGGGATGAGGCTGGAGAACCAGAGCTGGAGGAACTGGGCCCTTGCCACATGTGAGCACAGGGCCAGGTCCTGCAGGACCAGACTGAGAGATGAGAGGTGTTGGCAAAGACCTGGCACAATCATCACATGTACGTGCTGGAGACAGAGTTAAGGGAACAGGAGAGGGTCCCAGACTGCTTGGGCTGGTGTGACCAAAGAAAGAAGAAGGCAGAGAACTACACTTGCTTGATAAAGCAGAACCTGCACAAGGTGGGAGCCTGGAACGTCTAAGCAGAAACAAGACAATGAATGCATCAGAGTCCTGCCAAAGGTGCTATAGGTGACAAGCACGCTAATGTCAAGGCACCCAAGGGGGACAAGGGGGTGCAAGTGCACCTGTAAAAACCCAAGTAGAGGTGAGGCCTCTAGGATCTTCCAACACATAAGGCCACGTGCTGATTCCCCAAGAAGGACTTCCTGAATACCTGCCCTTGGGATTATGTAGGGTTTATGCAAGGCTTTCTCTTGTCTTTTTGGCTTGTTACATCCCATTTTAAGCTAGACAGAACTGTGTGCTCTGTGTTTTACTGGGCTGTATCTTAGCTTAGGCAATGACTTTTGGTTGTTTTTTGTTGTTTGCCTGAGGTTGCAAACTGCTGTGTTCGATACATGCTCACTTCAGAGAAAGGACTATTCTTGTTCAAACTTTTATGAATTCTGTGTCCTTCTCTATGCTGGGTAGGAAGTCTCTGTTGGATCTAGGCTTCCCCTTGGCCTGGCTATGATCAGTCCCCCAGCTTGTTTTCTGGTTCATTCCTTAACCCAAATTCAGGCTATATTTGAACCTGCTCCATCCAACAACAGCACCAACACATACCGTTACCTCTCTCCTCTCCAGAAGCAATTCTGTCCCTTTTTTGAGGAGAGCCATCCTCTTCCTCTAGAAGGCCACTCTCCTTCACTGGGGAGAGGGGCTGGCAGCAAGAAGTAAGAAGTGGGATTTTCCCCTATCTCTAGCCACCAGGGATCTGGGCCAGTTCTCCTCTCTTCCAGCACTCCCCTCCCCGCATACAGCACTCACATCTTGGAGGAGGGAGAGTTGCCAAGTGTTTGTGGAGCTCCACAAATCACATGTGATCTATTAACCAGCCTTAGTGGACTAATCTTTAGCTAGTGCAAACCAGCAGTGCCCCAGTTACAGCTCTGTGCACCACATAAATACTTTATTTATTTTTTGATTAGCATTTGTGCCTTTCCAAGTCAATCCTTGGGAATTACTTAAATTCTCTTGGTGGTCCCAGACTTACAAGAAGCAGCATGGTCTTCATTTTCAGAACGGAAATTTGTACTTTTAATTTTCTTTTAGTTATTCTTTGCTCCAGTTTCTTTCTGTTATTGGATTTTGCTCTCTTTGCCATGACATTTTTCCAGCTGTGTCTTCTAACTGGTTTGAAGACGGAACTTAATTAATTTATGAAATAAATTATGGCATGGCTCGTTGTGATAGCAGGGAACTGGACTTAGTGACCCAGGAGGTCTCTTGCAGTTAGTCTTGCACTCCTGTCTAATATCTGAAGGGAAATTGAAGATTTAACTCACCCTGCCCAACTGGAGAAAAGGGCAGGAGAGTCTCACCTGCTGCTTTCCTGTTTTCTTTATCAAGGTACTTTATTAACCCCTTCAGATGGCCCCTCACTCCCTTTCCTGTTTTAACTTTTTTGCATTACCCTTCCTGGCCAATAAGCATTTTTGTCCCAGAAGATGGCCCTTTCCGATCCATTGGGCCTCTAAATTTATATATAATCTTCTTTTTCCCCACCCTACACCAGGCCTTCTGACCTCCTGCTAAACAACACAAATCAGGCACCTTGCTATTAATCAGTGTCAGTTGTGAGCAGTAACTATAGGGATATTACAAAGCATGACCCTAGAAAACTAAAAGTGTACAGAAGCTCTGGACAAAAATCATTAGCCAACTTATGTTAGGGCAGTTTAGTATCTGAGTAATGGGGAGCTGAAGTGCCCTTGCAAATGAATGATCATGATGGAAGAGGGAGGATGTTGCTAAGAGTAAGAGCTTGTTTTTTTATTCTTTCCACAGAGATCTCTTCTGTCAAGTTATACTGTAATACAAACAGTCAATAGCTTTATCTCCCTTTTGCAGCTGGCAGGAAGAGTGTGTGTAGCAACATTACCCCCTACAGTTCAACAATATGTTCCCAGTCTTTAAGCCTTTGGTAAGGTTCTTGGTTTTGCTTAAGCGACTAAACAGACTCTTATTTTGCTTTTAAACTCCAGAAAACATTGTAAGAAGCAAAAATGGAGAGAGTCAACTCACCAACCTGTAAACAATAATTACTACAAATAGTATTCTGGAAAAAAATGCAATGCACACAGTGGGCTTGACTGACTAGTTAGGATTTTTTCTTTTTTATAACTGTTCATCTGAAAATTCTTCTTTGACCAGGATAACAGTGATTGTTGTATTTCCTTGCTGCTTTCATAGGCTCCTATGAGAGGGATGCAAAATATTTGGCAACAGGTAACACTTCTTGATAATCGAGTATATTAATTCTTTATTTCTTCACCATTTGGAAGAAAATATATTCAGACTTCATTATTTTTTCACATGGAAGTGGAATGCTTAATAGACCCTTCACACAGATTTGCCATTGGCTTCCTTTGCTAGGCTGGTACAAAGCAGCCAAAACACAAAAAGGACTCTATATCCCACACTGGTTAAAAAGTTCTTTGAAATCACTGGCATTTTTACATCCTGCACATAGGTAGGGATTGTACTTCTGAACCTAAGACTTGGGCTATTGTCTCATGCAGAAAGGTGGATAGATTCGTACCTTATAGAGTAACTAAATCAGAGATGCATAACTTTCATAAGCAACAGTTTACTTCATCAGATGCTAAAAAGCAAGCCACTTATCATGAAAGTTTATACATCTCTATAAGGTACAAATTACCTTGCCTGGTGTCTGACTTCAGACAAACAGAGCTAAGTCTTTTTCTTTGTCGTCTCATATGCCACCTCACCCTGATTTTGGTTTTTAGTTTGGTTGACTTGAGGATTTTTGTTTTGTTTTATACTTTTATGTATGCAAGTAAAAACAGAGGAAACATACAAGATCAAAGATAAAGGAACTCGAAAAAGCCGCAGTACCTCCAAAATTGCCTGCAAATGCCAGAGTTACACTTGGAACTTGGCTTATGTAACAGGTATCTGCTCTGGGCCGATCCAAACATGGCCCAAATACCTGTTCCTGGGGCAACCGCCAGCCTTCTAGCCTG
Source organism: Caiman crocodilus (assembly GCA_030014935.1). Lineage (NCBI taxonomy): Eukaryota > Metazoa > Chordata > Crocodylia > Alligatoridae > Caiman > Caiman crocodilus. Next base: position 249,540,442 of record JAGPOW010000261.1, on the reverse strand, counting down.
CCATGCCTTGCTGTTAATTGCTTAATTGATGTTAATTACTGGGAGGCTGCCCTTGTACTGCCCCGCTGCCAGGGGCGCTATCTGCAGCTCCGTTTCCTCTCCTACACCACAGTCCACACCTTGCCAATGGAATGGACTAGCCTTATTACAATCTAGTCCTTTTTTGTCCTCTCTGGGCCTGCCTTTCTTTGATATGCACCCTCTCTGCCCTATTTCACCATGTGCCCCCCTCTCTGGGGCCTCCTCAGTAATGCTGCCTCCTCTCTGGGGCCTCCGCACCCACACTGGGCCTTCTCAGCAACTGCCCCTTCTCTGGGGCTTCTCAGTAATGCTGCTCCCTCTTCGGGGCTCACCATGCCCACACTGGGGCTTCTCAATAATGCTGTCCCTTTTTGGGGCTCACTGTGCCTGCACTGGGGCTTTTCAGTAAGGCTGCCCCCTCTCTGGGGCTCCTCAGTAATGTTGCACCCTCTCTGGGCTTACCACGCCTGCATTGGGGCTTCTCAATAATGCTGCCCCTCTCCAGGGTACTCAGTGAACCCAGACTGGGGCTTTTCAGTAATGCTGCCCCCTCTTTGAGGTTCCTCAGTAATGTTGCACCCTCCCTGGGCTCACCATGCCCACACTGAGGCTCCTCAGCAATGCCCTCTTCTCTGGGGCCTTCTCAGTAGTGCTGCCTCCTCTCTAGGGCCATCTCAATAAAGGCTGCCTTCTCTCTGGGTTCACCACAATGCTCCCCCCTTCTCTGGGGCTTCCCCACAATGCTGCCCCTTTCTCTGGGGCTGGGGTCTGTGCACCCTGAATGCTGCACCCTCACTGGTGCTGGGTCCCCACACTCCACTGTGAGTTCCCTATGAGGTCTCCTCCAACCCCTAAAAGCCTCACCCAAACCACCGGTCTAACAAATAGCAACACAAACACAAGCCTGACTATAACTTAAATGGAAGCTGCTTGGCCATAACAACATTCAAGCATACCCGGGGATTCTTTATCTCGCAGCCGTGTCAGACACTGCTCGTGTCTCAGGCTTCTCCACTCTTTCATGACCATGAGCTCCTTCCTCCTTGACTGCTAGAAGGAAACTGCCTCTGGCTTCAGCTCCTAGGGTTTATAAGGGAGCCAGGCCCTGCCCCTTCTGGTCAGCTGACCTCCTCTGGTTGTCTTGGCAACCCACAGCTGGGCTCCTTAGTCACTTCTAGGGCTCCCGCCCTAGCAGTTTCCCCTCTTTAGGAGCAGGGCACCTCAGTGCTCTGTGACAGCTTAATTCTAGGTTGTTACATAAGCTGGCATTGCCCTTCAACAGGGATTGAGGTAGAGACTAAAAGTCTTTCAGCTGTTACTCACAGATTCATAGAAACATAGAAACTTAAGATTGGAAGGTACTTCATGGTCATCTAGTCCACACGCCTGCTGAAAGTAGGACCATTCCCAAAGAGATCATCACAGCTAAGGCTTTATAGCTGGGTGTGATCACCATATGGGCATGCCCTACCCCTTGAGCTATATTGTACCTGGGTCTATTTACCCACCACAACTTGCTGTTCACACTGGGGTTTTACCTCTGGAGGTGGTAATCAGTAGTTCCCATAGGGCTCAGGGTGACTCTGCTGACATGTTGTCTTTGGAGCTTCTTCTCCCCTACACCCACCTCTCTCCACTCAGGTTTTTATGTTCAGCCTGGGTGATGCTCAGACATGATGACAGGGCTTTCTCTTGTGCTGTGGCCAAGTGAGGATGATGACTGCAGAGGGTCTTGCTGCTGTCCCATATGCTCTGAAAATTACTATGCAACAGAAAATCCAACTTAAATAGCTTGGGTGTTATGGTGGGCAGAGCAATGATGACCCCACACTGAGCACTCTTCTTATGTGCATAGGTGCCTCAGTGCCTGGCACATCCTTCCCTCACCCACCTACAGGTTAGAGATGCCTCGTGGTGGGCTGGCTTTCTGGTCTGGGTTCTATCCATCCAACTGCACAACCAGGTATGGTAATACTGTGAGGCATGCCACACCATGCCTACCCAAATACTGCAGTGCTGCCAACCCCCTGTTGATGAGCTCTGGGTCTGCAGATGCTCTGCCAGGATGTGCAGTGCTAGGGAGGCTCTGTGCTGAGTTTTCCCCTTAGTGAATGCCCACAGTGTCCACTAAGCCACACTTTCTCAACTCCACCTGACCTGAGTATTCCTACATGGGTCCCCACGAGTGCCAGAGAGCAGTGTTGTGTCTGGGCTGTGCAGCCCACCACTGCATCATTTAGCTGGAGTTTGGTCAGGTCCCCAGTGCCCCACTGGAAACTGAGGTTTCCTGTGTTTTCCTGGGGAACTTAGTCCAAGGTAAAGCAACTGGCTTCCAGAAAGTAATGAAAAGTGCATCTAGGTCCTCCCCAGATGCTTCGGTGGCAAGACACATGTGTGCCACTTCCTGGGCACATTGACCCTGGGAGAAAGTGCTGGATCTCATCTGGCCGCGGGGAGTGCATTCAGCTTTGTTGCCAGCACTCAAAAGTGCTCTTCCCCAGCTTCCATCTCTGGGCTTCTTTTAACCCTGGAGCTTCCAGACCCTGGACAAATCAGTGGAACTCCTTCCAGCTACATGGTCTAGAGAAGAGGAGACTGAGGATTTAGTAGCAGCCTTCAACTACCTGAAGAGTGGTTCAAAAAAGGATGGAACTAGACCAGTGGTCACCAACCAATGGGTCTTGATCCACCAGTAGATCTCGGAGCCTTACCTGGAGTTCTGATCCTCAGAGGCAGCAGCGGTGCCAAGCTAGCCACTTGGAGCCTGGCCAGCAGCCAGAGTTTGGCTTGGCCAGCCAGGCTTTGTTTCCAGTGATGCACACTGCTGCCACATGCACCATGCCACCTTTTTTAGCTTTTTTTTTTTT
>JAGPOW010000261.1:249524400-249535125 GCA_030014935.1 Caiman crocodilus | reverse complement strand
AAAATAAATATTAAGCTAAATTAAGCTACAGAATATTTAGTAGGTTGGCAAATGGAACAAATGCTAACTTCCTCCAAAGTTAAGAGGAAACAGGAACAAAACTATCTAAATCAGCTGAGCCACACATCTGTAGCTATTTTAGTGCAAGTCTGCATGTAGAGACACATAGGTTAGTAGAGGAAAGTCATAGGTTTTATGACATTATTAGGCTTGATGATATTATTTTATCTTGCAGTCTAAACGGAGGTTTGAATTACAGACACTAAATGAACAAGAGTGCCCGCACACAAAGGTGTACTAGTTTTAATACATCAATTTGGAAATACTGCTGCTTGTTGCATCAATACATCCCTGTGTGGAGACTGGGCATTGCCATGGAATTAAGGAGTCCATTATCCTAGCACCTCACACTAAAACAATATAATTTCGTTAAAGGTATTCAGACTTTGATGAAATGATAAAGATGACCTCTTTATCATAGGGGCAATGGAAACAAACCTAAAAATCCCTCCTCATACCAGTTATCTTAATAAGATGAATATCCCTGCTGACTGCAATGAAACTATTTAAATGAGTAATTGTTGCAAGATTGGAGTCATTAATAACAAATCCAGTTATGCAATTAAGTTTCACATGCCCCATAATAATTATATGTGATACTGGGGTAGCTGTTCTCTAGGCAGTTCATTAATGAAAAAAATAGGGGGCAAAGTTTTGCATATTTAACAAAGGCAAATATGGTCATGAATAAATATATTGGCTTACTGAAATATATGAATCGTAAAACCAACAGCAAGGAATGATGCTGGCTGTAACTTAGTTAAATTAGGGAGGTCATATAAGAGAAGAACAAAAGAATTGGTATTTAGTGGGTCAAATGTAGGTTCATCTAGCCTAGTATCCTATCTTACACAGTGGCAGAGAGCAGATGCTGAAGGGGGGGCATGAACAGGGCATATCTAGAAACTTTCACCCCCTGTTCAGCTCTCACTATAGCTTGTGGCATCCAGCCATCCCTTATGAATTCCAGCCACAGTAAAATACATTATAATCAATTGCAACACAAGCACTGCATTTTTGGGAGTATTGCCCAAGTAATAATACCAACTAAAAGCATGAGAGAATATTACTAGATCATGTCACAGATTTTGTGTAACATGCCTTGCATAAAAACATCAACAGCACATGACAAACAATTTTAAATATTAAAAGTATTAAGGGTATGTTTGATACCCTTGATGTAGGCAAACCCTTAAACTGCTGTAGTTAGATCAGTGCAATGTCTTCATTTTCAGTATAAGAGTGCCCAATTTAATTTAAATCTATATAGAATCAACTGAATGATTTGCATTGCAGACTCTAAGTTAAAGTCCCCGCAGAGTTTACTTTTTGAGGGGGTGGGGTCCCACAGCTGAGTGCAAGTTTAGTTCAGATGTTGTGTATGGAGGCCCTAAAGCTTTCATCCTAAAATCCTGAATGCATATATGGGTGCATACTTGTAATTTAAATAGTATACACTTGAAATCAATATTGTTGTATAGATAAAGCAAGTCCACAGGGTTTGTACATTGAGAGAAGTTTAAAATGTCTTCAAACATTAAACAAATAAAAATATAATGGTCCAAATTTAAAAAAAAATACTATGGTTTCAAAAACACAATTCTAAATTTGTTAAATATTATAAGTAATAGGAATCATTAGCCCAATATAAGCATATGCCTGAAATGTAAACCCAATGGGCACATCTCCACGCACAATTAATGAGACTGAATATACTCTGGCTCAATCTGAGCCAGAGTAAACTAATCCCAATGTCACTATCTACATGTGCGTTTAAGTGTACTGCTGAATACTACTTGTATCTGACTGGGACTATCCAGCAGTGCAATAAATTGGTTTAGTGTGTCCTAATTACTGTGCACATGTAGATGGTGAAGCCTTTACTGTGCAGCAAATTAGCCTGCTGCAGAGTATAGTGTCTTGTATAGATGCAGGGGTGTAGGTTGTAGCTGTGTTAGTCTGGACATAGGCAGAAAAGGTTCCTTGGGTGAATTAGATATCTTTTATTAGACCAACCCAAATAGTTGGAGAATAGTTATTAAACAAGCTTTCGAGCTCAAAAACCCTTTGTCAGGCTAAGGAAGCTTCAGCAGTTGGTGTGTGCTCTTCCTGCGTGGAATGAAGAGTAAAGAAGACAGGCGCTGGGCTGGGGAGTATAGATGCACCCATTTTCTGTAAAATTGTACTCTTGCAAGACTACAATACAGACTACTGAAGCAGCTATGCCTTAATGTATAACCAGTGTTATTAAACATAGTACATGTTAAACAAGTTAAGGAAGAGTATCAGAGTCCAATTAGTTGTTCATAAAATTAATGTTTTTTCTTTAGATAATGTACAAGTCTTTGTAACCTGTTAATGATCTTGATGTAGAATTATATAATTGGTTTAAAAGAGTAGCAAAACGCTTTTTAGAACCAATTCTGCTGACCTCTTTTATGGTAATAATTTATTAACTACTTTTGAGAACTTTGAATAAACAGAGCATAAGGACCCTTTTAAAGAAGTGTAGCAAGCATGCACAGGTTTATCATTAGAAAGACAGCAAGGACTAGTAGGCTGAACACAAGATTAAAATCCAAAATGTGCAGTTATTTCTGGGCTTCACCACTTACTTTGTGTCCCTCAGTAAGTAACAAATTATTTAAGCGAACACTTCCCAATCTTTTCCCATGGTGACCCCATTTTCAGTATCTTATTCCTTGGAGATACAGGTTTTTCTACTAGCCTTGTCAAGGAAATCTAAACTTTTGTTTTGTGCTCAAAGAAACTGAACTCTATAAGCTCTTAATTGAGCTTTAGATTTACAGGGAGAGGTGCACAAACAGGACAGCTATGGTATTGCTCAACTAACTATTGCCAGATACATTGGTAGCACTACCTCAAGTGCTGTGTGGCAAGCATTTTTCAGAATGCTTTTGCTGTTATTTCCCAATTTCTCAGTAACATAAGGCCCTCCCTGGAAAATGCTCTAAGGCCACAAGGGCCTAGCATATGGCCAAAGAGCTTCTGCCTGGCCACTGCTCCTCCCATGATTCTTGCACTATGGCAGCTGGGGGATCTGAGCTCTGTGCTCCCCATGCAGCTGCAGGAAGCGAAGTCAGGCTGCACGTGGCAGAGTGGGGCAGGGACCAGAGCCAGGCTGCCTGTATTGAAGAGGGGGGAACAGGCTGCCTGGGTAGTGGGAGCTGCCCCACTAGTGAGCAGCCAATACAGTAGGTGGTCTATGAGTCTGTGTCCCTGCTCCTCCCCCCCACAGTCCCCAACACCCAGAAGTTGGACAGCTCTGCTCTAAGGTGCTCCTGAGAAATGCCAATGATCAACACTTTCAAGGTTGGGGCTGGCCAGGTTTTTCAAGACTATTGCCTGAAGTCAGCTACCTTAGCAGTCTGATCCAAGCACCCCTGCAAAAGAGGCAATCATATATCTTAGGACATGCCTATCTTGTAGTCACAGAAAGGACTGCAGCATAATCATACTGGAGCTAGCTTTAAAGCAGCTGTCTTGGGCACTGGTGGCAGTCTAGACATGATAGCACAGGGCTCAGTTTAGGCTCTTTTATGATGTGATTGCAGTATAGACCTGCCCTAGTTAGTGCTTAAGGGCATCTATACATGTGCTCCAATGCATTCTGGTTGGATCACGTTGAAGCTGGAGTGTTCTAATCTGAACATTTCAGCATGTTGCAGCATCTCATATGTAGCAGCCTTTAAAAACTGGACCCACCTGAACAGAACGGGAAGAGAGGCCTGGCAGAGACTGAGTTTGTCCCAGAGGGGACACTGCAGGCTCTGAAGGCAAGTGAAGCTGTTTGGGAGCAGCCCTGTTGGAAGTGGGAGGGGTGATGTAACCCCAGCACAGTTTGAAGGAGAGCTGTTAGCAAAAGCCTGGGAAGGGCTCTGAGCTGGGATTGGCTGAGAGGCTTGGATAAAAGGGGGAGCAGTTTTTCTCGCAGGGGGAAACAAGAGAGAGAGGGGGCTGAGGGTCAGGCTGGAGAGCAGATTGAGAGTCTCAGTGCAGCGTTCCCTCAGAGCCCCTGAGAGAGGCCTGCAGGAGCAGAAGTGGAGAAGCTGCAGCGGCAGGAGCAGACAGGGACTGCTGGTGTGAAGAACCCAAGTCTGAAGAGACGTGACTGCAGTGGTGTGGCTGGGTGAGCACAGCAGAGCCGGGGTGGGGGCTGCTGGAGCCTGCCCTAGTGTCCCTGAGGGGTGAGGGGCCCCAGGGGTAGGCAAAGCCCAGGGAGGAGCTGCATTTGCGGGTGGCTGTGAGGCTGTGTGGGGCAGCAGGAGGTTTGCTACAGCCTGCAGCCCAGACGCTGCTCACAGCAGAACCAGGGAAGGGGGGCAAAGGCAGGGGCAGGCTGTCTTGCAGGAACTGCAGAGGAGCCGCTGCTTGCTACCCAGAGACCCCGGGAGCACGGAGATGGACACCAGCGCCAGGGAGTGTCCACAGATCACGTGCAGGGACACAGACAGTCCCGCTTCCTGAGATACCCCGCCAAGGGCCGCGCACACAGGGATTCCCAGGGCACTGTGTGCAAGCGAGAGACTGTGCAAATGAGTTCTTGAGGGTTTATTAGACAGTATATCTATGTGTTTATTTATTGATTATTTATTATGATGTAAATAAGTAAATCTTGTACTTGTTCTTGTTCGAGAACTGTCTGCAAGGGTGCTTGATTGTACTGGGAGGCTCTCCGCTTGGAGCACTGCAGCGGCTCCCCAGGGGAGCTGGGCAGGGCTACTGGCTACTGGGTACCCCAGGATCCCATTATTCAGGTGAAAGTGCATGTAGCGTCATGCCCAGGGTTACAGTATGTTCAAATGTATTCATATGCATTTGAAATGCAAATGTTCATATGCATTTCATATATCCTGCATTTCAAAATGGTGGCAGTAGTGCTTTAACTAAAGCTCACTGAGTGAGCTTTACTTAAAGCACCTGCAGCACCATTTTGAAACATGGGATGCTGAATACATGAGACACTGTGAGGTTTTTAATTGGAGCAGTTCCAGAAAATCACTGTAATTAAAATGCCCCTGCCTCCACACCTCAAAGCATGTGTAAAAATACCCTATGATCCTAAAACCAATTCTAAGAACCCAGATTTGAACAGTTTGGCTTTGGTCCTAACTAACCCTTGGGCTAGATTCACAAATTCACTTCAGGCATCTATATCCAGAACATAAGCCTCCAGAAGTCTTACTCGGCTCCACCTAACCTTAGAGGTTCCTACTTTCTCCATGGGCCTATATTTCTATCCAAAAAGACTCTGTACATTTGTACTGCCAAATATGTTGCATAACCAGAATCAAAGTCCTTCTGGTGCTAAACTGCTTGGCAGCAAGATCCTAATGAACTTCACAAACTAGGTATTCCTCTGCCTGTCTTGCCTGATGCTCTGTGTTCCCATAATGTGCCTGTCAGATCATAAAACACAGCCAGGTGGACACAGTGTCCCTCTATTATGGCAGTAACTAGTGCAGTTGCCTGGGATTATAGAAACTCTGGTTCAAATGCCTCCCCTGCTTGATTTGGAGTAGGGACATGAATCCACATCTCTTACCTCAAGACAATACCTGAATATTCAGGCCAAACCCAAAGCCTAGTGGAATCTTTGCAGTGATGTTAATCAGGGCCCCCTATAGAGGGCAAATGTGAGCCTCTTGTATCAGCATCAAGAAAGTATCATGGCTAGTACTTTAGGAATGCATATATATTCTATATTGATACAGTACTATATGCATCTCAAAATAGATAAAGATGAAATTTTATTCTTCACTGTTTTGGTTTTAAGTGAGATAAATCATCATAAGATGTCAGTTGCAAATCAGCTATAACATTTCTGGCCTACTGTATTTTGGACATTAGTAAAGATCTATCTCAGCACGGGAACAAAGGGCTCTTCTTTCACAAAATAAACATAAAATGCTATCTAGTGTTGGCTCTTTGCTACTGCAGTCTAACATAACTATTTCTGAATGTAATGAAGTGAGCCTGTAATACAGTAAGCTATATGAAAAAGCATTATGGGCTGAGGATGTGGAAACTCTTGCCAGTTTTAAAATCTACTCTGGGTTCAAGAGGGCAGCTAGAACTCAATTTACTGGGTCACCATTCTGCACAGTAAACCACTGGGCCAGATAGCAGAAGGCAGAAAGGAGTCAAGGTTTAATATTCTTGTGAAAGAAGGGAAACATCTGTTTATAATGATCTAGGAACCAGTTTTTATATATAGATATATAGGCCACAAGGCTTTCCACTTCCAGGTTTACAAAGTACAGCTACCCTACAGCTAGAGAAAATGTTTTATTTAAAAAAAAAACCCAACTAAATCATCATTTAAAGTAAAAGTACCTGGATTTAAAGATCAAGAACAGTTGTTCTTGAGCTTAAATGAAATCTGTTGGCAGTTCTCAAAGTCTCAAGTATATCCCCTAACATGTATTCTTTAACTTATTATAATAATTTAAATGACTGCTTTTTATTTACCTCCTAATTAAGGGTAGATACAGTTATACTCCATCTACAGAGATATTTTTATACTAGGAAAATTTTTCCTATACAGTGCTACTTCACTAGTAGTGTTTCTGTCCATCAACTGACTGCTATGACATCTCACCACATACAAAAACATCTTCTTTAAATTGCCATCAACCTTGCCTAGACAGATCAAAACATCTTAGCTTCCTTTGCTTGACATGTCTCAAAAATGTCAATTTTATACTCAGCGGCTGAAGCAACAAATAATAGTTTTCATGTTTTCTCAAGGAAGAAGGAGAAAAAGAAAAGGTGGCAGCAGCAACATGCATTAAAATAATTGCATATACTGTGATTTTCTTCTTCAAGAGAAATTTTCCAATAGTAGCTGTATAAACTGCATCTTAACACTGCAGGCACCTTCTCACACTACCCTCAGCCTTTGTATTTGTGTATGAAAAGTGGGGTCACAAATAATTTGCTTGAGAACAATTGCAAGTCTCAGTGAATAGGCTTTACTCAAAAGGACACAGTACTGTCAGGTCAAATCTGGGTCATAGATCAGGATTTATAAATGTTTATTAGCCAAAAAAATCTTTCCACTGGGATTTGTAAAAGCTTCTCAGAGCAATTTTATTGCTCTTAGGGTTCGAATAAAGAAATGTTACTTCCAATGACAAAGGAACTCTTAAAATTTCTAACAGAAACATTTTTATATAAAGAAAAATCTGTACAATATTTGCAAATTACAATGCCAGCATTTGTGCTAATGCATGAGAATCTGAAATTGAAACTGAGTGTACATTTACTAGGCTATTTTTATTGTCCAATATCAGAGTGATGCAAAAGCAAGCAAACAGCATGACCTATGAAAAGTAAACTAGATTGGTAAAAAAAATCAGATTTAATCTGCTGGTATTATTAACAAAATGACAAATCTTGTTCATGAAGAGGGCAGACATCTTGGCATGTGGCAAAGATAATCTATCAGGGTTCAAGAACAAATATAGAGTTTGCTGCCCTTTTACAACATACATTTCTTCTTCTTTGCTTTCATTAATGACATGCACATAGAGTATCAGCCGCCAAATAATGATTTTAATGCTTTTTTTATTTTAAATCTTCACACAAATTTACTCGAGGCAAGAGGAAGGATTAATGAATCATATGCGGCAGATGTTAGTTATAGTTAATGCAGTGTTGAAAGATGACCTGTAAAGGGTCAATGCAATGGGTGCAGATAAGAATCAGACTATAACAAAAATATACTGGTTCTTGTTGACTTTTTAATATGGAAAACTTGTTAAAAAATGAATAAATCACTATACCAAAGCATCAGACTTGACTGGAAGTTTTGACAAAATATAGGAAAGATCTATAGGATTTGGCCCAATGTACTCTAAACTGACAGTAGCCCTCTAAGGTCATTTACACAGCCTGCAGTCATAACTGAAAAAAGACTAGGATCTGATCCTGCAGTGAGCTCTACACGGGAATAGGACCTCAGAGAAGTCAATGGTGTTCTGTGTGACACAGAGACCCTACTTCTGCCATGCAGGTGGTAATCCCACTGAGGGAGACCAGGATTGCTTGACATGCACATTCCTGTGTTGTCAAGATCATTTTCCCCACCCCAAAAGAACTATAAAAATCACAGCAGACTTCTCCCTGGGGCCAATTTCTCATCAGAATAGCACAATTATTGCACAGAGCAGATGGCCCTGTGTGGTATGCATAAGGACCAGCTAATGTAGCTTTTGACAGTGCTGCGCAGGGTCATCTGTTCTATTGGCCTCAAGGTTGCCATACAAGCTCTTCTGCTCTACTGACACCAGGCAGGAGCAGCCAACTTTGTACAGCATCCTTAAAAGCCAACCAGCACAGCCCTTAAAGACACCACACAAAGTCATCTGCTTCACCACCACTAAGGGTGCCTGCCTGTCTGTCGCAAAAAGTCATCTGCTCTGTGACAAAACATGGCTCACCTTGAGAGAGGTGAGTTGGTTTGAAATCAGTCAGAAGATAGTCTATAAAGGTACATATCTACACTAACTAAATAAGATATAGAGAGAGAGCACAAGCTTTTTTGAGCTCAAGTTCACTTTATCAGATGCTGTGAAAGAACAGCACAGAGCAGGAGGGAGGGAGACGGGGAGTGCGGTGAGAAGCAAGCAAACAAAGAACCCATAGGAACAAAGAGGTCACAAAAACAATTCATAGACCCTGTAAACCATACTTAACACACTCTAGTCTGTGGATGAATTCTTGGTCCACAATTTCCTATTCAAACTGGTTTTTAAAATTTTCTGACTAAGAATAGCAATCCTGGAGTCAGTGATGGAGTGTCCAGGGAGGTTGAAATATTGTGCCACAGGCTTTTCTTTCTGCAGTTGAAGCCTAATTGGTGTTCATTCTTACATATGGAGATTACTCTGTCTTTCCAATGTATATAGCAAATGGGAATTGTAAGCAAGCGATGGCATATATAAGGTTGGTAGATTTGCAAGTGAATGAACCTTGGATGTTGTACTCAGTATTAGACTCAGCTTGCCATCCCACAGTTCCTGGAGATGTTGCTGGTCTGCTCCACTGAACAGGAATTAATCCTCCATCAAGAAGCTGGACACCAGTTACTGAGCACACACAGAAGACTGGGATATGTCAGGAAGCAACAGAGATACAGGCGTGTGGGAATCTGCCACATGGCTCCCCTAGGAATCCCCGGGAAACCTTCACTGGGCACCAGGGAAAAGCAGCATGGCTTGGTAAGGGCTGGGGGCATTTCCTATATACTTGTAGGAATGAGGGCAGTGCCAGCAGCTGAGCAGGAACAGCAGGCATGGCAGCAGGCACACCCCGTAAGTGTGTGCTCGCTGCATGTTGGCAGGCACGCTGGGACAACTGGTGCCAGAAATCAGCAGGGCCAGTATGATGTGGAGCAGATGCAGCACAGAGGTGGAGAGCAGTGTACCCTATACATGGAGCACTGGGATAGACTCCTATGCTCCAATGAGGCCCGACAGCCTGAGAACTCAGAGGGATCCTCGGCGTGAGATTCCAGGAGCTGCAAGGGAAAGGAAGTGGGAAAGCTTCTCCCTCCCCACCTGGAAACAGGCAGAGACAAAAGAGGTTGACTGCCTTGTAGCAGCAGCAGATGTGCTGGGGACTGGATCTTCAGGCATGAGTGGCACCAGTAAATCTTTTTTGTCTTTTTGGGAGGAAAAGCTTGGAGGAGCAGGTTCGAGGGACCAGTATGTGAGTTTAATTAATGTGGGAGGTGGAGCTTGACTAATGCATTAAGGCTTTATTGATTGACAAGGCTACAGGAGACAATAATTGGCCAGAGTCACCAAGGCCACGAAGTAGGGACTGAACTGACTGCGAGCAATTGAGGCATAGATTCATTTTGAAGCAAAATGAACCGGAACACACTTGCTTGACCTTTAATGCGAGCCTGGGAGGCATTTTTGGTTTAAGGGCAGCAGAATGTAGAGGCTTGTCCTGTCGACTGCCCTCACATGCAGGCCTTGGGCACAAAGGGTGCAAACAGCTCACCCTGCAAACCAAGCTGAACCTACAGGCCTAAGTGCTGGTTGGTGCACGGATGGGGTAAAGGGGAGGAAGGAGCCCAGCATGAGTGACTGGTGCCTCCTGAATCTGAGAGGGCACCTGCAGAAGCTACCAATAGCAGTGGCCCTGTCAGGGGGGACACCAGCCCTACCGACAGCATCAGTGTCAGCTGTCAGGGGGGCACGTGCACCCCCATGTACCCCCTACCAATTGCCTATGGAGCCCTGTAGGAAGAACCCACAGAACACCCACACAGAGCCACGTGATGGCCAGGAGCCTTCCACACATTGAATAAGACCAAGACATGGCAGGTGAGAATGGGAGGGTGGCTCTTAAGCACTGGGATGCATCAGAGCCAAACTATCAACCTATAAGACCTGGTCTTTGGAAGGTTCAGGCTTTCAAGCCTGGCAATACAGGTCTTATCTCTGGCATTGCATGTGAGGCATGAGCAAAACAGGTGAACACATTACTTCATATCAGTCTGAAAGAAAACCATCTTAACTAGATACTTCCCTCTAAAGCAGTGGTTCTCTACCTTTTTAGACACCAGGCATCCTTTAATAGACTCCATGCACTTCTTTCTGGACATAAGGCACTCTAAAAATGCCAGCT
>JAGPOW010000261.1:249450268-249518876 GCA_030014935.1 Caiman crocodilus | reverse complement strand
GGGGGAATACAGTCCTCCAACGGGAGGGATGTCCTGGTCCCCCCTCAGGAAGACCGAGGCAAAGAACCCATTGAAGATCTCCGCCTTCCCATCGGCTGCAAGCACCAGGTTACCCAACGATAATTACTAATTCTATAGTCAATGTAAAAGATGTTGAGTAAATAACATCTACCCAGGAGAACTTCTACAATCTTTTCTCTGATGCCTGAAGAAGGGTGTTTGTGCCCAAAAGTCTACAATTAAAGAATTTTTTTTTGCAAAAACCTAGTTGGTCTAATAAAAGATATCACCTCTACTACAAGTTCTGATTCCTTTTTCCTCTAGACTAATACGAGTACAACCTGGATACCCTCCAGAGAATAAGGACATTTAGCTTAAGAATCTGTGAAATAGGGAGCAACTTCTGTTATCTAATCTAGATCTGGCATTTTCCAAAAGGTTTGATCAGGCCCATAACTTTTAATATTAAAGACAAGTACATCTATGACATTTTCCAATAAAATGATCCCAAGAGCATTTGGCAAACACAATGAAACCAAAAAGTGTGTCCTGTGGATGGGCATCCCTTCAAATAGTTTATAAATAACAATCAGGACTCATAGTAGAGATGATATCTTTTAATAGACCAAGAAGATTTTTGCAAAAAAAATATTCTTTAATTGCAAGCTCCTTGAGCAGCCCCTCTTGGGCCGTCAGGCTTTGCTACTTCCATATTGGCCTCATCACACAGGACCTTCAGTTCCCGTGAGTTCCTCTACTGTATGTGGCCTGGCCTTATGCCAAACCCTGAGCTAATTCTGTCCCAAGCCCCTCATGGGCCTGTCCCTTGCACTGTCCTTCAAGCTTACTCCCATTTGGCCCTACTCAGTACATGCCTTGGGCTATCCTTCAGGCCTTCTCCAACTTCAGCACTACTCAGCCCTCCTCACACACACAGCTCTTTAGATCTACTCACACTTCAGCCCTACTGTGTGCAGTGACTCCTAAGGCTCTCTATACTACCTCCTCTGGGGTCTCCAGGATCTCGTATCCCTGCTGGGCTCAGGTGACACTCTGCTTGCTGTGCCTAGCCCCACTGCTCTCACGCCTCAGGGTCTTACACCCCCCTCATGGGCTCAGGTGGCTGCAACCATGCCTAGCCCCCAGTACTGCCTCCAAAGTCCACCCAAAGATGGGCGCTTGGGTTAAGGCACCCCTCCTCACCTTTCACCAGGGAGGTAACTGGCCTGTCATTTCCTGGGGACTCTCACACCACCAGGAGCCCGACCAGGCCATGCATCCCTGGCAGGGCATAGATTTAGGTCACGCCCAGGACCAGGAGCCTCCAAACCATCCCCATTACCTCCTGCCCTTACTACCAAAATGTATCAGACAGCATTTCATCCAAGCAATGTTACTACCAGCAGCAAACTGCCCTGTTTATATAGGCAGCCAGAGTTCTAAAATGGCTGCTATAATCAAGCACCTGCTGGCTGTTTGGCTCAACCCTTAAAGTGGCAGGCACCAACAGTGCCCTGCCACAGTTACGCATTGGAGAAAAAACTAAAAGTTCTCCTGGGTAGAAATGAAAGTTTGTATTTCATAGGATTTCACAGAGGAGTCAATAGCTGGAAAGCTCCTCTGGGCAGTCAATTCATAGTTGCTAGGGAGACTCTCAACTCCTGTGAGGTTCTGTGATGGTGCAAATTACCTTGAAACAAAGGCAGGAGCAGGATCTCAGATCTCAGGTGGTCATAATTGTTTCCTGCTTGGGAAACAACATGTACTTATTATGTTTCAAGTGGTATTTTTATTTTTAAAGAGATTCTCTTTATCCCCAGGCCTCAGTCACTCCCTTTTCCCCCCTCAGCATCATTTTACTCACAGATCTTTTCTTTATTAGTAAATAGTAAAAATCAAAAGCCTGCAATAGAACCTTTAATCCAAATAGTCCAAAGTGGACAGCCTCCAGGGAGGTGCTGCCTTCAGGGAGCAGGGTTTATCATGATTTTATATTTAAATTGTTACAGAAATGGGTTTCCCAGAGAAATTGATAGGATGGATAAATTACTCTTGTATAGAAAGGCAGAAAACCAAGTGATAATAAATTGATATCTAAGCAAAGCCTTTAAAACCCAAGTAGGGGTTAAGGCAAGGGTGTCCACTGTCACAATTATTGTTCATATATCCAGTGGAGCTGCTGGCACAAAGAATAAGAAAAGATAAAATCACACCACCAGTGTGATGCTACAGTTAGCAGAGCAAACAATTTGCTGGCATGCATCAACCGATGTATCTCAAGGAAAACTAAGGAAGTTATTCTCCAGCTCTACTCAGTATTGGTGAGGCCACAGCTGGAGGACTGCATCCAGTTCTGGGTGCCACACAACAAGAAGGATGTGGAGAAGCTTGAGAGAGTCCAGAGAAGTATGAGTAGAAGCTGGAAGAGCAAGCTGCACGAGGAAAGGCTGACAGATATGGGACAGTTCAGTCTAGAAAAGAGAAGACTTCAGGGGGATTTGGTGACAGCTTACAAATATATCAGGGGAGAGCATCAGAGCTAGGCAAACAAGTGTTCACAAAAGTGTCCCAGGGGAAAACCAGGAACAAAAGTCATAAACTCCTAGAAAAAGGTTTCAGACTGGATATAAGAAAAAACTTCTTCACAGTTCATGTGACCACACTCTGGAATAGACTCCTAGAGAGTCCTGGGAGATCTTCAAAAGGAGACTGGATGCACACCTTGCTGGGGTTATTTGGCCCCAGCAGTCTTTCCTGCCAGAGCAGTGGGGCTGGACTCCATGATTTCATGAGGTCCCTTCCTTCCCCAAACTTCTGTGAATAAGTGGGATAACAATACCAGGAGAGGGAGGGGAAGTAAAGTGCACACTATATGGATGACATCAGTGTAGTGGTTAGAGACAAATTATCAATTGCAAAAATATTAAAACATACAACAGAGTATGGTGAAGTGACTGGGGCTTCATTAAACAAAACAAAAAACACTATAATGGGAGTGAGAAACTGGAGGGACCTAGAGAAGCTTGGATTACAAGTAGTAATCCAAATCAAATTTGGATTCTCTGGAGGGAGAAATCAAAATGTTAGGGATCCAAATCAAGGCAGAAGGGAAAGGAAATAAAGTGTGGGAAAAGGTGACAGCAAAGGTATGACAAGTATTTGGTTGTGGACAGAAAGGGCACTTTCTTTTACTGGAAAAGTGGTGTCAGTTAAGGCTGTGCTACTGCCACTCATTTTGTACACTGGAATTGTTTCCACTGTCATGGCAGCAGTTAGCAAAAGTACAAAGGGAAATAATGTGTTCTTTTGGAAAGTGAAAAGAGGAAGGCTAGCCAGAATGGAACTGGATAAGTGTATGGAAAGTAGGAAACTTCTGGGTTTTAAATGGGTTGGTGTGGCAGGGCACAGTTTGGGCCTGCCGCTTTAAGGATGAGAAGACATCAGCCGGCAGGTGCCTAATGTGGGCAGCCATTTTAGTGTAACCGGGGCAGTACTCCAAAAGGTATCCCCTCTAAAATTGAAAGGATCAAAGCAGGTGCACAAGCACTGTGGGAGGTGTAGGGACTCTCCTCCCCCTGTAGAGCAGAGCCAGACCACCACTGGGGACTTAACCATATACCTTTTAATGAAGGAACAAGACTGGGAACATAACAGGCATAATCAGGGGTATAGTGGACACTACAATGCCCCAGGGGGGCAGGATTCAACAAAGGTTAGGCACTTATAATCATTGACAAAAGACAGGGTCAACAAAATATAAAACACAAACGGCAGAGCAAACAATATTGTTGGGGAAATATAAAAAGGCACAAAATACAAAATGTCAAAGGGCAAAGAAATACAGGGCCTAGGTTCCTGGAGGGGGAGAAAAGGGGAAATCTCAATGGCCCCTTTCCATTGCAAGAAGAGCTTCTCCTTGTTAGCTCACTCACCCCAAGTCACTAAAGCTAAATTGTCTTTTGCCTTTTCAAAACCCCTGGGCTAGGTCACTACCAGCTAGCCTGTCACATTAGATTCAGGGCTGCCTATATAAACAGGGCATTTTGCTGCTGGGAGGCCAGGCAATAACATTGCCCGGCTGCAGGATTGCTAGTATCATGTGGAGGTAAGGGAGGAGCTGTAGGGGATGGTCAGGAGGCTCCTGGTCCTGGGTACAACCTAAAACTGCACCCTGCCAGGTGTGGGTGGCCTGGTGGGGCTCTCAGTGGCACAGGAGCTCCCAGGAAATGCCAGGCCAGTTACCACCCCGGTGAAAGGTGGGTTGGGGCACCTTAAGGTCTAGCCCCCACAACTGGGTGGGTTACCCATTTTGTAGGGTCTGGAAGGTGGACCCCAATGAGAGAGTGGGGCTATAGACTTATACCTGTCTGAACGTTCCCTGACTGGTCAGTGCTGGGGCCAGGACCAGAAGGGTCAAAGGGCCAGGGGCCCACCGTGAGGAACGCCCAAGAGCTGAGGGCTTGGGGTTCTAACTGGCCTGGAGGTGGGCCAAGGCCAGTGAGCCAAAGGTCCCAGGGGGACCACACCTGTAAGGGGGAAGCAGTTCAGGGAGCTATGCTGCCCAGGATGAAGGTGGAACGGGCCTCCTGAGGAGAGGAATCTAGGTAGGGTTAAATTAGTAGGGTTCTGGGGCCCATTGTGGGGCCAGTGATATGGTAACATCTGGATGCCATTTGCGGGGCTTGGGCTGCAGTGCAGGGAAGGGACAGAGCCGCAGATAGCGCCTTCTGGCATTGGGGCAAGAAATGGGCAGCCTCCTGCTTAATCAACATCTATTAATTCATTATCATCAAGGCATGGTGGGAAAGAAGGCAGGTGGTTAGCCCAGAAACAGGTGGGTGGGCCGCTAGGAAGTAGGCCCTGAGAAGGCCCCCTGTTTCAGTTGGCATTTACTGAAAGAGAGTGCCTGAAGCTAGTGCTGCATGAGCTGAAATCCTACATCAGTTGGGACAAGGAAGAGATGGAAGAAGAGGAGGTGAAGAAGTGGGGATAAAGGACTGGACACACTTGTTTCACTGACCCAACAGAGGACTGATGGGAGGAATGGACAGCTTCAGATAGTTACTGAGGTAATAGGTTGTTTTTTGTTTCTTTGTTTTTTAGAGCGAGGTTAATTGATATTAATGGGGTTTTGTAGGAAGAAATAGGGTTCTGTAAAGGGTTTTTTGTGGAAAGTTGATGCATGTTGTTTAGGAATTTCATATATGTAGTTGTATGTTTTTGGTGTGTACTGTTTTGCAATATGAAGTCTTGATGAAACGAGGATGCTCAAAAAGTGTAGCTTTGTAAGTGTATAGTGACAAGTGGGCTTTTAATAAAAGTTGTAATAATTTTTTTTTAAAAAAAGTTTCCCATCACTATGTTTGCCCATTATGGCCCACATGTTTTATAGTCATGCTCAGCACTGGCTGCATTTTAATCAACTTCATAGTTGATTTTCCATTACTGAACACATGCTGCTTTTGGCAGCAGTTTAACAGACAATGTATTTAATCTAGTATCCTTGTATGCATTTGTAAAACAAGGGGATTTTTTTTTCTCCCATGCTTATATTTGAGTAAATATGGTATAATGCAAAAGAATGGATTCTGTAGCACACAGTCTTCTCACACCTGAGTTTCATAAGTCTCTTTCTATTGGTTTCAGCACCTCTGCCAATTCTTAATCCGCTTATACCTATCAGTCACCAGTTATATAACTCTTCCTTTCACTTGGAACCAATATGCTTTATTTAGGCTTAATCTAAGGGTAGGCTATATCAGGATAAAAACACATGCAAGAAATATGTGATCAAAACAAAACATGTTTCACTTATTTGCCTTCTACTATGTTGGAAGTGGCCTGCAAGCAGCGATCATTCACAGCTCAAATCCCACTGCTATTTGGACATAGACTTTAAACAGGGAAGTCATGAGAGGAAATAACTTGGGAGGGCAGTAATTTATCCAAAGAGAATGACTCATTGCATTTGTTCTGCAGTTGGATGGACAAGGAGCCACAAAATATTGTGGACTAGTTGTCTTGTTGCCACTTGTTTAGTCTGTTTCTGCACTTAAAGCAAAGGCATCTGCATGCAGTACAAGCAGTAAAATAGTGGGGTCATTTGTACATGCCACGTTTTTTTGCCCTTCCTTGCGCTTGAATGGCATGACTGTTTGTATGAGTGGATTTTCCAGATGCTTTAAAAGTCCTTATGGTACATTAAAGTAAAATTACTTGGACATAGTTTAGTTTGGCTCACCATGACTTAAAGCGTTGCATCCATCGATTAATTGTGTGTAAACACAAAGGCACTCAAAGATGCGTAATGAGCCTCTTTGTTCACCAAATGGAGCTGTGGCTTTTTTGTAGTTCACCCTTTTGAACTGCTTTCTCTCTTGAATTGCTTCCACTTTTTTTTTCTTGTGCCATTTCCCAGCTCCCTGCTCCCACAGCTGTGTGGCAGGGCACAGGGTGGGTGGCCCTGGACTGGGAAAGGCAGAACTGGACTGTCCTGCTCTCCTGCAGCACTGTCTGGGAACTGGGCTTCATTCAAAAACCCAGTGTGTGCAAACACTGATGTGATGCTCCAAATTAAAAAAGTTTAAATTTTATAAACCTATTTCATTTAATGAGGATTAAACCCCATGGTGCGTACAGGCATCCATGATGGCCAAAAGATTTTGAAAGAATGAATGAAGTGTGAAACATTCTCCAAAAGTAGAATGAAAACTGGAATCATATGGTTCTTTATGTGACCTGTATTTTGATGATGAGTGTAGGGCAATTATGGAAAGGCAGTTGACCACGTTACAAATGTAATAACATTAGCAAAACTGTCATTGAGTACCTATCAATAGTTGCAAAATTATTTTTTCTTTCATTTAAGAGATCCTTATTAACATGATTTCAAATGTCAGACTAGATAAAAATGTGATAGAGAATGAATCATTGATCTATCAAAAAATGTCACCTGCCAAGTACAAAGAATAGAAAAAAGATCCCTGAAATAGGTGAGGCCTCAATGAAGATCCCAGCAGAAACACTTCAGAACTTTTTAACTATGGGTATGGTCAAGCATTAGGACAGGCTACCTACACAAATTTTGTAATCTTCATTCCTGAATATTTTCAAGAACAAATTAGACATTCATGAGCTTTGAGCAGGGGGTGGACTAAATGAATTATTGTGGTCCCTACAGACTAACCAAAGTGTGTGTGTGTATGTGTGTGTACACATACATATACATATATATATATATATATATATATAAAAATAAATAAAAACTCAAGCTTTTGTGAACTGAAGCTCACTTCATTCGATGCTATAAGGTGATGTTCAGCCTACAAAAGCTTGTCATCTATACATATATATAACATACATATGTATGTATTAGGGCTGTGCCAAGCTTCTGTCCCTGATTCAATTCAGAGGAGATTTGGTCCGATTCACTGGCTGAGTCTCTGAATCTCAATGGAATCAGAGGGCCCCTTAATCTCTCTGAACTGAATCGGAGCCCTCCAAATCGAATCGGAAAGACTTGGCAATTTGGACATAGATGCAGCTTTAAATGTTTTTGCTAGGTAGCAGGCGGCTCATGAACGCTGTGATGCTGAGGCACATGGAGTGTCCCACAGAAGCGGAGGGTGCTCCCCAATGTGCTCAGCAGCAGACCCAGAAGTGGACCAGAAGCACTTCTGGTTCACTTCCAGGTCCAACGGGGGGCATGCAGGGGGTCCCCCTGCACTCCTGTCTCAGCGACTGATGTCTCCTGGGAATGGGGGGGGCACCCAGGGTCCTCATGTGGTCAATCACGGAGCTAGGCAGATTGCAGAGGGGCCCCCGGCACTCTCCCTGGTGGACCTGGAACTGGACTGGAAGTATTTCTGGTCCACTTCTGGGTTTGCTGCGAAGCGTATGGGAGGGCCTCTGTGCTCCTGTGGGACACTCCATCTGCCCCAGCATCACAGCATTCATGAGCTACACTGGTACCTTGAGGTATGTAGAAAAAACATCTAAAGCTGCGTCTATGTCCAAATTGCTGATTCTGTGAATCAGCATCAAATCTTCAGATTTGGATTCAGCTGAATCAAATCAGAGACAGTGATCTGAATCAATGAATCTAATCACTGTCCCCGCTTTGGTCTGAATCTGAATCGAATAGGGCCTGCTTTGCACACCCCCAGTAGGTATGTATGTGTAGATGAATAAGGGGACCCTGGAAGGGGAATTCCCTGTTCTCCCTCTTTCCCACACCTCCCAAAAGCCAAGCCATGATACTGGCATCAGAATGAGTTACAGTGGTGACCAGAAGTGGACTTGAACAAGGCGTCCCCGAGATTGCCCTCCAAAGACAGCCCAGGGTAAGGCAGAAGGCCTGAGAGCTAAGGATAATTAAAGTACCAGCTCCTCTCAGGGCAGGAGGCAATAAACCTGGTAGCTTGGGGAAGTGATGTGAAACCTTCCCCGGACCTGCGATGGACACTCCTACCCTGGTCCAATACCCAAAAGGGCTCCTTTGGGAAATATGGCCTTGTTGAGAAACAGGCCCTATTTGGGCTACAGGAACTAGGGAGTGGACGTTTTGAATGATGTCAGGTCCTGGGATGAGACCCAGGTGATCCCTATCTAACCCAGGTGATTCCTCTTGACCCAGAAAACATGATCCACAGTGGGAGAGCACAAGCTGGCCCTGATAGGCTGGTAGTCTCAGAAGGAAACCCTAAAAGAACAGCAGAAGTGGTGAAGGAGGAGAGTACCTGACAAAGGGCAATATTCACAGAGGGTGAGGGGCAGGACAGCTGCCCATATTTCATTACCTTTGTGTTGGATGGAATTCCACGTAGTCATCTTGGGAGGGACTATACATAGCTCCTGAATATGAAGTTTTAGCAACAAGGCTATCAGCTACATTTACCAATCTGGAGACCTGTGGCTCAGGGTGTAGGGGTGGAAGAGCCTCCCTTATTGGCCTGGTGGGGCTGTAACAGAGGCCTTGTGGGGCTACTTTGCAACTAAGAGAAGCATCACTGCTGGTAGAGGCTTCTGTTTCCTATGGGGTGTATTCTAACTGAACTTCTCACGCAGTTGTGGCAGGTGAGTGCCCCAGGGGCCTAGGGGACTGTTCCAGCAGGCCCTTGAGGCTAGGCCCTTACTGTGGGAGAGGCACTGGTACAGTATGTATATATACACACATACTTGATTAGTCTATAAGGTACAGATCTACCCTGCATTCTACTTAACTTCAGGTCAACATGGTTAACAACAGCCCTTTGCTCTTGTGGTCCCTTCCAGCCCTATTTTTCTATGATTCTTTCCAGAATTTTCAATGGGAGATGGGTCAGACCTACTTGAGCATAAGGAGAAACATCATTTTATAGTGTTTTACAGAAGTATTCCAAATGCTTGTAATATTTACTTCTCTTGCATTCAGTCATTTTGGAAGAGCACATCAAAGCCTAACATTAATGCAAGAGCATCCATTTTGATTTTGAAGTTTGCTTAACACAGCCCACACCCAGCTACACATGCAGAGAGACTGCTGAGCTACTCTAACCATACAAAAGAAGTTGGGGGGGCTTGCACAGGTGCCAAGGCACATGGTTAACAGCCCAGAACTTGCAAGTTTGAGGCCACAGCAGAAGCGGTCATGGTGTGGCTCTGTCAACTTCTAATAAATCTGCAAATTCTGCTAAACAGCTTGTCACAAGGAGATGAGAAGGAAGGAAGGACTCCAAGCTTTTCTGTAACTTGTATGGAATTACTTGATGCCATCCATTAGCTTGACTCACCAATATTTATCCTGCCTCTTTATACTGCATTCATGCACAATCTTAAGCATAGCTCTGTGTCACTTGGAAAGCAAATAATGTAACACTAAGCATACAGGAAACAAGTCAGAAAGCGAAACTGACTAGTCTGTTTTCTCCTTGTCCAAGGTCAAAGAAAATAAAAATTGCAAAAAATAAGCAGAATAAAAGGAAGAAAATAAATCTTTGTGCTTTAAACATACCCTTTTCCTTCCTTGCAGGGCTTACAGTTGCTTGTGTTCTTGGCAAGAGAAGCAAGGAGGTACATATTTTTAAATATTATTTTAAACTGATTCCTTTTGAAGTTGAGATGGGCTGAAGTTGATCTGGATTTAAAATACCAAGGATTTAAAAATATCCTACCAAATAATATTAAAAATTATGCTCTGCATCATTTGAAATTACTATGTTCTGCATATGGTGGTGTGGAGCCCACCTGGACTGATGGCATGCAGATCCAGGCCCAGTGGTGTGCAGTTTCCATCTGCAGTGCTAGGAGCCCCATGTGCCGGTGTGGAGCCAGTCTGGTCTGACTTGAAAGCATAAGCTCCCAGGATTTGGCCAGAGACACATGCCTTTTGGGGACTCTGCCTGCCATGGGCCATGAGCACCCCAAGGGCCCACCTCCTACTGCTGCTGCTGCCACCCACGGCAAGGGCTCTGTGCCCACAAACCTCACACCCCCCACTTCAACCCTACCCCAGCCCCCCCCCCACACACACAAAACCTACTTCCCTTCACAAGCCCTCCCCCAAAACCCCACACACGCCCACATCCCTCACACTCCTTCACAAACCCCATCCCCCCTCCATACACACACCCTTCCACATATAATATACAAGAATAGGACTTTATTTCAAGCTATTATGCAATCATCTCTGTATATACACATAAACCAAGACAAAAATATTTTTTTAATAACATTTAAATATGTTATAGTAGATGTTTGATTTTTAGTATATAATTCTTTTTTTTCTTGGTTCCAAGATAGCAACCCCCCACAAAGAAGTACTTCTGGGGGCAAGGGGGCAGGTGGGAAAGAGAAACTTCCAGTGGCAAAGGTCAGGAGTTAGGGGTAGGACTTCCAGTCCCAAGATGGCTATCAGGGGACAGAGCACCTGTCAAAGAGTGGAGCTACCCTTGCAGCCCTCGGCTGCTCACCAAAAGTCATTAAGCAGCTCTCCAGCCAAAATAATTGCCCACCCCTGCATTACCCTGTCTCTGCCTTTATTTGTATGAAATGGCATAATATTTATTCTTCTTTATAAGGGCTTTTAGTGATATGCAGAGGAAAAATGATAGTAGTGCTAAGTATTTTTAATATTATTGTTCTTTTATGTGATAACCCCTGCCTGACTTGCCATGACACTGGTGTCCTGGTGACTGGTGCGATTGAGCTAGCCAGCACCAGGTGGCTGGAAGGAGCTTTGCTGGTTGGCCTGGGGCCCGAAGGCCATGAAGTTAAAAAGAGCCTAGAGAAGGAGGCAGTTGGAGAGCATGCTCAAGCACTGGAAGCAGACCTGGATGCTCTCCCCACAGCCAGAAAGGACCCGGCACTTTCTAGTAGGGCCTGGGGAAGTGCTACATCCAAAGCATCCAGGGAAAACCTGGACACACTCTCTGTGGCTGGCTGGAAGCTCTTTGCTCTCCCTAGGGCCAAGTTACCCAGGAAAGCCCAGGGAAACTTGGTCACCACTGATGTGCTAGGGCCCAGACCAGGTAGCAGCTTGACTGACATGGCCAGTAAGCCATGCAGCCTGGACCCAAGGCCACTCCTCAGCACTCGTAGAGGACCACATGGAAATACATAGGTCAAGTGGGGCTGGGAGAGGGTGGCCAATGAGTATTGTGGGCACCCACCAAGGGGAAAACCTGGCACAAAGACCTCCTAGCACCACATGCCCCAACAGAGCATCTGTCGGCCCAAAGTACACCAACGGGGAATTGGCAGAGCTGTGAGCCTCATTCAAACATGGCAGGGCACACCTCAAATCGGTAACATAGCTGGCACACCTCACATCGGTAACGTACCTGGCCTGGTGGCAGGATGGGGAGAACCTGAGCCAGAAAGCTGGCTCAACAAGAGGTACAGTAAACCCAAAGATGGGTGAGTGAAGGGTGCACCAGGCAATGAGGCAACCTATATGTATAAAGGAAGCATTTAGTGCAGGGGCATTGTTGCTCAGACTACTGCACTGTCTGAAGCATTTAGGTTAGATTTTCAATTGTATTGTAATTTTCAGAAAATATAGGACAGCAGCAAGACCCCCTGCTGAAAGGAACCACTTTCACTGGGCATCCAGCACAGGAGGAGAAGGCCCTGTCATTGCGTCTGATCTTCACCAAGGCTGATGGTAACACTTGAGTGGAAAGGTGTAGAGTATAGGGAAGGAGAGCCCCACAAAAGAAGTGCAAATAGAGTTGTACTGGGCCCTCCAGGACCCATTGATTACCACCTTCCCAGGAAAAACCCAGCATGAACAGCAAGTTGTGGCAGGAAAATAGATCTAGGTGCAATGTGGCCCTAGAGGGTAAGGCATGTCCATCAACTGATACAATGGGCATGAGCCTGTCACATTTTATTATTCAGCAACAAGCTGCACACAAAGTATATGGAATATATAGGAAACTGTCGTTCTGTGTTAAACTACGTAGCACACTGAGAAGATACTGGGAATATCAACAACTACAACTCTGTTATTTGGAAAAGCATAACAGCTTGTGAGGATCAAAAGGGTCAACTGTAACACTTGTAACGTGGCTCAGGATTGTACAGGGATGAAAGCAATGTCTGTGGTCTAGCAAGCAACGTCTGTCAAGCCACAAAGCACAATCACACAGATGAGAAGGGATCTTACAGTCTGATCCAAGATCCACTAAAGTTAATGGAAAGACTCATACTGCCTTCATTGGACTTAGTATGAGGCATTTACTGCAGAAGAAGAAAGACAGTAAAGGGCAAGCAGCAGCTATAAAAGAAAAGGAATACGATAATGAGCATTTAGATCAGTGATTCTCAGGCTGGTTCCCACAGCGCCCTAGGGTGCCTTTGAGATAGTTTCAAGGGTGCCACTGAGTGCCATATGATGTTAGCACTGTTAGGTTTGCAAATATGATTCACAAGATAAAGCCAGAGATTTCAAATAGAATCACATAGCTGAGTTCTTTGCAGCAGAAAAACTGCTGTTATTTTTCCGTAGTCAAAAAAAAAAAAAAAGAAGAGTGCAAACTAAGAGCTGGCCTTGTCTGAGGGCTGCCTCGAATCTAAAAAAAGGTTGAGAACCACTGATTTAGGATCTGTGGGTTTGATTATGTATCTTTTACTCTGGTATGACTCCTTTGACACTGGTGGAATTGCTCTGGATTTTCTCCAGGATTGGCCCTTGTACATGTGATGAAATTGCCCCTTTAGTGGTTTAATTGCCCTTTTTAGCAATTTAATTGTGTAACAGTGTACACATATGGTGGCATATTCTGATTAAATTTCTTAACAGTGTACACCTTCGGTGGTGTATTTCAATTTAACTGATTTTTTTACATAGCAAAGTAAAACACATCCATTGTATTTTAGTTTGCTATGTAACAAATTACAGTGATATATCTGAAGATGGCAGCAGGGACAGTGCACAGTGTGCTGGAAGCCCAGGTGTACTCAGGGAAGCTTGGACTTGGTGGGCTTCTAGCACCCCAATGAACCATCCCCACTACCTTCTCCACTGCCAGCACAACTAGTTACCCTCTTGCCACCTTGCCGTAGTGCCCCAGGGGCAAGCCAACCCGTTCCTGAGTGGTCCCAGGTAGTAGGAAGGCAGTGGGGGCAGTGCACGGGGCCCTGAAAGCCCACCAAGCCCAAGCTTCCCTGAGCACACCCAGGCTTCTAGCATCCTGTGCACCATTGGGTGCTGCCTCCAAGCTGGGGCAGCAACTGCACAAATAACACCCCGCATGGGAGGTCCTTGGGGGCACTGCCACTGTGGAAGGAAGCACTGGTCTGTGCCTCCCCTCACTCCCTCCCTCCCTCCCTGCAGCTCGGAGGCTGTGTGACCTGGCAGCAGCTCACGCTGAGCTGCAGGGGAGGAGACCAGTGCTACCCTCCATGGCAGCAGCGCCCCCGGGGACCACCCAGACGGGGTGCTAGCAGGCGGGTGCTGCCCGTGGGGTGCCAGTGCCATAGAGGGAAGGACCAGGGCCCTCCACATATCAGGTCCTGCTGGCAGCTTGCCTTCTGGCTGTGGGAGAGGTGGGGAAAAAAAAGGATCAGGCCCCTTACCACTTTTTTTTTTTATTATTATTATTCAGCTGAGCCTGCCTGCAGTGGAGGGGTGGGGTGTGAGCTGACGGGGGCCACCACCATTCCATCCCAGTGACAGAAGTCCCTAATTTGAAACAGTGGGTTTTTAATCAACACAATTAAAAATTCACCAGTTAAAAACCCACCATTTCAATTGAGGGAGAACTAAACCCCCGGCACATGTACAAGTGCCCTATGGGACTAGAATCAAGCACAGAGCATCTTCAGAAGTACAGTACTTCAGAAGTACAGATCTTGTTAACTTTAATTAAGGATGTGGTTGCTTAACACCTGTAAAAATCAATAGGCGTCCAACTCACCACCCAGGTGCTGAACAGAGATCTTTGCAGTCAGTTTCGGAGCAGCACCCACGTGTTTAAACAGATCAAGCAAGGGGCAATACATTGTAGGAAATTGTATGTGAATAGACAAAGAAAAAACTCTTCTAGTTTTGAAAAATGGAGACTATGGAAGACCTTGGTCTTCAGAAGCGGCCATCATGAATACATCTGGACATGGGCCCAGGGCCTCCGCAAGGAGTCTCAACTTTGGTCCATCAACACAGGCTTTACTCGTGAAAAAGTGTGGAGGCAGTAAGCCACAGTTCATCCCCACATTGCAAAACAGAGCACGAAAAGTTATGTTCTGGAGCCAGGAATCTGATGAGAAGCTAATAGACAACTGATAAAAGTGAAAGGCCTGAGCTCCCGCTCCCTCTCTCTCTCTCAGTGGAGTGGAATTAATCAGCACTGCACTGCAGCTTTCAGTCTGACAGCCCAGCTAAAGATAACATTTGTATCTTCTGATGTACAACCCCAGGCTCTGTTTGACCTACCAGCTAACAGGCTGCATGCTGGGGCAAATGTATGAAATAGTCTCTTTCTCTTTATAAGAATGAGACTCTAACCTCAAGCCTTTAGTCCAGTTTGCATAATTTTACTCTAGCATTGTTCCCGCTGACTTTAAGACACTATTCAGCCAGAACATTAGTTTCGTAATCTGTTTAGTTTACACATTTTTGGACATTCCTTTAAATTCAGTGATTTCTCTGCTTTGGGTATTACTGTTTTGACCTGTGTATTTTACAAGACTGGTTTTGATTCCAACTTCTGTTCTTTTCACCTAGAGAGGTACCAAACCCAAAAAAGCTGCATTGTTCACTGTGTTATGGGCAGGCTCAAATTATTTTGTACTGTAGTCTGGACTGTATTATAGTTTATTAGATGCGTGTTTGATCTATTTTCCTGGCATTAGAATAATTCTTTTTTTTTTTACTACTGTTGTATTTATAACAGAAAGTTTCAAATGGATCATTATAAAAAGAAGAAATGAATAGTGGACAAGATAATGGTATAAAAAAGATACAGGACTAAAGAGACAGGAAGGTGGCAATGATGCAGAAGGAAGAGGACATGCATAAAAGTGCACAAAACACTCCTACTATAATTTGCACGCAATTATTGCATTGTCAGTTTTTGGTACCCAGGAGATGGGGTCCAGATTCTGTGTTGATTCATGTCCTGTGCAATCCTACTGAAGTGGATGCTCTGCCTGGGATATTAGTAAATATAGAATACAGTAAGCTCTTCCATCTGCACCTCATTTGTTCCCTGTCCCTGACAGACACCTCCTCCATCCATATCCCCTTTCTCCCCTGGGGCCAGAGGGACATCCTTCCTACGGTTCTGATATCTCGTATGTTCAAACTGTGGAGCATCTCTGTGGAGAAATCTCAGATTTCTTCATCTGCTGATCAAGCAAAAACTGTCACATGAGAATATTCTTTAATTCCAGTTATTTTAGAAAAAATCATAACAGCCTATAGCCTCTCCTTGACCTTGTAATGTTGAAGGATCAACATCTGGAATACTGAATGTTCCACATATTCCCTTAACTATAGCACAAGAAAGGTAGACGGTCTTGCTACTCTGCTCGTGGTCAGACCAATAGCCATACTTGGGGTCAGGAAGGAATTTTACCTTGTGATGAGACTGGTATGGACTGTGGGAGGCTTTGTCTTCTTCTATAGTGAGGGGTTTTGGCACCACCTGGAATCTCCTGAGTATATATTAACAATCTTTTACACAAGTAGGGCATTGGCTACTGCAGTTCCCCTGCTTACTTGTGGAAGGTTGGGGTGTTACACCTTGTGTTGTGTCAGGGATTATGGTCATTTTAAAAAGAGTCTAGATTATGGATTTGTAGAGGATGGTTTGGCTAGGGATGATCCTGCCTTAGGCAGGGGGTTGGACTAGTTGACCTCTGAAGGTCACTTCTAGCCCTACTCATCTATGTAAAAAAAAAAAGCCATTGAATGCTGAAGATTTTGTTGAGCAAATCAGTTAGTGGCCTGCAAATTCTTTTCTGCTTTCTACACTGTTGATCATCTTTGACACTATCATCGTTTGAGGCCTTGAAGAAGCATCTTCCCAGAACCATATTATACCCTAGGCTCTAAAACTTACTGGCTCTGGCTGCCCATGAGTTTCTGAATATTAGTAAGCTAGAAAGGCCTTTGTGGTGTAGGACTCGTTGATCTGTGATGCTATCCATTTACACCAAGGTTATCAGGGCCAGATCAGGCCCACAGACCAACTCCATGTGCTGGATCCAGCACAGGGGGCCAGGCAGGCGTGGTTGCTGCATGCAGTGTATGCCCCAGATCACCCAGTGTGCTGCATGCCATGTGCATTCTAGACTGCCCCCAAATGCTGTGTGCAGTGTGCACACAGTCTCAAGCCCCACATACCACGCGTGACAGACCAGCCTCACATGCCAAGTGCAACATGTGTGGCCAGGCCAGTGCATGTTGCATGCAGCACATGATCCAGTCTGGGGCACACTGCATGCAGTGGGCAGATCCATTCCGAGACCCACCATGAGCTGGATGACAGGGCTTTGTGGACTGTTTACTAGGGCTGTGTGAAGCTTCAGTTCCTGATTTGATTCAATGGAGATTTGACCTGATTCGGTGGCCAAATTTGCAAATCCAAATCGAATCAGAATACCCTTTAATCTCTCCGAATTGAATTGGAACCCTTTGAATTGATTCGGAGAGATTTGGAAAGATTCAGAGATTTGGACATAGACACAGCTTTAACTGGTTTTTCCCCATATGTCTAGGTAGCAGGCAAACCTGGTTAGAGGGTGGCTCTGTGGTGCAATGGATAGTATAGTGGGTGAAGGGATTTAAAGGTTCTGAGTTCATGTCCCAGTGGAGACATAGTTTTCTCTTGCTGGGGTCATTTGATCCCAGCTGACTTCCCACCTATGGTGGGGGGGCTGGACCCAATGATCTCATGAGGTCCCTTCTAGCCCCTAATATCAATGGATGCTGGGGTGCATGGAGTGAAGCACTTCTGGTTCACTTCCAGGTTTGCCACCAAGCACATGGAGGGGCCCCCCACTGCACTCCTGTGGGATGCTCCATGTGCCTCAGCATTGCAGTATTCACAAGCCACCTGGTACCTCGAGGTATGTAGAAAAAACATTTAAAGCTGTGTCTATGTCCGAACTGCTGATTCTCCAAATCAGCATTGAATATTCAGATTCAGATTTGGCCGAATCAAATCAGGAACAATGATCCAAATGAATGAATCAAATCACTATCTCTGATTTGGGCTAAATATGAATCGAATAGGGCCTGCTTCACACACCCCTACTGTATACGGCCTGTGAGCCATACCTTTAACACCAGATTTACAAGTTCCAACTACAACTGCAGCCAGCAAACATACTTCAGCTGGGACCTCTTGATTAAAATAGAAGTGTCAAGCTCACTAGAGTTGCAGGCTAGATCTGAACCTCAGGGATCCTTGCAGGCTGGGTCTGCTCTGGGGCATGGGGCAGCTGCTTCAATACCACATTGGTGGTAGGAGTGGGATAAGCAGCTGCAGACCTGGCAGTCCCAGGGCAACCTAGAATTCTGTTGTACAACTCTTGCTCACCCATCTGCTACTGGGGAACCAGAGCTCCAGGTTTCACAGCAGGCCATGCCTACTCCTGGGTGTGAGCCAAAGTGCTGGCAGTCCAGAGGGCCAGATGGAACAGCTCCGCAGACTAGATCTAGCCACAGGCTGTCTGTTTGACACCTGGATTAAAAGCAAAAGAGATTCTACTAATGTGTTTTCAGGGACAGGGGTTGGCAACCTACAGCCCACAAGACAGATCCAGCACGTGAAGCCATAATCTCTGGACTGTGGATGTGGTTCTTTGAAAATTTTTGGTGATGAGAGGCTTCAGCACCAGTCAGTAACAGATGCTTCCCTGTGCCATGGCAGTGACAAGTGATGGTAGCAGGCTCTTCCCCTGTGTTGTAGTGGGGACAAGCAGTGCTGGTGGCAGCTGACTCCTAGGGTACCTATACATGAGCCAGGAGGCTGCTCCAATGCTCTGTAATTACAGAAGGTCAGAGCAGACTTAATTAATCAAGTAATTACCACTCTCCAGCCAATCTCTGCATCCCATGTATCATCATCCCCGCACTTTGAAATGGTGGTGGGGGTGCTTCAACTAAAGCTTGTTCATTGAGCTTTAGATAAAGCACCCTGACGCCATTTTGAATCACGGAAACGCTGTTACACTTGATACTCCCTGTGCTTTAATTAGACCAGTTCTCAGAGCTGCTCTAATTAAAGCACACCTTACCCTCCACTTGCAGAGCACATGTAAAAATGCCTCCAGTTCCCCATCCACCTTGACCCAAGGTGATTTATTCCAACCCACAGCTTGAAAAGGTTCCCAACCTCTGTTCTAGGAAGACTCTTCAACTTTGGAAATTATGTCCTCTTCCCTCTTGAAGTCTTGTTCTTCTTCTCATGTCTCTACACCACATTTGACCATTTTCATACATATGCCTGTGCTCATTTATTGTACTTTGCAAAGTCTTTCATTGTACATGAACCTTTCATTGTACATGAACCTTGCATAGTCTGAGGTTCTGTGCTGCAGTCACAGGTGGTTGAAACAATGGTATAGCCCCACTTCTTCATTAGTTCCTTGGAACGTCCAACTCAGGTACATAGGCAATTAAGACATTGCCACCTTTGCTATGGTTCATCTGCCCCATTTTTCTTCTGTCAGGTATTTTCTTTAGCGTCTTGTTTCACATCTGTAGACATGTCTCCTGGGGTATGACATTGAGAGTTTTGGTGTTGGTGAGGAAGCTCCTGTGTGACTTCAGATGTTTGCATGCTGCGGGATGGTCATGCAGCAGGTGTCTCACATCTACAGTTTCTCTTGATCATCCTATCCTGCTGGCCACTGCTCTTCTGATTCCAGGTGGAGCGATGCCACCCAGCAGGTACATACTGTTTAGGTTGGTAGACTTCAGACATCCTGTGATGCATCAGCAGCTATCATTCAGGATGGGGTCAAGGCATTTAGTGTGTATGGATCTCTCGCATACAAGGCATATATACTTGACAGAGAAGAAGCTGAAAGTCAGAGCAGTGGTTCATATGATTGAAGGGCTAGCTCCCTATCTTGAGTTGGCAAGCTTATATCCAATGTTATTCTGAATGCTTACCTTTGTTTTTGTCTTCATGATATGTTCTTTGTATGAGAAGGTTTGATCGAGTGTGACTCAAAGGTAGACAGGATCTGGACAGTGGGATAGTGGGAACCATGTAATGTTGAGCTGGTGGTTGGCCTTATGTTTTTTCAGATGGAAGGCACATACCTGTGTTTTCACTAGGTTGGCACATTGGTTTTCATTGTAGTATTAAGCCAAAGGGTGCCTCAGAGATTTTTCAACATGGTCAAAGCCAGTGTTTTGGGCTGTTATGCATAGGTCATCTACACAGATGAAAGATTTTGTTTCCAAATTGACTGGTTGGTTATTCATATAGCTTCCATCTGCTTCACTTTCCAACCAGTTTGACAAAAAAATGCCTGCTTTTGAGCAGGCTTCATATCAGCTCTGTAAGGTGTAGAACTTTTATCATTTCCATGGTTTTGTGGAGGAGTCGTCATTAGTAGTTAACTATATTGTAGATGGCTGTTAGGTCGACGAACACAGCTCTGGTGATTTTGACTCTCAAACCATGATTTTGACCCTCTTGCAGTAACCCAGAAGTACTGGCCTTCAGCACATACTGTAAAGCCAATGATTTGAAAAAGCTGAAGTGCTGGAAGACATAAGATAGATTTCTCTCTGTTCATAGGGGACTGGACTAGAAGCAGTGGCTTCATACAGCAGCAGAGGAAATAGAGGCTGAAGATCAGGAAGAACTTTCTAACTACGAAGATACTCAAGCATCAAAACAGGCTACCTAGAGAGGTTATGGACTCTCCATCCCTGGACATTTTCAAGAGCTGATTGGACAGACACTTGCCTGGGATGATGCAAGTCAAAGATAATCCTGCCTTGAGCAGCGATTGGATTATATGACTTCATGAGGTTTCTTCCAGCTCTACTTTCCTATGAGCCTGAGTGATTATCAGAGCTTTCCAAAGAATCTGGCATAAATCCCTTCCTACACTGTATAAGGTCTGGTCAGGACCTTTAGCGCCTCACTTTAATAAATGTTAACTCACCTCTTATCTAGACCAGCTTAAACAATATTACATAAACACTGCTAAAATGCCAGTAGCACTCTCACTTTGGTTAATATGAATGTTGCAGCTTAGTGTGCACTCTAGGGAAGTGGGAGGTATCCAAAACAAAGCATGGCACTGGATGAAAAAAACCTTTGGTGTAAAAGAATAAAGCTATGACACAGATACTTGTCACAGGATATAAGATATAGGCAAAGAAATCTGATAGAATCAGGAGCAAGCCAACCAGTTGTTGGCAGCAGAGGCCTACCCTGGGGTACTGCAGTTCAGCCACCTTCCTGTGGTACTGCAGGCAGGCCAATTACCTCTGCTTAGAGGCAGAACTAATTAGACTGCTAAGCAGCACAGCATCTTAGCACAATGTTGCTTGGCACCATACGAATGTTTAAGAGTCTCCATGTTTGGGACCAACCTTTCCTTTCAGGGATTCTCTGGAGACAATGAGACACAGCCATGATATGTGAGATTGTTCTGAAAACTTTGGAATGGTTGGTCACTTTAGCAAGGAGGACAACTTCAGTCATCATATAAATAGGCACAGCTGCACCAAAGCTGATAGAGTCACTTGTGGGCTAATCATTGACCTCAGAGTACAGGAACACATGGCAAATAAGGCCTCCTGAGAAAGACAAAGAGATCAGGAATTATTTTTTGTAGAAAGAAACATGGGTTATTGAACAAAACACAAAGAAGAGTTAGACTTGAATGACAGAATATGATTAGAGATTCATCCCATTATGTACTGTGCTTCTTTCAAGCCCCACTATATTGGCGTTTGGCAACTCACAGAATTGGGCCCTGAAAACTACATGGAATATTTTTAATTTACTGACAAGCTAGAAAGAAAGGCACAGAGCCCAGTAATTGAAGGCAGAGAGTCCTGCAGCAGCTGCCAAGATGCTAAACCACAGGAAGAATCTAGCCTCAGGGTGCAAAAGAGGGAAATGCATCAGTGCCAATACCTGGCAGAGCTGCCTATTGATCCAGCCACAGAATTGCTCATCCATGTCACATAAGAAAAATCCGACAAGAGCAACAAGAATCACCCAGTCAGGCAGCAGCACATACTCAGGGGTCTTATGTTCTGGTTGCCTCAGGATTCAGATAACTCCACAAAACATTTTATTGTGCTCCACAGACAGAATCACTATAATTTACTGAAAGCAACAAAGGCAGCATGTGGTTTTCAGGGATTGGAACATTGCTCTAGCTGAAAGGCAGGGAGTAAAAGTCTACAAGTTAAGTGGCTTTCTGATCATCAGCTTGCTTTTAAGGTGACAGTTAAAATTATCTGAGCCTCTTTAGCCTTTGTTTAATATAGTTACTGTGTGTCAAGCATTGTGTGCCTGACTGTCCTTAGCAACTTCTCAAATTAAGAAACTGAGGTTTCTTAACCATGCTTTTCCTATAGTTTCAGCACTTGTAGTATTACTAGAAAATGGCAAATCCACAGGTTTTTAAGGAGTGTACAGCAAGTAGGAAGTAGGGGTAGCTGGAGTAGAGCTGTGTCAAACATGCTGTAGTAGTGACTCATCCTGTGGAGCATGGTGCAAGGGCTGAGGCTGTATACCATGGGACTCATACCATGGGAGTGGTGGAAGATGCACCTTTCTGCTAAACCATGCCATGACAATGTGTGCCTGTAGCAAAAACAGGCCCCAGGGGTGGCCATGATACCCTCAGTGGCCTTGTGACTCCTAATCTAATCCAGGTCCCTGGGTCCCTTTCCTTCCCCCCCCCCCCCCCGCCACACTCTGATGTAATGAACTGATTAGTAAAAAGGGCAGCTGTGCTGGTGTCTCAAAGTGAGACTTCATCCACTCTCTGTCTGTGGATTCCTCCTGAATCCTGCTGATCCCCATCCTGCCCTCAGACACCAAATATAGCACTCCTGGCTTGTCTCTAGGCCGTGTTCACTCTTCCCCATCCTAGTATCTTTTTCTTAGACTTAGAGCTCACAAAAGGACGTGGCACCTGCACAGAGCCCCTCAGAGGTGAATGGCGCTCTAGTGGCATTCAAAGGCAAATTTACATGGCTCTACTTCCAGGATCAAAGCCATAGTGATTTCACCTTCAGTGATTTTTCACTTCCCACGTGCTCTGTTCAATCATACATATAATTACTTCTCTAAAATGCAGGGAGTAATTTTCTTGAAAAATAGCTCTATCTCCAATCCAAATGTACTAGTACAGACAGCAAGGATATGTCTGTCACATCCCCTGTGAGTGCTGGCAGGGAAATTCCCAGCACTCTTTGGCCACCGACTCCTGATCCCATGAGTACAGACCCAGAAGTGCATTGGTGAAGCTATCCTGGAAATGCCCTCTCATGATGAGACTTCGGTGTCTAGCATGCTTGAAGTATCTCCTCAGCATGGTTTCATGGAGTGCATGAGCAGGAGTGGGTGGGTGAGTTGGACAGGAGACGCAATGTACACACTCAAAGGTGCCTTAGACATCCTGGTGACAGCTGTGGCAAAATAATCCAGCTACGAGTCAATTTGACTCAACACACCAGAGAAAACTGTAATGCCTACAGTGCACATAATCAAGCCTTCTACAGAGCTCTGTGATGCAGACATGCTTATCATCCCATTACTGCTTTAAACGTAAGTTAAATGAGGTAGCCAGTGATTACAGATGATCTGAAAACTTGACTCGAATCCCAGCAGAAATCCCTTCTGTGCACAAATATGTTTGAAGGCTTTTCAAAGGTATTACTTTGTTAATGTGGTTGTGTAAGAGGCTGTGGTTTATTGGTTAGAATGAAGAGCTAAAGTAAGGACACCTGGCTTCTCTAATTCTGTAAATGATATACCAACTGAGCAAACTCTTTCTCCCCAAAACTTATATAACTGTGAAACAGAGAGAATACTTACCTCTCAAGTGTAATGTAAGATTTTATTAAATATTTTAAAAGAATGTTGAGATCCTCAGATAACTGCTTGAGAAATGAAGAGTATTATTGTAAAGGAAATTAACTCTTTTAAAACAGGAATGCTTTTGTTCAAGAAGGTGGGTTTGTTCCAGCAGTAGCTAGATTAGAGAAGTGTATTAAGGAACAAAAAAAGTTACGGCTGTTTTTTTACATGAGGAGGATTTATCTTCAATGTACTGGATTCCTAAGAGTCCTTACCTTTTGGGAAAGTTATAGATACCATTTATTAATACCTAGTTTTGTTATGAGCATGAACTTTAACTATCTTATAAATTATCTTAAAGTTGCACCACCATTCTGATGATAAAAATCTAGGCTTATTTACAAGACTGAAAATAACTAGATGCATATTAAAAAGATATCAAGAACAATGTCTTTTGCAGATTCTCCACAATTTATTAATTTTGATATAAAAAGAGCTAAAAATGGAACTGTACTGAAACCCACTATTGTGATACAGTAAGCATTATTGTGTCAGGGCACTTGGTGTGCCTGCCACTTTAAGGCCCTGGAGCTGGCAGCCTCCAGGTGCCTGATGAGGGCAGCTATCTTGGGCCTATATAAACACAGGCAGTTCGGCTGCTGGAGGCCAGGCAGCAGTATCGCCTGGCTAGAAAGCTGCTAGGAAGAACACCGGGGGTATGGGGGAGCTGTAAGGGGATGGAAGGAGGCTCCTGGTCCTGGGCATGACCTGAAAACTGTACTCTGCTGGGAGTGGGTGGCCTGGTGGGGCTCCCAGTGGCGCAGGAGCCCCCAGGAAATGCCAGGCCAGTTACCACCCCGGTGGAAGGTGAGATGGGGCACCTTAACCCCTTGCCTCCACTGCCGGGTGGGTAACCCTGAGATTTGGAGGGCCCAGGAGGGGGGCTGGAGATTGTGTGAGGGGCTAGAGACTTGCCCAACCATGGGAGTACCCTCAACTGGCCCAGGCTGGGGCCAGGACCCAAGAAGGGGTCAAAAGGGCCAGAGGGCCCACCGCGAGGGATGCCCAGAGCTGGAGGCCTGGGGTCCTGACTGGCCTGGAGGTGTGCCAGGGCAAGTTGCCATAGGTCCAGGAGGGACCACACCCGAGAGGGGAAGATGGGTTTCGGGACAGCAAGGTAGCCCGGATGACGGCGGAGAGGCCGCCCGATGGTGTGAACTATAGACGGGTCCTAAGGGGATGATTCTAAGGCCCAGTGAGGGGTCCGGCAATGTGAATGAGCGAGATGCCATCTGCGAGGCTTGGGCTGCGGTATGGGGATGGAAGGAGCTGCAGATAGTGCCCCCTGGCATCGGAGCACAAATGGGCAGCCTCCCGCTTATGGAAGATCAATTATGAACCAATTAAGACCAAGTTGTGGCGGGCGAGAATAGGCGGGTGGTTGGCCCAAGGACAGGTGGGCAGGCCATGGAGAGTGGCCCTGAGGAGACCCCCTGTCACAATTATATAGAAAAAATCATTTTAAATGCTTCTTTATGCAGACTCCAACACCAGCAATACAAACATGCTGTATTTCCATTATACAACACATAAGAAATCTAGTTAATTAATTCTAAGGTTTAAACCCAGAAAAGTGAGCAAAGGAGGATAATTTCTGGCCATTCTTAAAAGTAGATGGAAATAATTTTTTAAAAGCCAGTAAACAACTAAAACCATATATGGTTCCAATCCAGTAACAAAGTGTGTGTGTGCGCGTGTGTGTATGTGCATGTGTGTAAACATATATCCTCCAACAACTAAGGAGTATTAGTTATGAAATTGCCATTTAGTGATTTAAGTGCAGACTTTCAGTCAGTCACTAGTCTCTTTCTCTGTTTTGTGACTATTAATTGCTCCTTATTTGTTATTTATCAATGAGGATAAGTGTGATGATTGTTTTTCTACTTAAATCACCAATTGTCTGTGCCTCCTCTGCACTCCTCCCTCTAAATAGCTCTGAGAAAGATGCACTTAATGATAACTATTAATCACCACACCTTCTGATGCAATGGAGAAACACCGAATCAATTTTGAAACACAAGCCATAGTAGGGGAAAAAGCTTAATTCATTTCGAAAGAATTAAAGATGAACTAATAATATCAGCGACAGGATAATTGCACAACAGCACTGCAGGGCTCTGGTAGTCCCAGGCCTTCCTCTTTAGTAATCAAAGATAAGCCAGCATTATGACACCAGAGCTGTCAAGTTAGCCTTTGCCACACTTGTAATTGAAGGGCGCAGAAGGGCCAGTGAATACCTCTTACCACTATTTATTTCTGACTATTTTGAATTTAGTCCTGTATCTGTGAAATACATTAACCTTCCAGGCGTTCACATATAAAATGGGACCAAGTTTGAATGAATATTTTTAGAAATGAGTTTTGTAGTTTTGTTTTTCCTTTTCTTTCTTGTAGGTAAATATAATGCTTGCATATTGACTGTAATCTTCGGTCTACAGAGTACACACAGCTGTTCCAAAGTGCCTCCTTGATCCTCTGCTTAGAAAAGTCACCATGAGGTGAGGAAGAGAGGTAAATTAGTTTCTGTAATCTTTAATACAAGACTTGATGCCATTTATGATTATGACAATAGCATTTACAAACTGGGTAATATCCACTCTGCACTATGCCAGTATCACAACACAGGGATTTTTCTAACATTTATTGTACATTCCCTCCCCTTAATATCTGATGTAGAAATATTACAGCCAAATGATCTGCCAGTGTAAATGGCCAAAATTCTATTGAAGTCATGAAAACTGCATCCATTTATTTCATTTATTACTGAACCAAATGTATCAAATAAATTTAACATTTAAAGGTGTATCTAATCCCCTAAAAGATAACTAAAGACAGATATTTATCAAGCTTTCTTGTTTGGAGGCAGGAGAAGATTTTTTTTTTTTTTTAAGCAAATGACAAGAATTACTAACACATTTGTAAGAAACTTTTTTTATCTTCCTTTGCTCCTGTAGAACACTGACTTGATAGGACAACTTTTCCATTATTAAAACTTCCCAATTTTTTGTAAACCAGTCAGTGATTTTAAGGGTGTCCCTTATCTTCCATTTACAATAGCAGAGATTCTGGCCATTTTCTGTTCTGTTACAGCAGTGCACATAGATCAGGTACAGATGTTACACTTATTGTATGATAGACATGCAGAATGTGCTCTACAGTCATAGCCAAACAGACTGTCAGGGCACGTAGAGAACTGTAAAAATGCAGATCTTGCTCTAACATAACCCTAGATGGATGTGGTATCAGACTTCAGTGTTGTAGGTTAGAGCGCCATAACAAATATCCGTACCACATCCCATAGGCGCACGCAAGAAGTTTGACAGCTGTGACATTTAATTAAACTGTGGGGCAGCAGTTTTGCACATGGCATTCTCCCTATCCCAAAGTTTCACGTTTTGTTAAGATGAGCTCCAGTGGCTGTTCACTCACTTCCCCCGCACTCAATGTCATAGCTGCCCAGTGCAGCCAGGGTCTTTCCCCAGTCTCTGCAAGTTAAATGAGAATAAGGTTCCAAGTTCCAGAGCAGGCAACGTTGCATAGTTTCTGTTTAATAAACATGTAGTCCGGGCAGTACTGCAAGAGGCACCCCCTCTCCAATTGAAGGGATCAGAGCAGGTACACAAGAGCTGTGGGAGGTGTAGAGACCCTCCTCCCCCTATAGAGCAGAGCCAGATATCTAATGGGGACTTAACCATATACCTTTTAATGAGAGAACAGTACAGTTTAATGACAGAACCTCAATTCCTTTATGCCAGCCACGGTCAGTACTTCACGCAACAACCGGCCC
Organism: Caiman crocodilus; assembly: GCA_030014935.1. Classification (NCBI taxonomy): domain Eukaryota; kingdom Metazoa; phylum Chordata; order Crocodylia; family Alligatoridae; genus Caiman; species Caiman crocodilus. Next base: position 249,491,531 of record JAGPOW010000261.1, on the reverse strand, counting down.
TCAAAATCTCGCCCTTGATCAGAGTGGATCCTTGAGGGCAGCCGAAACATGGAGAAGTACTTTTCCCACAGTACTTTGCCAACCGTTCTTGCTGTTGATCTTGTGTAGGGAAGGCCTGGGCATATCGGGTGAAGTGGTCTGTCACAACCAGCACATTCCCCTTTCGGTGCCCCTTCCCTTCTATAGCTAGGAAATCCATGCACACCAGCTCCACAGGTTTTGAGTTCTGAATAGTGTGCAGCTAGGCAGTTCGAGAAGGCAGTGTCTTCCTCCGCACACACTGATCAGAGTTTGAGCATTTAGTCCTTTCATCTTCAGCCATTTTGGGCCAAAAGAACCGCTCACGGGCTAGCGCCAGGGTGTGCTCCACCCCTGTGTATCCAAAGTCATCCTGCAAGGCCCATAATGCAAGGGCCTTCTACTTCTGAGGGAGGATCAGCTGCCAATATTTCCGTCCTTCTGAGTCCTGCACCTCCCAATGTAGCACTCCATCAAACAAGTGAAGCCTTTCCCACACCCTCAACAGGAGGTGGGCTGCTGGGGTAGCATTATTAAAGGTCATAGGGAGGTATTCCCTGATCTCTAGGCATGCAGCACCTCTCGCACATCCAGGTCCTGTTCTTGCGCTGTCTGCCATTCTGTGGCTGTGACCTGGAGCAATGAGGAGGGAGTCAGCATGGTGTACTGAATCCAGGCCTGTGGGATCTCCTCAGGGGCAACCCTAACACATCAGCCATGCAAACAGTACTTTCCCTCGTCCCCACATGGTTTTGTAGCTGCAGGTCGCAAATGGTCTTCACTGTTTCAGGGCTCCAAACAGTCCCGGGGTTGCTGGGGAGCTGTCGAGACAGGGCATCAGCATCCACGTTTTTTTGTCCCGTTCGATAGTGCAGGCTAGTGTCACGATCCAACATTGGCTGGTCACATCCAACTTAGCACTGCTGAGCGCATAAGTAAGGGGATTATTGTCTGTCCACACCTGGAAGGTAGTCCTATACAGATAGTCCCAGAATTTCTCAGTGACGGCCCTCTTGAGGGCCAGGAATTCAAGCTTACTTACCGGGTAGCGCGTCTCACTGGTTGACAATCCCCTGCTGGAAAAAGCCACTGGTCACCGGTGTTCTTCATGTTCCTGGTACAGTACAGCCCCCAGTCCTGACAGGCTAGCATCCATGTGCAAAATAAAAGGGCAGTTGGGGTCAGCTGATGCCAGCACAGGTGCCTGAGTCAACCACCAGTTCACCTCCTGGAAGGCATCTTCACACCATGAGTCCCACCAGGGACCAAAAGGCTCTATAGGGCTTCGTGTCACAGGGAGCCCATTTAAGCCATTGTCTCACCTCTTCTTGCAGGGTGACCTTCCCACCTGGTGTCCATGAGTCAGGGCATTTAAAGGTCCAGTTACTGTAGCATAGTCTTTAATGAATCACTGATAGAAACCTGCAAATCCCAGGAACCTTTTCAGTTCCCTAAAGTTCTTGGGTCAAGGCCAGGTGGTCACAGCACTTACCTTCTCTGGATCAGTGCAGGCCCCTTCCTGTGATACAATATGTCCTATGTACTTCACAGAGGCCTGGCAGAACTTACATTTATCAATGGCCAACTTAAGTCCAGCGGTCTCCAGCCGATCAAATACCCAGAGTAGCCGTTCTTTGTTTTCCTCCAGGGTCTTTCCAAAAACAATAATATCATCTAAATAAACTAGTAATTGGGTCATACGCATACCCCCAATCACCTTCTCCATTAGTCGCTGGAAGGTGGCAGGAGCCCCGGATATCCCTTGGGGCATTCATTCAAACTGATAGAATCCCAGCAGGCAAATAAAAGCAGTCTTCTCTTTGTCCTCTTGCCACAGAAGGAAGCCACTGTAGTAGCCACTGTGGAGGTCTAGTACCAAAAACCATTTGCTCCCTACTAGACAGTCCAAAGCCTCCTACACCCGCAGGACAATGTATTGGTCAGCGGTGGTCCGGGTGTTCAAAGTTCGGTAATCAATACACATACAGAGTGACCGTTCTTCTTCTGCACAATCACAATGGGAGAGGCATAAGGGCTTTTTGTGATGATGTGGTGGTCCATGAGCTCCTGGAGATGATGTCTTACTTCCCCCATCTCGGCAAGGGGAATGTGCCAAGAGCTTTCACAAAAGGGTCGTGGTTTGGTCAGACTAATGTTATGCTGCACCCCCTTAGCCTCCCCCACATCCCAGTCATGGAGGGAGAAAAAATGGGCTTGAGCCCCAAGTTTGTCCCTGAGCCAAGCTTTACAGGCTTCAGGCACTGGGGAGTTCCCAAAAAACAACCTTGAAGGGTCAATTGTAGCAGGGTTTTCCTCCTGCTCAGGGCTCACCACTTCAGCATCCTTCATCAAGGCCACCTTCTGTCCTGGTTGGACCACAATATCTTTCAAAGTTGAGTTAACCACTATTACTGTAACCAGGTCTTGGTTGAGCCTTTTTGTCTCAATCAGGCCATCAGGGACCCTCAGCACACTAGGTCTCTCTCTGCCAGTGGGAGTCTCCACCACTAGCAGCTTATTCTTTTCATTCCTCTCCATCCAATTACATACAGTAGGCAAAGCCATTGGCCCTGTGCAGGGACTCACTGGGGCTTTGCTCCAGAGAAGTGCAATGTCCCCACAACCTCAGGGTGACCCCATATCTCTCTATGCTCATATCGATCATATGCCTCTGAGCACAAGGCGTGCATCATTAACCATTACTGGTAGCCTGGGCCAACCTGTTGTTCACAATAGCGAGTGAGGACCTGGAAAAGGTTGGAGTTGGTCCCTACAATGAGTGGCCCCTTTCATCCACCTCAGATCAAGGCATACTACAGCGATGGTTGATACTTCTTCCTCCACCCCAGCTATTTCAGCAGGGAATTTTAGCCTCACGTTCACATAATCCCTGTAAGGATGCTGTTCCTGGCTTAAGCCACAAAATCCCAGCCCCGTAAGGGGAAACAAAGTCAAGTGTCTCAGATGTTTCTCATAGAAGGATTCAAATAGGGTGGTAACCTGGGACCCACTATCTAGAAAAGCCCAGCACAGGTGACCATTCACAGTCACAGGGACCTCCGCACGGGGTCCCACTAGCCCCTTTGGCAGTGACTTTACTGAGGGTAATGTACGGGAGTCTGTCTGGGTCCGGAGCAGAGCTGACTTCATTGCTCTGCCCATTTCCCACTGCCCACCACCCTTTTAGCCTTTCAAATACCAATTCAGGGTTCTCGAGCTGCGTGCACTCCCAAACCGTGTGCCCCAGCTCCCCGCATCTATAGCAGAACCCTGGGGCCCTAGAGCAGATGAGGCCAAGGTTCTCCCTAGGCATGATGACAAGGTGAGGGCTGACCCCATGGGGGGTTCTGGCCACGGCAGCTGCTAGTGCTGGAGCCACAGGCTCCTCCTCCACTCCCAACGAGGTATCCTCAGGCGGAGCCACTTTTAGCACCCAACCCATGGGTCCTCTCTGGGGGGAAACATCCTCTGGGACCTACATAGTCTCTCTGAGTCTGGATATCTCTTCCTCTTCACAAATCTCTCAGAGGAGGTGACTGAAGTCAGGTGAGCTGCTCCTGCTCCCCGCTAAGTTAAGGTTCTGGAGTAAGTCCAAGCTATACCGTACCCTAATACGAATTTGCCAGAGCAGTATCTGATTGGTGTCGGTGACACTAAATGCTGCTTGGGTCACCAGGCATTGTAACACCAGCTGTAAGCGCAGGACATACACTGAAAGAGCCTTACCCTTGCACTGGAAAGTTCCCAGCAATTTGTAGTATGCCCTCCCATTCTCTGTGGGTTGGCCAAAAGCATCCTGAAGGACCTACATGCATTTCTGGGTGGTGATAACAGGACTCTGGAGTTTGGCAGTCCTCAACCCCAAAGGCAAGCTCCCTCAGGACTTCCAGCAGACAGCGTCGCTTATCCTCATCAGGTATTTGCCAGGTCAGTAAAGTCTCTAGAGTATGGGACAGCCAAGAATTGAATTCGTCTTCCCCTGCAGGGACTGGAAGGGTTCCCAAGAAACTCCGGAGTCTCTTACAGTCACTGAAAGGAACAGAATCTGCCGGGAAACCCTCACCCATTCTGGGGTAGCCTCAGTACCATCAGGTTGCCCCGCTCCCCCCTGCACCATCCCATCACTCCCGGAGAGTATGGCAGACTGGTCGGCATTGGACATGTCTCCTGGTGGCTCTCTCTCTCTACAGGGGTACACAGAGCTTGAATAATATTCTAGCACCCACTATGCAGGGATCCCAGACAAGCCCCCAAAATGTAACCCAGGCAATACTCCAAGAGGTACCCCCTCTACAATTGAAGGGATCAGAGCAGGTGCGCAAACACTATGGGAGGTGTAGAGACCCTCCTCCCCATATAGAGCAGAGTCGGATCACTAATGGGGACTTAACCATATACCTTTGAATGAGAGAACAGTACTGGGAACATAACCAGTATGAACCAAGGGGTATAGGGGACATTACAGTGCCCTGAGGGGGCAGGATTCAACAAAGTTTAGACATTTACAGTCATAGACATATTAATCTAGTTGACAAAAGACAGAGTTAACAAAATATAAAACACAAACAGCAGAATAAACAATATTGGTTGGCGAAATATAAAAGGCACAAAATACAAAACATCAAATAAGGAATATAGAGCCTAGGTACCTGGGGGGTGGGGGGAGGAGGGGGAAAACACAATGGCCCCTTTCACTGCCACAAGAATTTCTCCCTGTCACTTCACTCACCCCAAGTCATCCCAGCTGGAACTTGAACTCAGATCGCCCATCTAGCAGGCAGAAACTCTACCACACCACCACCAGTACTGAAACTGTACCCCACTTCTAGGAGTCTTGACTTTCCAGGAGCCCCAGCCTCATGTTAAGCTTCCTGGTCTCTTATTGGAGGAGCTGGAAGCAGAGCTGGGAACCTCTCAGGTCACTGCTCAGATCCTTGGTGGAGCTGAGAAGCCTTTCTTGCTGGTCACAGAGTCTCGTAGGGGATCCTGGAGCCCAGTGGGGAGCCTCTTCTACCGGCTGTACACCACGCTGCTGAGGATCCAACTGCTGCCTGCAGGTCCCACTCCTTCAGGTTCTTCTGGGGCAACTACTCCCACCCCACTGGCCCAGCTCTTTGAAACTCCTTCCTTGTGGTCCCTCACTGGTCTCTCCTGAGTCAGCTTTGTTGCTCCTTTTATCCTCCTCCAGGTGACCCAAGGAGCCAATCAATGGACATGAAGGGTGAGTCTCTGGGGCCTGACTGGTGAGGAAAGGGAATCCCAAGCCCTCCAATCATCTTTTACCCTTTCAAAACCCCTGGGCTAAATCACTACCACCTAGCACATGATATCCTCCCCTGTGGTACCCTTCACCATCCCCAGTGAAGCACAGGCCTCAGCCTGGAGGACTACCGCACCCAAGGGGCAGCAATGGGGACCTCCCCTGGTGCCCCTGGGGCATCGTAGGTGAAGCGGCAGACTGGCCAAAGCTCCCACCTTGGCCGTGGGGTGCTGGCTGGAGCAGGACTCCACAAGGGCCCTGGTGACCCGAGTTTCCTCTTACTTGAGGAGTCTGCCACACTGGCAGGTAAAGGCGTGGGGCTGTTTTCTCCTTTGGTCTCACCAGGCAGGGCCCCACGAGCAGCAGTCCCTGTCTCTCCTACACCCTGAGGAGCTTCTTGCAGCCCAATCGCAGGCTGAGGGGGCCCCACCAATTCGCCAATAGGCAGCAGGAGGTTCCGGTGGACCATGCAACTTTGACCCGGTCCAGCCTCAGGGGAGATCTCGTATACTGGGAGGTCTCCCAGTTGTCATACCACTGTGTAGGATTCAGCCCACCGTCGATCAGCGATTTTGTGTTTTCCAGTTAGCCCCAAGTTTTGTAGCAGCACCCAGTCACCTTCCTGTAACCCTTGCTCATAAACTCGAGCATCATAAAGCCACTTATGACATTGCTGGTTTCTTCCAGCAATGCTTATGGCATTGCTGATGTGCGCCCCTAGAGGCAGCTGGAGAGGGAGAGGGAAAGTGGGACAGTGTGGGTTGTGAGCAGTGGTGCCTGTAGTGCAGGGACAGAGAATCCCAGGCTGATGACACATAGCCCAGTTGCTAGAGCATGAGCACTCAAAACCCTCCAGCCCTACTCATCTGGGGAGGGTCCCTAGTCCACATGGCTGAGGAACTACTCAGTCAGAGCTTTGTAGATCCAGGCAACCTGCTGTGGTACAGGGCCAGGGCCAGGGCCACCGATATTGGTGAGAAGAAATATGATAGAAATATGTGGTGAAATTTTTCCACATATTTTGTTTTGAGCTCGAAACATCAAAATTGAAATGAAACTAAAGGCTTTGAAACAGCCTCAAAACAAAATGAAAGCAGTTAAAACATTTCAAAGCTGGGCTTACTTAGAGCTAAAGAGAAACTATGGAGAGGGATGGGGAAAGAGCTGCTCTCATATTGACTGTGTAAGTGGCCAGTGACTGTGATCCTTCCCTGAGGTCCCTTCCAATCCCAGTGCTCTGGGGGAGGGACAGAAAAAACATTTGTGTCTTAACACCCCCCACACCCTCCCATGACTTTTACTTGTCAACAGCTTGAGGTGCAGTTTCCCAGAAACCTCTACACCCATCTCCTTGAAACTTGGCAGGCTTCATGCCCTGAGAAGGGGATAACATCCCTGCTGTTTTCATCTAAATCTGCCAAGAAATGACAAAGTTATAGGCAGTTTCATGCTTCCCCATTATAGTCTATGGGTAAAGTGTCAAAGCAGAGAAACAGTTTCAATGAAATGAAATGGAACGCAAAACAAAACACTGTCCTGTCAAAATGGAAGTCAAAATGAAATAGTGCCATTTTTCATAGTCCTAGAATACAGGCATCAGCAATACATGTGCATGAACACACTTACACACACTTGCTGGGTACACGGTGCACTGGGTAGGTATGCATGAGATGACCAGCTGATGGCTCACAACCATGATGAGCTGCTTCCACATCAGGTCCAAGTGAGCAGCTGTGATGTCCCTGCCAGCCAACTGGGCAGCTTGGCAGTTCAGCAAGCTTGCAGGGCACACTGGGAGGCTTGTGAGAACCCCCAGTACCTTCTGTGCTCATGCTCTACAGGCAGGCTCCAAGCTCCTTCTCCCCTCCAAGGGCTAACATGTTCTTCTTCCTCCCAACCTAAATGGGACTGCTTAAAGTAAAGCACTTCTGCTGCTGGCTTCTTGAACACCTGTGCATAGCTATAGAGAGAAACTCCATTTCTTGAATGTTTAGTTACGCTTGCGTAAAACAGAACAGTGGTTCTCAACCAGAGTGTCACTGGGGTAGTGGCTGGGTAGAACTGCCCCATGCACCGTGCCTGCATTAGGGCTCTAATCAGCCTAAAGCACCCGCAAAGCTACTAGCTCTTTCTGGTCTCTGCCCCTACACTCCTCCTGGAAACCAGCACAATGTAACAACACTAAGCCCCAGGGGTGGCTGTGGCACCTGCTGATAGCCCTGGCTCAAGGATCCCTCCCTTCATTCCCACCTGCCATGCTTGAAGTTCTTAAGTTTGGAAAGGGAGGCTACACAAGGATCCTACAGTGAGCCCTAATTTGTCTTCCTATCAGAAGATCTCACATGAAATTGGTCCTCCTGGCCCACATGCAATGTCACCCCCGACTCCCCCACTGACCCCTGTTACTTTATGGGCTAATTTTGTGGCCTCCAGCCTCCCCTCTAGCTATACCCATGCCTTGCAGGTGTTACCAATCAATCAGTTCAAGTGGTTCTCAGTCCAGTTTCATCTCCTGTCTCAGTGGGATTCTATGTCCCTTGCCTGTTTCTCTGCTTCTTGGAGCCATGGGCCCCTGGCTCTAGTCTGTCCTTCTCAGGCACTGTGGTTCCCGTCCTGTCTTTCTCTCTCTCTCGCTGGATTCATGGGCCTGGTTTTTGCCCTCAGGCTACACTGCAGCCCTCACCACGCTCTGGCATGGTTCATGTTTTATGTGCCGCTCTAGACCCTCCTACTTCCCCTATCAGTCCCCAGCTAGGTCCACTGGCTGAGCTATAACATAAGAATAAGCCCTCTGGCCAGAACACAAATTTTCACTGGGTCTGAACCTCCAACCATCAAGTCCTCTGTTGACGCACAGTATTTTCTCCTACCCTGAGCCCTACACCAGTACCATCTAGCATCACTCTACCTGCCTGTCCAGGGTGTCAGCAATATCTCTCAGAAGCTCCCTCTTACTCTGGAGCTCTTTCTTAGGTCATCTCCAAGGTCAGACTGCCTTCCTGGTTCAAGCTCTAGGTTTATATGCTTCCCAAAGCCCTGGCCCTTTGGTCAGATGACCTTCCTAAGACCTACAAGGATTTCTCATCAGGGCCTGATGGCTAGTCTCCATAGCAGCCTGCAACTGCTATTCTAGCAGCATCCTTGTTGCTCAGGCTCATCTCTGCCCTATTATCCTATTTGTAGAGCTCTGCAGTAAGCACTTCTAGCCTTTGGCTTCTAGCTACCTGTTTTCTTGCAGCGAGCTTGTTCCATGTGGGCTTCCCTAGACTGGCTGCAGGTGTTCCCCTTTTCCTTAATGTGCAGCTCACTGCCTAGGGAGCTGTGTTTCTTTGCTGCTTGCTCTTTTGCAGCTAGCCTCTCATTCTCTTCTGCCTGAGTATTACCTGCAACAGTTTTCCCCCTTAAAGTAATAGGAGCCTTAGGCTCCCTGTTACACACAGATAGAACTGCCCTGTCTGCTTCTGTTTCTGAGAGGAGTGCTGGGAGTGTTGAATCAGAAAGAGTTGCACTGCACAAAGCAGCTGATCAGAGCCCTAACACAGGAGGAGCGTGTGCACGTGGCACAGTCTGTCCTGGGCTAGTTGTGCAACAGACAGTTTTGTCACAGTTCCAACCCTTTCTGGCTGAGAAGCACTCGAGTAAGTTGAGGCAGCACCAATAGTGGCTTTCATGTGGAGTACCTTGACTATGAAAAGGTTGAGAACCACTGGAATAAAGCAGTGTCACTGGAGCTACTTCAGGTTTAAATAATGTAAGTGAGGACTGAATTTGAACCTATGTGGAATGCCTAGATCTTTGCTCCAAGTTCATCTATGCAACTATTCTCAGGGTAGTAGAAATCATATGAATAAAACATATGAAGATGGGGCTAGGAGAGGCCTTGGTAGACCATGCTTTGAGTCCCCTGCACTGGCATTTTTTAACCAAAGGAATTCCTAAAATTGCCACTTCAACCCCTCACCTACAGCTACAAGAAGCAAAATCTGAAACACCAAAACATCCTATAAGATGTGACAGGCAAAAGTAGGGCTGACAAGGGCACTGCCAGTACATTTTCATCCTCCTCTGAGGCTTTGGGCCACTGACCACAACTCAGATTGGGGTGGAGTGTGCTAATGCTCTTGCCGGTACCAGAAAACCCATTAAAGCAGGGGTCAGCAACATATGGCCTGCCAATCAGATCTCCCCTTCTGTGCTGCAGCACTTCCCTCTGCCATGGAGCACTGTGAGCTTAACCCTGCTGTAGAGGGATTGGGAATCTGACCACTTGGTGTGTGTGTGTGGGGTTGGGGGGATGACAGACTTCCATCCCACAGCAACAGCCAAGTTGTAAACTCTTGCTCATACCAGCAAAAAGCTGCTAACCCCTGAGCTAGGGGATCTTGCAGCTTGCTCTTCCACTCAGGGTCATATTGAGTGCCATATTTGAAATCAAAAAGAATTTTTTCCCTATGTCAGGTTGGCACAGATTCAGCAGGGAACCCCTGCAACAACAAAGTAGTTGGTTAATACATGCTCAGAATTATCCTAGGAAATAATGGCCATAAGCTAGCAGAGAGCAGATTTAGACTGGACATTAGGAAGAACTTCTTCACAGTTAGAGTGGCCAAAGTCTGAAATGGGCTCTGTAACAGGTCGGCACTCAGGCCTGCCCTCCATGCGGTCCACGCACCTGTCTCTGGGCAACCGCCCGCCTTGTCTCGCCTGCCATGTCTTTGATGTTAATTAATTAATTGATGTTAATTAGCGGGAGGCCACCATTGTACCACCCCGTTGCCAGGGGGGGCGCTATCTGCGGCTCCTATCGCCCCCAATACCACAGCCCAAGCCTCGCAGATGGAATATCTGTTCCATATTGGCCCTTTTCCCTGATCCAGCCCTCCTTAGGTCTTCTCAAGTCCCGTAGCCCCTCTCAGGGCCTTCTTAAGGGCTGCCCCTTCCCTGGGGCCCTCTCAGCACTGCCACCCTCTCCTTGGGCCTTAGTAGGTGCTGCCCCCTTTCTGGGGCTTGCCATGCCCACACTAGGGCCTCCCTACAAGGTTGCCCCCTCTCTCTGGGGCTCACTGCACCCCCACAGGGCTTCCTAATAATGTTGCCCCCTCTCTGGGGCTCACTGTGCCCCCCCCGGGCTTCCTGAATAATGCTGCCCCCTCTCTGGGGTTTACTGTGCCCATGCTGGGCTTCCTGAATAATGCAGCCCCTTCTCTCTGGGGCTCACCATTGACTCTCTAAATGCCCTTTTCTTGGCTGGGGTCCACATACCCCGCAAGCTGCACCCCCACTGGCGCTGAATCGCACCCTCCCAGGTGCTAGGGCCCCACACCCCTGTGGGCCACTATGAGGCCTCCTCCAGCCCCTACAAGCCTCACCCAAACCACCAGTATCATAGATAATAACAAAGCAAACTCAAGCCCTCTGGTTATAACAAACAGAAGCCCCCCGGCCCATTCAGTCCCTTCACCTCTCAGCTGCAGCCCCTGTCTCAGGCTTCCTTTCTCTGCAACAGCTGACAAGGAACTGCCCCCCTGGCCTTGGCTCTGGTCTTTATAAGAGCCAGGCCCTGCCCGTTAGGGTCAGCTGACTTCATTGGTTGCCCTAGCAACCTGCAGCTGTGCTGCATAGTCACTGCTAGGGCTCCCTCTCTGGCGGTTCTTCTCCTATGCAGGCACAAGGCACTGGGATGCTCTGTGACAAGCTCCCAAGGGAGGTGGTGCTCTCCCCTGCCCTGGGGGTCTTCAAGAGGAGGTTGGATAGGCATCTAGCTGGGGTCATCTAAACTCAGCACTCTTTCCTGCCTATGCAGGGGGTCAGACTCAATGATCTATTGAGGTCCCTTGCCACCCTAACATCTATGAATCTATGAAAGAAACCGTGCCCCATGCTAAAAAGGAGGCAAACCCCGTACACTCTGTGCCAGTCCGACTTAGGCGGAAAATGCCTTCCTGATCCCAAATCTGGCAGTCAGTGTGACCCTGAGTGAAAGAGAAAATCCCTCTAGCCAGGAATCCCTGGATCTTCTGGTATCAGCAGGAGCATAAGCTTACTTCACCCTAGTCTGAGCTGTGGTCAATGGCCCATTGCCTCCAAGGAAAATGAAAAAAATCAGAAGCCTGTAGTGTTCATAAGGGGAACAAATTCCTTCATGGTCCCAACTAGGAACCATCAAAAGCCTTAAGGCATGGAACTGCCAAATGGTTTCTACACAAAATCTACCTTTATACTCCAATCTGGAGATCACCACCACACCTGCTACTGTATCATATCTCTCTTCCATAATCAATTCAAGCTTAAAGGGATTGGAGGTTCCTTGCCCCCATCACTTTGTTTGTTTCAAAACTTCTCCTCTTTCACAGTTAGAAATCTTCCTCTAATTTTCAGTCTAAATTTACCTGTAGCCAATTTGTAGCTATTCAACCTTCAGCCAGTGTTGTTTTTTAGTCTAAAAAGGTCTTGACCTTCACTAATACTCTACCCAAGCATGGCTTACAAACAATAATCAGAACTGCAGGCCATCTTCTAAACAGAAGTCTTACCAGTGCCTAGTACAATGGTATTATGGTAGCACCTCCTTGTCTCTACTGCATTCCAAATACAACCTAAGATTGGGTTGACTTTTGTCACAGATCTTTTTTCAAAGCCTTATTCTGGTTTAATAATGCAGTCAGAAGATTCTCTTTGTCAGCACTTACAACTAGTATTCAAGTATGCAAATATAATGAAATGTCCCTACCTCTGCTAAAAAGGTTTGGCACGTCTCTATTAGTAATAGCACACAATGAGCCAGAATCAGATGAAAGTGCCGTAAGAGATAAGCAACTGATTTATAATTCACTTTAGTTAGAATGCTACACGTTACAGTCAACTTACCATCTCCCAATGAGAATGCAAGACTGTGTATTGTTAATCCTTTGTCCAGTCTAGTTTTAAAAACATGGAGCCCACTCTCCTTCTATGTAATATAGCTATCATTCTTACCAGTCTCCTTCTTTACAATATTTGTAGAACATTATAAGAAGGAGAGAGAACTAATAGTAGAAAAGAGTTTATTATGTGCAATCACAACACAGTGCGTTGTGATTATTCCAGATCTCTTAAAACTAACAGGATTATGATAAATCAGACTTCCAAGAAAAAATTAGGTTCTCTAGGCTGTGGCATTGGTAATTCAATAGGTGGCCCTCTTCTTTGCTTGCAAGTCAGTACTGAAGAATGGCATTCTGTAAGAGGTCTCATCGTTAAAGCTGGGGCAAAACAAAGTTTTGAGCAAATTGGGGCATTAGGGATCTCAGCCTAATTCCAGCTTGAGCATTATCTAACTCTGCCTACCAGAATTCTTGCTAGTTTTTTGGATATATTACTTTTCGGTTCCTCTCCTAAACTGCTGCACAGCTATGCTACACACTAAATAGATGTTCCATTTCAACCAAAAGAAAGCTGCATGTGTGCAGTGGTGATGTGTGGGGTGTGCACAGGGGTGCACATGCACCCCCTGAAAGTGCTGGTACACCCCCCGACAGCCAGCATTCCCCACTTAGGCGATGGGTGGGGGGTCAGGCAAGATCACTGGTGCCCCCCCTGAGAGTGCCAACTGGGGAGTGAGGGTTTCAAGAGAAGTGATCCCTGCGGTCCCCCCATGGCTGACGGCATCAACCGAGGGGGGGTGTTTCCCTGAAGCTGACCGCACTGACCTAGAACCCCACCATGTTCGGCATGATCCCCCCACCCCAGTTGCTGACTGGCCGTTGGGGGCGCAAGTGCCCCTCCTGACTCAGGAGGCACCAGTCACCCATGCATGTGCGTGATGGATCATCACAGGTTATCTTTGTGGACTAATTCCAATAGCTTCACTCATGTTAAGCAGTGCTTTGCTTCATGCAGAAGTTCATGACTTCAAGATGAGTAAGGACCTTGGGACATGGCCCTAATTGTAAAATGGACTGAACAACCTAAGCACTCTACAAAAACAGGAAGAGACAAAAACCCTATAAAGTGGACCTAGCTATCAGAGGTGCCATTAAGACTGACTTAGAAAAGATATTTGAACTAGCAAAACTCCACCTCTTTCACCATTCCTGGTCCTACCTAGCCTCGGATGAGCCAGTCTCACCTTTAGCATTTATAGGTGAGTAAGACAAAAATACAGAAAGAAGCCTGTATTATAATAATGAACCTTTGATATAGTGCCAGCTAAATAAGAATAATGTTGTTGTTCCCTTCCTGGCACTCACTACACAGAAGCTTCTACCTTGTATTACTGCACTGGAAATACAAATTTTGCAAGCTAGCCTTTTCAAACTAGTTTTGGCAGCTCTGGAACAGCAGTTCTCAACTTTTTTTGGATGCCAGGCACCCTTCCATAACTTTTATGAATTTGGCAACACATCAGTTGAGAACCACTGCTCCAACAGCAAAATTTGTTATTTCTGTGCCCTGGGCACAGATGGGATGGGGAGGACATTGTGATAAGACTAGAAAAAGAGACAGAAGTATAGAGCAGGGGACAGGCAGGTCTTACTTGCTGCAGTATGGGCTCATCCAGGAGTTACAGGTTCAAAGTGGGGACCCAGGACAATTATAAATGCAATTACCTTGCCCAGTGCAATAAATTCCAGTGCAGCTTGTGCAGCAATTCAAGCCAGAGCAGAGTAGCCCTGGGCTAGCAGGGAACCCAGGAGGGTTAACCCCAGGCTCCAGGTGGCAGGGTCAGGCAGTGGAGGAGCTGACTGGAGCACCAGGGTGCTACAATGAGGCACTAACTGGCAGGCAGCCCCTGCACTGTAGCACCCTGGTGCCCCAGCCAGCCCCAGTCACCATCTACATGTGCCTTGCAGCAGCATAAATTACTCTGCCATAGGATAGTATTTGTCCCAGATGGTATGATCCCACAGCAGGGTTAATTAATTTACTGTGCTCTAATACAGGCACACATGTAGACAGTGACACTCTTCTGCAGAGCTAAATAGTCAACTGTACAGTAAAGAGTACATGTAGATACACCCATCCTTACTCATCCTGTCTATTAGCCTGCTCACAGGCATGGAAATCTGCACGTACATCATGGCTGTAAAAGCCTTAATTTGGCTGTGGCTGTGAAAAGTAAAGTAGCTGTTGTTGTACAGCAGGGGTACTAAGGGAGTCATGACTCTAGTAGGCTGAGCCCATCTGCCCAGCTGGAGCAAACAGCATCTGGGTGAGCCCATGCTGAGCACAGACCCTGCCAACACCACCTCCATTCTAGTGCCCTCTCCGTGGGCAGGACCCAGGACTTGTGTCCTAGCCACCCAGCTGCAGCCAGGCAGAACTGTTTCCTGTGCCTCTCTTTTTCAGTGGGAGCACCAATGGAGTCAGGAGGAGTGTTAACATTGACTTCAATAGATATGGACTAAAACTGGAGACTTAGTCTACAAGATGCCTTCCTGTGATCTGCTAAATGCAGAAGGGCTTCTGCTGGATCTTTTTTGCTTCTTTCATTCCTTGGAGTCTCAGAACAGCACAGACTTTCTATGCCTGAAGAAAGGTGATTGCACCTGAAAGCTTGCAAAGAACTTTTTTCCAACTACTCAGTTGGTCTAATAAAAAATAATAGAGCACTACTCCAAGAACCTTGCTTGCCTACATCCTTAGATGAACACGGCTACAACCAAAAACCCTGATACATCTGTTTCCTGGTCCCCTCTTTACACCCCTTCTAGAAACAAAGTTATGCCAAGCTGTTCCACCTGGCTGTGCAGCACCCCTGAAAAGGTCTCACTGTATGCCAGTTGAGAACCAGCTCTAGATCATACTGTAGAGGCTTACCTTTTTGGGGCTTGGGTTGAGTCCCAGGATCGAGGATGTGCTGTTTGATTGGTGGAGCCCACGCACCAATCTGGAGGCAGCACAAGGGAAGCCAGGCCTCACCCTTTGCCAAAGAGAGGGGAGAAGGAACAGCTGGACTTGAATCAGAACTGTGCCAGCCAGACTATAAAAGGGAAGCGTGCTTGGCTTGCTGGGGTGAGATGACACGGGATGACAAGGAGAGAGGAGCTCCAGAGGCGGCCATC
This sequence comes from Caiman crocodilus, assembly GCA_030014935.1. Lineage (NCBI taxonomy): Eukaryota > Metazoa > Chordata > Crocodylia > Alligatoridae > Caiman > Caiman crocodilus. Next base: position 249,476,210 of record JAGPOW010000261.1, on the reverse strand, counting down.
CTTGGGACCCTACTTGAGCTTCAACTGCGTGTGAATTAGCGCACAGGGATCAGGCTCTAGGAGCCACTCAAGGCAGCTTGAGCCTGCAAGCCTTGCAAGCAGCTGGTTAGTCAGTGTGCAAATCAACACACAGCAGCTGGCCCCGGGAGCAGCTCAAGGCTGCTCAGGCCTCACCTGGTATACAGGTCAGCGCAGCTCACAGATGCTCAAGGTAGCCCTGGCCCCAGCCCTTGTATAGTGAAACCTCCAAAAGGTCTCAGAAAGGTTGCACAAAATGTACTACTGAAGATATGTACTCTAGGTAAAAGAGACAAAGATTTCTAGTTAATTTTTTCCTTTTAATTCATTTTCAGTTGTTTTTAATTATCTTACAAAAATACCTTTTGGAATTATTATAGCATTGAAACAGCATCACCAAGGTGAGGTATGTCTAGTCTAAACCTCTTCTTGAAGTAAACAAAGACAGGGTTAAGAAAGGGCAGGGGACAATATAATTTTTTAATAAAAAATGAAAATTTGTATTTCAATCAATTTTATTTCAATTTGATTGTTATTCAAATATTTAATGAACCTACTTAAAATTATTTGACATGATAGCAGTCTTTATCAAGCTTTAAGCTTACTACAATTTAAATTAAATTAAAATAATATTCAAGCAATATACATTTGTCACCAAAGTTTAAAGCCAAACTAGTGTACTGGGAAAGTTACTGGCTAACTGACTGGAACCTTTTTGTGATTCTCAACCCAGGTGTATTGAGATCCTTTCCAGGGTATCCACATGGTGCTACAAAATATTAGCACTGTTGGATGTATAAACATGATTCACAAGATAAAGCCAGAGGTTTCAAATAGAAATCCATAGTTGTGGTCTTTGTGAATTCTTTGCAATGGAAAAAGTGCTCTATTATTTTTCTGTAGGCACAAAAAGAATGAAAACTAAGAGCTGACATTTTGCAACAGGTACCATGAGTCTATCCAAGGATGCTTCAAGTCTACAAAGATTGAGAATTTCTCATCAATTTCCATTGACTTTTGACAGCTGAAATACCCTTTTCTGTAACTGAAGAAAAAAATGTTTTTATCATTTCAGTTTTATCTGTATAGTTCAGTTCAAGAACATTCAAAGTTGAGAACTGATTGGGAGTTGAAAAGCAGGAATGTGTGTTTTCATTTTCCAGTTTGTATTAATAACACCTGATGTGGAGGTTGAGATCTAGCGGTTCTGAAGGACATGGTGATGAGAAATAAACAATTCAATTCATTAACTATAGAATTTTCCTTTTTTTAGCAAATCAGTATTACATTCAAACCATGTTTTGAAAAGCTTTTATTTTCTTATGTAGTCAGCACATGTAAAAGTTCATTTATTTAACTAGCAGAATTCTGGTTTTCTACATTTTTTACTTAGTCTCAATTTCCATCCAAAAGCAATTTGACATAAACCATGAGTAAAACTTGTTTATTTATTATGTAAGTGATAATGCTGTTTAAATGTGTACAGGTCAGTTGCATCATACATGCATTTAACTTGCACGAATTCAACTACACGTGGGGTGGGAGGGGGGTGGGGCTTGAGCTTTCACATGGCTCTGCTGCTTACCTGGAGGCCCATTATGGCGGTGATGGCTACTGTCTCTAAAACCTCCTGCTGTTGCCATAGAGCCACGCCCGGAGCTGTGTGGCCAGCCGCCAGACAGCAGTGGCAGCGTGGTGGTGGCCAGGCAGCATGCTGCTATCCCCACCACCACCCTGCGCTGCACCACTGCTGCCGGCCGCACATCAATAAGCACGGCGCTGCGTGCAAACTCAAGGCCCCCTCCCACCCTGTGTATAGTCACCGATTTTTGCCTTATGTGATTTTTGCTTTATGCGCTAACTTCAGCACCTAACCCCTGCATAAGATACGACTGACCTGTATATAGTTTCTCTTCTTGCGAATATGTCTGGAGGGTGAGAGCGGCCAATGAGAATCTGGCCACTAATTTTTAGGTATTGGGACACAAAAGTTGGAAGTGCCTCAATATGTCTTTCTATAATTAACCCTATACTTCTGATGTAGACAAAACCTTTAATTGAAAATGACACCTCAATGTTACTTCAAGATCAATAAAAAAGTATAGTTTTGAAAAACTATACACACAACCCAAAAATTAATTATACCCTTATAGGTTTTTCCATAGCTTTAATTTTATACATGCAGCATATTCATTGCAAATAGGGAAACAGGATTCTTCATGGTCTCTGTGAAGTCATGCTGGTACAGTGAAATCCATAGAAAAGCATTGTTTTAAATCAGGGAATAAGTCAGTAGCATAAAATACGTAAGTGAATTTGTCATGATATTTTACCTTATTTGGCAATACCAATATAAGAAATTAAAATGAGGAATGTCTAAGGAAACTGTTGGAACATTTAAAAGTCAGGCAGGTATATTTGCATGTGTAACTTCATGCCCAACCATGCATGTATATACTAAGTGTTCATTCATAAATTAAATATTTGTATATATGAACGCTTACAATGAAACCTAACTCACTAGGTGTATGTGTAAATGCCTAACTTGTGAATGCGTTTTTGGTTGTAGCTGTGTTGGTCTAAGGACATAGACAGGCAAGGTTCTTTGGGCAGGTGTGAGATCTTTTACTAGATCGACCAAGTAGTCAGAACAAAGATCTTTGCAAGCTTTTGAGCACAAGTACCCTTCTTCAGGCATAGGAAGACTCATAGTTGTTCTGAGATCTCCAAGTACAACTATGGAGTTCCCCTATGCCAAAAGCTTGCAAAGAACTTTGTTCACCTACTCAGTTGCTCCAATAAAAGATATCACATCTACCCAAAGAACCTTGCCTAACTTGTGAATGAACAGCCTAGAGCCTGAGATAGAGGCACTCAAACAAACATAGAGCAGAAATTGTGATCACTTCCCACTTGAGAGGACCATACAATCCAGACAGTATAGCTTATCAATTCCAGTATTTGCTCTTTAAACACTGGTGACACAAAAAACCCAAGAGCCTACCAGCAATTCCAGCTCCAGGAAAACACCAGCTGTATACATTTCCTAACTGGCACTGTAAACATGAGTGGCCTGATCTAAATTACACTAAAGGACAGTTTGTCATCAGTGCGTTGCAATACCCTTTAATCAAAAATATGCAGGCAGCCAATGTTCAGAGAAAAACTGCTGCCCTCAGAGTTTCTCTGTTGTTTGCATTCTAAGCCAAGCTGCTGATTAGTCACCTGAATTACAGTCACCTGAATTACCACTCTAATGATATCACCTGACCAGGTATCACCCCATATGTAAGTCAGACTAGCCTAGAGGCATTCTCAACCAGCTAAAACAAATAAAAGGAAACTGAAGACAAATTCTGAAAGACTAATGATCTAAATCTAAAAAGTAATTCTAAAATTAAAAAAATCTGATTAAAAACAGCAGGGGTTATTGCCAACTTCATACAACTAGCCAATGCAACAGTGTAAATCTTAGGGCTTGTTCTGTTCTCTTTAAGCATTTAGTTATGTGTTTGAATAGCATCAAACACAATGAGGCTGGGGCATCTAGATGTTACTGCACAACAAATAGTATTAATAATAAGTATGTATTTCTCAGTTACTTTGACATCTACAGGTGAACTCCCAGTGGATTCCATGAGTTTCCTACCCTTCTCCCTTCCCCAGTAAAGGAATCATGGACCTGTGTTAAGTAGCTGCTCAAACAAGCACTATAGATTTTTTTTTGCCTAGTTCATGTAGTGTTTAACTAAAGATCAAACAAAAAGTCTTAGCCTCTCTAGACATATAGGAGTCAGGATTGCATAGGAGTTAACAATTTGCTGCAGATCCAGATTTTCCCAATCCATAGGACTGTCCAGTTCTAGAGTCACAGGTTTGCCCATTGTAGATATAGGCCCTTTGCAAAGTTCACATCTGGTCTGTAAGCACAAAGTTCTTATTGGTTCATGCTAGTCAACAGTCCTAAAAGGAGGTTTCACTGGAGTATGCAATTACCCCTAGTAAATGCTCAAGTCTGGGCACTTTCAGGACACAAGGCCAGTGTATGACCAGTTCTTCAACCAAAAAGCAGAGACATCCTTCTTTCAAGCTGCATCCTTCAGTCAAGCATTAGCTCTTTCTTACCCAAAAGAAAACTACCTCCAAAGAACAAAAACTATTTTTTAATGAAAAGCATTACTTCAAATAATGCTTCTCCTGTTTTCAGTCATTTCCTATATGTAACCGAACAACAGTTACACACACACACACACACACATATATGTAATTGAACAATACCTTATTGCAAGGGAAGTAAGACACTTCACTGCCTACTAGAGTCAAAGGCATGTTGCAAAGCCAGTCAGATGTAAATTTCCTCATGCCTGTATCTGTACAATTACCTTTGTCCTTTGTCTAATCCTCCTTTTCCTTCTGTAGGAATGGATTAGCAAAGGATACAGATGTTGTCTTTTGCCACAAGTTTAACAAGGAAGAGTCACATTATCACATCTACATTCTCTTCAATTGGTAAAGTAAACAAAGCAGGATAATAATTCTTATTGTGATTATTGCAATATTGATGTCTAATATCAGAGTCATCCAATTAGTCCAGACTGAGCTTCATGTCACCTATATTAATAAATCTTTTGAATAGACTTTTTGTATGACCTTATCATTCAACAAATCTTTTACTGAATGAGAGCAGTTTGACACACATAGTTCTGGAATGATCCCTATGTTCTGTTTTGCTTAGTAAAAAGTATCAGTAAAAGACATTTCCTAATAGGAAACGAAATGTTAATGACCTCCCTCAGCAAATTAAGTTATGGACTTTAAACATCGCTTAGAAAGCACATGCAAAATTAACTTTTGGTCCAACTAAAAGCTATCAGACAGTTAGCCACTTTCAAGCTGCTGCCAATCTAAATATGTTCAGCTTCCCCTGCCCTCCCCCCCAGCCTCTCCTCTGCGTCTGTTCTAGTTTGAACAGGCCCAAATTGAAAAGGTATTAGGAAGAGTAAGCTGGCCCCGAGCTTGGTAGGTATCCATGTGTTATAAGGAAGACAGACTGTTCCTTCTTGTCCTGAGGGTGGAATGGATTCAGATCTAACAGATCCAAGTGGGTTAGGGCAGATGGAGGTATTGTATGTAGTATCATCCCCCTGGTTCTCAAACTTGCAGAAGCTTCTCCACGTAACGTCAAAAACTCAGAAGAAGATCAGTCTTTGGCATAACACCAGAAGGCCAAATGATGGGCCAAGTTTCTACCTGGCTTACGGGAGGGTTCCTGAGGTCCATGAAAGTACATTCATGAGTTAGACATGCAAGATGTGGCCTATGATTTTGCAAAAACTGATAGATGGAAGAAACTTGGAAATACAGTGGTGGGAGGTCAAGCATTGAACAGTATGATAAAAGTGTAATACTGTCTGCAGTATAAATAAATACAGAGTAGTATGGATAGAACAGAAAAAACAAGGCTTGAGAGAGACAGTTATCCCATTGGTAATTGACAGAGGATGATGATGAGAGCATGCTAGATTATTGCTAATTATGATGTGTTTGCATATGAGAAGCAGGAGGAACACTGCACCAGAGACAGGAACAGTAACAGAATACTAATCTCAGAATCATAGAGAGGACTGAATGCTATATGAAGGACTCAATGCTATACAAAAAACTGTGACACATTCATAAGTGTTATACAGAGAGAAACTCTTATTACCTTTCTTTATTTCCAGTGGAACCTACAATGTGAGGCATTTTCCAGAAAAGAAGAAACAGTTGCTGCTATCAGAAGCATAAATCGAGAGAGAGAAAAACAGATACAAGGAAGTATATAGGGAATTTATGGCTAAGGGAGTGGTTGACCTTACTAGGGCTAATGTATAGTATTGCACTAGATTAGGCTAGACTCACCCTGGATTATACTGCATGTCTGAAGCAATCATTAATGTGATGGCAGTATAGACATAAGTAACCATAAGCATTAATTGATTCTTCATTAGTTGTTCCTGACAAAATATGATATTATCTATAATGTAGATAACAAGTGATTGCTTGCCAAATACATTTTTATACACAGTTGTGGCTCCTTAATATCAACCTGCACACAGGTGTTTCTTACAAACACATAAATCCAACACTGATAAAAGCTCTAATTGGTGACCACACTTAGCCAACATGAAAATTCGGCCTACCTGCCAGCACTGAACCATTTTCTTATGGCTTTCTTGTGTTCCTCTGCCTGTCTAGATCTATCAGTTGTCTCTTATACAGTAAAGCTATACACTTTTGGATAGAAAACTCCCTCTTTTTTGTATGTGTATAGCGTATATAGCACAATGAGGATATGACTAGATCTCTCATCAAGCACTATCATGATACCAATAGGAAATAAGAAGACAATCTAGAGCTATTTCTGGACAGCTTAGTTGTTGTAGTCATAAAAGGGAGATATGTGGAGCTATAGTCTGCCATCCTTACCCCATTACCTTACTCTCATTGAAACCAATGTGGGGAAAGGGCCCATGATATGGCCCATAAACTTGAACCTTATAAAAATTCACTATTTCACATTCAAGCTGTTTCTAGCCAGGATATGGGTCTGTCTTTCTTTATTTGCACATATCACTTAACAAGTCGCATTAAACACATTTGGTAGAATATGCAGAAAAACTGGTTAGGGCAGATTTATGCTCAAATTAAAAATAAATATTTAATACTGAAAACTTTTGTCACTTCCCCAGATGAGCTGATTTTGAATTGACTTACACCTGATCTTTCTTCTATCATGGGCAAAAGTCCCTTTCATGCAGGGTCAGGTTCTTAGGGCCAGATGTTAAAGCACTTCATCTGTTGAATTTAATTTCCCTTTTGCCTAAGGCTATAGACAGACAAAACAATTATATTATTTTAAAAGAGGAGTAGAGGGCTCGCCTCTTGTGACTGTCTCATTTTAACTGATGTGTGTGTTCTACCCCACAGTAAATGGAAGCTAAACTGGTATAATTTAGGTTAGCCAGAATGAGAAAGTCACTAAATTCCTATAGTAAGTCTCATCCTGTCCTGCTCCACACCTTTCAATCAGTATACCTTTTTTATCTGTCATTACCTAAAGTCATGACCACTTTATTAGAATTTATAAGGGCTCAATAGTCCAATAAGCATCTTTACAGTCATGAGTCCCTGATATAGTTCAACTAACAAAGACATATTATAACAAGATCTAATTAATAAGGTTTAAATCAAGTAAATAAAATGATATTCTATATTGATACACTACCTTCAGTACCATGGGGCTGAGATTTTCAAAACAGTCTAGGGGCATTTGTACATGACACAAGAATTTAATTCTCCTTAAACTGAAGCAGTGTTTTTTGAAAATTTAGGGCGAAGTAATATACCACCAAATGTGCAAACAGAAATGCCATTAAAGCAGTGCAAAGGGCTTTTAACTCACTTTAGTGTCATCTATAAATGCCCTAGGATATTTAAACCCTTAAACCTGCCTGTAACAGGGAGCCAAGGGCTCCTATTACATTAAGGGAGAAACCACAGCAGGTATATCCTCCAGTGAGTGAAAACAGATGAATCTGGGCTAGCTACAGCAGAGCAGGCAGCCAGGGACCCATAGGCTGCAAGTGCCTATTGTGTGGCTAGCTGCCTAGCATTAGGACAAGAGGGCAGAGCCCTGGGCAGGCAGAAAGGGAACAACTGCAGTTTGGCCAGAGAAACACCAGTGCTGTACACTGTTCTGGAGGCTGGGGGACACCTGTGGCTGGTCAAAACACCTGATGGTGGGATCCCAGGGGACCATGAGACAGAAGGGCCAGTACAGACCTGACCTCTGTAAGGAAGAGAGTTCCTGCCAGCTCAGGCTGGCAAGGAGTGTGAGCCACAAGGTTTGTCAGGTACTCCCAGGGCTAAGAAAGCCAGTGAGTGGAGAGGGGCTTCTGCAATGACATGGTAACCCAGAGAGAGCTTTGAGAACTTGAGTTTAAAGCAGTTGCTTGCATTTGTGTTGCTTACATTGCTGTTTTAGTTTATATTGGAGGATCAGGTGGTGGCTCTAGGGGTAGAAAGGAGGCCACAGGAGTGCACACCAGGTTTTGAGCCCTGCCAGGGACAGGATCACAAGACAGAAGGAGGCTGAGAGAGCCAGAGCCTGTACCTAAAGGAAGTGACAATGGTGAGCTGAGGCAGAAGCTGAATGGATAGGCCAGAGCAAGTGGGCCCAGCTACCAGTATACAGTCAGAGTAACCTGTAGGCTAAAGCGGCTAAAGCCTATACAGTAGGGGTACACCAACAGAGATTTTTGGGGCCGCTGCTGATAGCTGATTTTTAAGGAGGCATATTGGCCAATATTGATCTGACTTCTGATATGCAGGTCGGCAGCTTGAAGAGCAGTGTCCGGCTGCTATGTCTGTTCTGGTGGAAGGGGAGGGGGAAGAGAAGGGATGTGGCGGGGTAGATTGAGGCCCCTGTGGTAAGGGAGGGAGAAAGTGAGGCAGGCGCTGCCCAACCAGGGTGGGGTGCAGGACAGAGCTGCAGCTTGGCCAAAGGGAACAAGGCTGGGGGGGCAGCTCCCAGTGGTGCATGCACCCCGGGACGGCATGGGTGCATGTGCCCCTGAATCTGCACATGGAGCAAGATCGGACTGCTTCTGCGGGCTGGAGCTGCGCCAGGCTCTTCCTGTTGGGGGGCTGGGCCAGGCTGTGCTTGGGGGAGGTAGCGGCAGCACTGAGAGTAGGCTACGAGGGGCTGCAGCCACCCCAAACTATGCCATAGCACCCCCAACACCCTGTCCAAATGCTGCCACGCCCGTACCTGGAGCACAGCCCCAGCACAGTCTCAGCCCCAGTCCTAGCCCATAGCAGCAGCCTGCCTCACACAGATCTGGGGGCACTTGCCCCCCATGCCCTCCTGGGATGCATGCATTGACGGGGGCTGCCCCTACCCGTCGCACCCCCCAGACAAGCCACAGCTCCATCCCATGCTCCATCCTGCCCCAGCTGGGCAGCACCTGCCCAGGCCCCAGCCCTACTCCCTCCTTCACCATGGGGACCTTGCTCTGCCCCTTCCACTCCCACTCCCCTGCCCACCCCCTTTCACCACAACAGACTTACCAGCTGGACGCAGCTCTCCAAGCTGCTGGATTGTGCTCCTCGCTGCTTACATGCTACGCTGCAGCTGAGTGCATGCACGGGGCACTTGTTGGTCAAATTATCAGCCACATCAGGCAAAAAAGCCAATTTCTGATACATTCAATTTTCTTTATACCAGAACTGATCTGAATGTAGACCAATGTATTGGTGCACCTTTACTATACAGGAAGATGAATGACAACAGAGTGACAACCTGCAAGACACAAGCATGGCTATGGCAGAGGTAGAGGCCATGATTAAGAGACGGAAGACTTAATTTAAGGCCAGTAAGGCCACAGGTGGTAACTGGAGTAGTCCAGTTGGGCACCAGTAAATCCACTAGTGCATAAGAGACATCCACAGCCTAGAAGTTTTGGATTGATGGGCACAGGAACCAGAGTAATTATATGCCAGTGAGAGCACCCTGGCACTCAGGAGCAGCCATCCATTCAATATCAAAAGAACATCAAGATGTGGCAAGCAAGACAAACAAGGGTGGTTATGGAGAGGACCAGAAGTGTGGGCAAGATTAGGGTGTGCCCTAGGGCCTGTTCTGTCACACTGCCATTAATTAGAATTAGGTATATGTCTAAATCAAATGTTGTCAACCGGGGGTATGCGCACCCCTGGGGGCACTTGGAGTGGTCCTAGGGAATACATGCGGGTGGGCGGGGATGGAGCACTGCTGCCTCCCAGGAGCAGGGCCGGGGTGGGGCGGGGGCAGTTCCCCTCTGTGGGGCAGGGAAACTCATACGCAGCAGCTACTGCCAACACACACCAGCCTGGTAAGCTTCCCCCAGCTTCGTGAGCTTCTCCACCCTGCCCTGGCCCACCCCTCCCTGCTCCTGGAAGGCAGCGGCTCTCTGTCTCCACCTGCCCGCATGCTGTCTCCATCCTTCCTGCTTCGTGTCTGTCCATGTACCACCTCCTCTGCTGATGCTTAGAATTTGGATGTGTGCTAACTCTCCCCTCCCCCCCTGCTTGGCATCCAGCCACACGCTACCCCCCTGCTCAGCATCCGGCCACCAGGGGTACTTAGACTAAAAAAGGTTGAAAACCCCAGTCTAAATCTATTAAATGGCTTTAATCTGGGTGCCTAAAGTAAGGCACCTAAACAAAATTGGCCCAACTTTCAGAAGCACTGAACACCCAGTGTCAAGCACTGAAGACAATGAGGGTTCAGTATCTGTGAAACCAAATACACTCGACTGGAGCTGACTACTGCATTGAGCAGCTATCATTAGGCAGCCACCTTTGAGGATTTTGGTTCACACTTAATGCTAAATCTATATTAAATCTGAAATGTATTCACAATAAAGCCATTCTTACATGGCTATGACAGTATAAAGGCATAAAAGTAAATTTTAAGTTTCCTTATAGCTGCTACAGAGCCCCTTTACTCTATCACAATGGTTTAAAAGTATCTTAACATTTAGGAGAACCAGCCCTATTATACCGCATGCATATTTAAGCAGATTGCTGAAATATTTTCCCCATAAAATCAGGTTGCGAGTAATAAATGTGATAGTTACAGTCTCTACCCTTTTACAAAAATAATTGCCCACTATTCCAGGGAAACAGCCCAGCAGATGAACACAGATTTATATGTGAAAATGAAGGCAATCACTCAACCCCAAACAGCAGAAACTAACTCTCAGTACCTATGATGACAGTTTTATACAGGAGCAATTAATTCAGGTTCTCTCTCATCAGCAGTCCTTTTGTGCCATGCTCCAAACATTTCCCAAATGAGATTCTCTTCATCTTGGAGTAAACAAGATGTAAGCATGTTAAAGGCTTCACTGACAAAACTGATGCTGTCCAGCATACCAGAAAACACCATCTGAGTTTGAGGTTCAGCATAGATTTGAGATTACATTTGATTTGTATTTGCTCATTTCTTTTCAACTGGACTATCATTCTCGCTATAATTTCTTAATGATTTTATTACTTTACCAGAATATGAAATAGCCAGGGATGCCAAAGCCTGGCAACATCACATCTACTACTCATTTACTGGAGGTCAGGCTGCATTCACAACTCATGAATCACTATAACAGGTGTCAGTGCAAGCTTTTGCAACATAGCAATTATATGACCTTGTGAAGCAATATGCTAATCTGACCAAGAGGGAATCCCAGGCAACGTCTGTATTTATAAGCTATTTTCTATGACATTGTATGGATAGTTCACTGCCTCCTTGACAAAAGACATATATGCTCCAGCCTTGCATTTCTAGTTCCTCACATAATATTATTGTCACCACTTTGTTCTCCAGTTTGATCTATGCTCTACCAGAATTTCACATAAACATCTTCACAACCCTCCTACAGTAAACCTGACTAATACTGCAATGGCTTTGTTATACAGTAATTTTGAGTGGCTCCTGGATTGCCCGTATATTAACATCTTAAAGTGGTTTTAAGCACTCATGCAGTTCAAAGTTATACCACTCCAGGATAGGATTACCTTCGATTCTTATTACCCAGTTCCTTTTCATTAAGGTGTGACCACTCCCCACAGATATGCCACTCAAGTTCAAGTCCTCCAGTGTCCTAGAATCTCTTATACCACAGAGCAGAGATAGAAGCCTGTCTCTATTGGCAACTCACAGCTATAGCTCTTAGTCCTGCTCCTGAGCATTGGGCTTCTAGTGGAAAGTCACAACAGTGTAGGTAGGGGACAGCCAGAGAAGGTTTCTAGACTATGGGTGCAACTGCTGCAAACTCCAGAATAGCACTAATACTGATCAACATTTGTGCAACTCACAGTATAAGGTGTAATAAGGCCCTAAGTGAAACCTGCAGTCAGGGGCTGATTGGGGGTGGGGGCCTCTGGCACAGTTGCACCCCTCTTTAATTACTTTTCCAACAACAGTTTAAAACTAACTGCCTGGCAGTGGCAGCAGCATTACTACTCAGACAGCAGTGACAGCATCAACTACATTCATGGCTTATTAAAATCTACCTGATTCCTTCTAAACTCTTTATTCCAGTGGTCTCAGAGTTCCACTAATCCACAACATTGCATTATTTTTGCTGTTCTTAAACTGAGTAATATAGCCCTAGGCCCCTAGTATATTAATCAAGCTTCTAGTTTCTTCCTGCTGGGAGAAGTATACATGTTGCGTTATACTTGGACCACACCAGATGCACCACCCTTTTTAAAATCCTAGATCTGCCCATGCTTGCAGTCTATCTCAGATCATGTCTGAAGTAAAGCTCTTAGCGTCTTATTCTGGAATGCTAAATATCCACACAATATTGTAGATCTGTGGCACTTTAGGAGCAGAGATTTAAATGTGTGATTTGACACTTTGTGGCACAGCTTTAGTCCAGAACTCAATAGCTACATGGGCCTAAAATTAGTTTGATATAGTGGGGAATCAGGCCCTTCAAATGCACCATTCAGACACCAAATTCCATTAACCCAATGTAGGTGGGGTGTGTAAAGCTGCAGAAATGGGCCTTACATAAATTATCTATTTCAATATTTAATGGGTTCAGCAGCTCCTCAACGAAGGCTCTGAACAGGAAGGTGTTAGTGACATATGCTGCATCTTGTTTTGCTGAAAATATAAGTAATAAGCATTTCTCCCCAAGCTTGACTGTGAATTATGGTTAAAAGTACTCCTTTAGTCAGTAAAATGATCATTCTGAACTTTCAACTAAAAAGTGGCAGTGTTCATGGACTAGTTGGAAAGGAAACTGTGAGCCACATTTCCACACCACTCCATCTAATGCTAAAGTATTTGCAGTCCTAGCCTCCCTTTTCCTTTGGGTAGTTTTATTACTTCTTTGCATCTGTTTGGCTGACCTTGTACTGAGAGCTGAATTGTTGGAAACCCTTTCTAATTCTCATCAGGAACACGTGTTGCTCCTCATTACTGATTCAGCTATAATAATATGAAGGTGTGAAAAAATGTTTACTCAGTCAGTCTCTTAGAAACCAGTGGAGCCTTGGTCTACTACAATTCTATCCAGCTGCAATAGCTGATAGAAACCACAGAATAAACCAGAAGTAACTTGTGCAGAACCAGCCTGCAGGAATGCTCCCTGCCTGGAGGAGTTCCCCAAGTGGCAAACAGTTTTTCAAAGAAGCTCTTCAACATAGCAGATGCACCAAGTAAGTCGAGGGAAGAGGGGTGACCAGAGGACTCTGCCTGTTCTTCATTCTTACAATAGTAAAGCAGAGCTTCTAATTGCCTAGGTATTATAGTTGGGTCAGACATGGAGGATCAGAATGGTGAAGAGTTCCCATTCATTACACCAATTTTCATATGACTTTCATATGCCTGCATAATACTTGAAGCATTTCAAAGTGAAGCTGCACTTTGAAGCACTTAAAATTTGAGTGCTTCAGCTGATATGGCACCCCCTGCTGCACTCCCTGTCTGGAGCACTTCAAAATCCCCATGGCTGGATGAAGCAGCATGCTCTCCAGGCAGGTGTGACAGGGGGTTGTGGTGACCTTCAGCTCTGCTTCTCCCCACCATGAGAGTGGGGAAGAGTGAAGCAGACTGTCAATGTGGCTCTGCAAACCCTGGTTTCCTAGGGGCTATGGCTCCATGCTCCCCACAAGTGGGTGTGAGGAGTAGAGCCAATGTCAAAGGGTGCTCTTCTGTCAACTCTACCTCTACTCTCCTAGACTGGCCCCTTCTGGAACTAGGAAAGTGGAAGCCCCTGCAGTCCCACTGGAACCATGTGATCTCAGACATGTCTGCCAGGGCTGGGGGACCAGACATGGAGAGGTACACAGGGACTAGAGAGCAAGAATCCCAGTTCTGGCATGGGGTGCAGGGCCTAGGGTCACCGAGTTCCAGTATGGGGGGTTGCTCCAGGAGACTGGAGGTGGAGGAGACCTGAGAGCGCTTGCTGACACACTACCCCTTGCTCCCTGCAAAGCAATTCTAAAAAGTGCTTCAAATGATACATCTGTCTACACCCTTAAGGTGGCAGAGGAAGCACAGGCAGCCCTTGTAAGTATGAGCCATGCTTAGCTGCTGCTGACTTAAAATCAGAGCCATGGCTGGCTGGGACAGTCTGGAGAATCGGAGAGTTGTAAAATGCCCTCCTTCCCCATAACTCTTCCTCTCTAGTGCTGAGCATGATCTGCCAGAGGAGACAGTTTGTTGCCACAACTATCCTAAGTATTAGGAAGAAAGGAGCTGATTTTGCCCTTGTGCTGGGAGGGGACATGGTGCAGCAACATCACAGTTAAACCTAGAAGCCAGAACTGGAATTTAAGAGATGTTTTTCAAAAGCCTGTCTGATAGCCATCAGGTGGTGAGTTGGTATCAACAGAAGGTAGAAGGCACTGGAATTAGCTATGATGAAAGAAGGACTTGATATGGAATTGAACTGCCTTGTAATCCTGTAGAAATGCATAAACTGTAAAATCTCCAGTGGAAGAAATCCTCCTGTGAGATCACACACAAATGACTGACTCCAAGAACACAGGGCAGCTGAAAAACCTGTCTGAACTTATTGTTGGTATATCCAGATCATCTGTATGTACATGCTGTATATACATGCTGTGGAGGCCTTGTAGGCTGATGCAGGTTGTGAATAAATGGATATAGAACAATGGGCAATAGTAACAGGTTTTTTTCAACTTTGTTCTCCAATCCAGAAGAAATGTTTATATAGATATGATATAGATATCCTCTAAGGCATAAATGTACATAGAGCATAGTGTCCTTTCTCTTGCTTTAATCTTATTCATGAATTGTTTAGTTTATGCATAATTCAGAGTATTGCAAATTGAAATGAACCTAGCTTTCCTCCATTCCTCCTTCTGCCCCATGTTCCAATTGATTGACTATTCAGTTAAACAGTCCTTATAACCAAGAGTTTTTCCTTTATAAGGGATGTATTCTTTAGAGCACACTACTCTTTACAGCTAATCTAATATAAAAGAAACTAGGAAACAACTCCTTTCCTAAAGTATTTTAAGTTTAGAGTTTGGAGATTACATACACAGATTTAAGTGACCTTAAGGGAGGAACTTATTTGTTAAATTCATCTAAATGAAGCTGACCATGATAATACGTAAAATTACTCATAGTTACTGCGGCAGGGCACTGTTGGTGCCTGCCACTTTAAGGACTCAGCCAAGCAGCAGGCAGGTGCTTGATTGTGGTGGCCTGGCCGCTTGTATAGACAGAACAGTTTGCTGATGGCAGGCCAGGCAGTAGCATCGCCTGGCTGCTTGGAACATCCTGGAGGTAAGGGAAGTGCTGTGGGGGATGGCTAGGAGGCTCCTGGTCCTGGGCATGACCTAAAACTGCACCCTGCCAGGAGTGGGTGGCCTGGTGGGGCTCTCAGTGGTGTGGGAGCTCCCAGGAAATGCCAGGCCAGTTACTATCCCAGTGAAAGGTGGGTTGGGGAGCCTTAATAACCCCAGCTCCCACAACCAGGTGGATCACCCGACAGTAGGGTCCAGAGGGCAGACCCAAGAGAGATAGATGGGCTAGAGGCTCAGAGGTCCGTTGTAGAGTACCCTTGACTAGTCTATGCTGGGGCCAGGACCAGACCAGTCAAAAGGGCCAGGGGCCCACCGCGAGGGACGCCCAGAGCTGACGGCCTAGGGTTTCGACTGGCCTTGGAGGTGAGGCCAGGGCCTGTGTGGCCAAAGGTCCTGGTGGTACCACGCCTGAGAGGGGAAATAGTGTCAGGGAGCTAGGCAGCCCAAAGAAGTCTGAGTAGGCTGCCTGAATGGAGGGATCTTAGAGAGGTCCTGACTGGAGGTTCCTGGGGCCCAGTGTGAGGCTGGTGATGTTAACAGCTGGATGCCATCTGCAAGGCTTGGGCTGTGGTGTAGGGAAGGAACGGAGCCACAGGTTGCACCCCCGGCATCAGGGCAAGAAATAGGCAGCCTCCCACTTAATTAACAACTTAATTAAATATCATCAAGGCATAGCAGGTAAAAAGGTGGGTGGTTGGCCCAGAACAGTTGGTTGGGCATTGGTAGATCGGCCCCAAGAAGGTCCCCTGTTACAGATACTGACAGTGGATTCACTAAACCACTGGGCAGAATAGAATTGCCCTCCAGAGACAAACAGACATCTCCATTCCTATAATGAAGGCACTTACATGTCCACAAGGAGTAATACAGTTGCTCTTACACTCTGGTTGGGTAACTCAGTTTCAATCTGTTTTACATGGTAAAACAAAATTGTGCCCTTGATGTCAGCAAAAAAGTCACTGTTTAATAAGATATTATCCCCAGAATCTGGTTATTTAACACAAGCTTTGATGCCAAATCCCAGAGGCATAGTAAGCACACTAAGTGCCCAAGGCAGGGATGTGCATGGGGGTTTACTGACTGCTACAGACTGGGGAAAGAGGGCATAGGTGAGGGAAGGGATGGCCTGCCTTTCTGGGCTACTGCTGTCACTGCTGTAGCAGCATTGGCTCTACTGTAAGCTGGCTCTGGTGCCCTGTTCACTTCTTTTTCCTCCCCATGCATATATATTGGGTGCAGAGCTATGCCTACTCTAGCAAAGGCTCCCAGGGAGGGGAAAAGGTGAGGAGAAGGGGGAGCACCATCCCACTTGCTCCTACCCCCAAAATATACTGGTTGATACAGCCCTACACTGCCCAGTTCCTATGGCTAGACAAGGACAGCATAAGGCTGCTGCTGTGACAGCAAACTCCAGAGGATGATTCTGGTGCTTTGTCATAGTCAGTACCTGGAGCTGGTGCCCCGTGCACCCTGCCCTAGTTATGCTACTGTCAAACACCACTAAGTCACTACATAAATGTTGATGAATGAAGTAAGAACAGCTTCCCTTGCTAGCATCGTGAGAGTAATGCGTTGATAGTGATGCAGTATTCATAGCTGCATCTTGAATATGACTCAGATAATTCTATGGCAATTGTTACATTTACAAATATTGAAGACTGGAGCATATGTGTATTTTGTTTTGTGCAAAAAACAAAAGAAGCTACACAAATCCCTGCACCTAAACAGAAGAACTTGAGTTAACATTTATCATATGCCTGCCACGATGTTATTAACTGTACAAAGAAATGGCTCCCAGCCATTGTGAATGCACAAAACAGTACCGAGATTTTGTTTTATTTCCTCTTCACCCTCTTTCTGTCCCAGTTTCCCCTCCACAAAAGCCAAAGAGCTGAATTTAGAAGCATGGTTGCTGTCTATAACATGACTGAAAGGTCCATATGCATATTTACTTCCAACACCTGTCTCCCCACCCTAACCTCTGTTTTTTATTTCTGTGTTAGATTTAGTATGGAGTGTAAGATCTTTAAATCAGTTTGAATCCTTTTTACATGCTGTACAATTTGCATGATGCTGATGGTACTAGGTAAAGACCCCACCTCTTACGCAGCTTTTCATGCTGTTCTACAGTGAGGCTTGGGCTCCATCACAAGAACAGGTTGTGGATCAACCCAAACTGAGCTACAGAATATTATATGCCCACTGGAGATTCTGGCTGCTTAAATCTCAAAGGGTGTGTCTAGACAAGACACTTTACAGAGCATTAGATAATCTAATTCACAGTAAAGCATCACTTTCTACATGTGTGCAGCACTTACTGTTCATTAACTGAATCTAATGTGCCATTTGCTAGTACCAACACGTACAGATACTAAATAAATAGTGTGTTAAGTAATGTGCAGTAGCGCACGCGTAGCTGCTGATGTCAGATGCAGACTGCACCCAGTCACCCACACCAGCAGCAGGTCAGCCTCTTGCTTGGGGAAGAGCCACATGGCTTGTTCAGCTCTTCAGATGCCCAATGCTAGCTTCTGGATGCCTGGCCTGGTCCCTGGGACCTGTGCCAGCTGCTGCCTGGACCATGGGCTCCGTGTCCCAGCACCTTAGGTGACTGGTAGGGAGAGCACCGGGAGAGGGGGCACATGCTGCTGCCACCACTGGCAACTTCTGTGAGTGCTCACCAGCCCCATTTCCGCTGCTTCTGCCACTGGCGGCTTCTGCAGGTGACCCCCCCAGATTCAGGAGGCACCAGTTGCTCATGCCGAGTACTGCACACATATGCTGGGCCCTGCAGCCCCACAGACCTTGGCTCTGTCCCCCAGGACTCCTCAGGCATAGAGTCTGTCTCCCAGACACCGGACCCCACCCCTATGGGTACATGCCAGGCAATGGCAATACCTGCAGCCTCAGCCTGATCCCCCAAAACCCCTAGCAGCGGCTCCCATGACACCCTCCCCAATGCTGAAAACAGCACCCCAGGGCCACAACTGGACACAGCAGGAGACCATGGACCTCATTGTGATCTGTGGTGCTGCAGAAGTCCGACAGCAGCTTGGCCAGGTCACCAGGGCAAATGCCCGCATCTACACAGCCATGCTGAACTGCATGCAGGAGCCAGCCACAAGCATTGTGGCTGGCAGTGCCACATGAAGGTGCAAGTCATGGACCACAATGGTCAGTCCAGGGCTGCCCACAAATCTATGTCCTTCATGCAGCAGCTGGACCAGATCTAGTCCCGAGAGACCCTTGTGAGGCCTGCCACGTGGGTCACAATGGGTGAGACACCCACTGGTGTGTTCAAACAGCTTGTCATGGCACACCCAGGGGACTCATGACTAGAGGCATGCTTCAGGCACAGGCCACATGCAATGGGGGCCCTGGCCCAAGGTGCACCTGTGGAGAGGGATGCTGGACGAAGGGGAAGCATCACCATCTCCATGTCCCAGTCAGGTGGGAGTCCCTTACCCCCAGAATACAGGAACTGTAGGCCCACCTAGCCTGTAAGGAGGAGAAGTCAGGCAGAGTTGGTCTGGATTTGCCATGCCAGCCCTGGCCTAGCCTGGGTAGGGGGCAGGGAAGGCAAGCTGCCTGCAGCAGGTGGCAAGTGGCCCACTTGCCCCTGCTGTGGGAACAGGGATGGAGGGCTCAGCCAACAACCACCTCTAAAAAGACCCACACAGCCACCTTACATGGTTCCTGGGCACCTGTGTGCACACAACCGCTGAATTGAGGGCCAGCAGCACACAGGTCCTCTGTACAGTGCATGTTATTTCTAAAATGTTTCAAACAAAGAGCCTTTCTGTCCTGCCTCTGCAGGCACAGCAGCTGCACGTGGGGGAGAATCACCAGCTGAGATGTGGCTGCAAGGACACTAAGATGAGACTGTAAGGGTGCTGCCACCATCAGCAAGTGCTTTCTCCGTGTGCTGCCTCTGCCAACACCAGACCCAGGACCAAACCCTGCTACTGGATCGGCTGGTCACAGTAGTGAAAGACCAGCTCATGGACTATTGGGCCTGGTGAGCCCAGGACCTGCTGCGGGAGCAAGAGGGGGACCGGGAATATCTTGCCCTTAAGGAGAGGCACATTGCTCTCCTGGAGAGGCTGGTGGAGGCCTAGGACCGGTAGGAAACCATGATGGCCTGGGCGGTAGAGACAATGGAGTAGGACCACGAGGTCCTCAACGCCATCTTGGCCCTGGCAGTCAGCTTTGTGCTGCCTGACACCCAGCTGCTCGCCCTGACCCTAGCTGGCCCCTGGCAGCCACCCACAACCCACTGCCAAGCCCCACAGTGGGCTTGGGAGGAGATGCAGCACTACCTGCACCGGCCATGGCCTCTTCCCCTGCTTTTGAGCCTGGTACCCCAACAGATGAGCCCCCTGCCTGGGCCACTGCTGCCACTTGCTCCACCTCTATATGGCCCCTGAGCAGCAGCTGGCCATGGCTGGCCCAACTCCACATGCACGCCCTGCTGGCCCCTGTCCCAGAGAGGAGCGTGCTGAGCAGGCTGGATGGTAGGGCTGTGCAAAATTTCACTGGCTGTTTCATTTTGATGCTGTTTCGACTCGTTTCAAGCTCAAAACAGTGAAATCAAAACAAAATGAAGGGCTTTGAAACAGCCTCAAAACTAAACAAGGGCAGTCAAAATGTTTTGAAAGTTTCAAAACATTTTGAGTTTTGAAACTCAAGCAGGGCTTGCCTGCAGGGAAACAGAAAGTAAGGAGAGGGAGGGGGAAGGCGGGGAAGGACTGTTCTCATATTGACTATGTAGCTGGCCGGTGACTGTTGCACTTCCCTGAAGTCCCTTCCAATCCCAGTGCTCTGGGAGAGGGATGGAAAAACAGCATAAAAGGCAGCAGTGCTTGAACTGGTCTGCTTTCTGTCACCCATGTCACGAGTTTTGCTTCTCAGCAGCCTGAGGTGCAGTTTCCCAGAGACCCCTGCACCTCTGTCCTTGAAAGCTTGCAGGCTTCATGGCCTCAGCAGGGGCTACCATCCCACTGTGCCTTAACTCACACACAGTGTCACCCATGTCATGAGTTTTGCTTGTCAGCAGTCTTAGGTGCAGTTTCTCAGAAACCTCTGCACCTATTTCAGGGGTGTGCAAAATGCGGTCCGCGGCCAGATGTGGCCCACAAGGCCATTCTATCCGGCCTGCGGGGCCACTAAAGAATGTAGAAAATTAATATTTCTCTGCCCTTGGTTCCTGTACAAAATGACAGGAAACAAGGTCAGTAGGACCCTGGGGAAGCCCAGCAGGCTCTAACAACAGTGGGCCCTCCAGGCCCCAACCTCCCAGCTGGAAGCCCTAGCTAGGGCTTCTAGCCTAGGAGCACATGGTTTCCCACACTGGAACCACAGGTAAGCTGGGGGGAGGAAGGGCGGGGGTGGACCACAGGCAGGGAAGGAGCGCAGTTGGGAGGGAAGAGGCCCTTTCCCCACCCGTGGCAGGCGCCCCATGCTGTAGCTGCTCACAGCCTGCTTGGGGCTGCTTGTTCCTGCTCTGGACAGGCCTGTGCAGGTTGTGAGTGGCTGCTGCAGGTAACACCAACCATGGGGCAGGGGAGGGGCCACTTTTCCCCCTGAGCTCAGCTTTTCCCCGGGCTCCTTCCCTGCATGGAGAAAAGTGGTCCCTTGCCTGCCCCATGGCCAGCACTCCCTGTTTCAGCTGCTCGCAGCCCACATAGGGCTGTCCGCAGCAGGCACAGGCAGCCCCATCTGGGCTGCTAGCAGCTGCAGCGCAGGGCACTGGGCATGGGGCGGGCAAGGAACTACTTCCTCAACACCACCAGCCCCCCAAACTCAGCACCACTTTGTAACCCAGCCCCACTGCCAGCCTGGCAGCAAGGCTGGGTTACAAGCTGGTGCTGAGGGCAGGGAAGAGCAGCCCCTCGCTCGCCCCATGGCTGGACCCCTGCTGCAGCTGCTCACAGCCCACGTGGGGCTGTCCTGAGCAGGCACAGACAGTCCCACGCAGGCTGCAAGCAGGGCCTCTCTTCCCTGTGCTCAGCACCACCTTGTAACCCGGCCCCACTGCCAGCCTGGCAGCAGGGCCGCGTTACAAGGTGGTGCTGAGCATGGCGGGGTGGGAGCTCCAGAGAGCCTGCTCCGGACAGCCCTGTGTGGGCTGTGAGCGGCTTACAGGGAGCGCTGACCATGGAGCGGACAAGGGGCCACTTTTCCCTGCACTCAGCACCAGCTTCTTCCCTGTCACCGAGCAGGGGGTCCGGGCTGTGTGCTGCCCCCCGCCTGTACCGTGGGGCTGGGGGGCACTAGGTGTAAGTGGGCAGGGAGCCAGTGGAAGCACAGGGCCTGCATGGGTACCCCAGGGTCAGCGCCGGTGGGACCCAGAGCAGGGTGGCAGGAGCGCAGGGTCCCAGTTGGCAGGGGCTTTATGGTGCTGGGCCAGCTCCTCCTTCTCCCTGCTGGTGCAGCCCACCAATGCTGGCCACTGGTCCCAAGATGGTGACCAGGGGGCAAGGCACCTGTCAAGGGGCGGGGCTACCCATGTGGCCCTCGACAGTCTGCCAAAACTGGGTAAGAAGCCCTCCACCCAAAATAATTGCCCGCCCCGATCTACCTCCTTGAAACTTGGCAGGCTTCGTGGCCTTAGAAGGAGCTACCATCCATGCAAGTTCCGTCCAAATCAGGCAAGAACTGACAAAGTTATAGGCAGTTTTGTGGTTCCCCGTTATAGCCTATGGGCGAAACATTGAAACTGTGTCAAAACAGCAAAACAGTTTCAACGAAAGAAATGGAACAGTGGTTTCAAAACAAAACGGAGCTTGAAACTAAACACTGTCCCGTCCAAATGTCAAAACGTTGAAACAGAAGTCAAAACTAAATGGTGCTGATTCACACAGCCCTACTGGACAGCACCTGCCCTTGCTCCTGAGCCAGTCGTCAGCCCACCAGCCTCATCGCAGAATCCACACCTGTGCTGGTGTAGCCAGAGCCTGGGGTGCCTGGCACCTCTCCCTGGGATCTGTGCCATAGGTGCTTCCACCGCCACAGCTGCCCCCTCCTCCCCGACAGTTGTCAATGCACCAGTGTAAATAGGTTCATGGGGAAGAGGGTGCTTTACTGGTTGCAAGCATTGGAGGTTAAGGATGGGTTTTGTTTTACAACGAAGCAGAGACACCATAGCTTTAGGAAGAACATTGTTTGTGTGCAACATCAGAAGAAAATATTTCTGATTCTTACTGTCACATGAAACAGCATCATAAATCGACTCATTCTGATTCAACAGAAGTAATAAAAGTATAAAACAGAACCATTCAATGCCTTAAAGATTTTCACTTCGAGAAGCCCTGGGAAGGGCCACTGCTGCACCATCCTATCCCACCCTCAGGGAAAGGAGCAGGAAGCAGAAGCCAGAGGAGAGGGAGGAAACTTGAAGACTTGGATGGTGGCCACTGCAGCTGGAGTAGTGGGGAGAGTGGTGTTTAGACTCGGAGCCTGGGTACTGCAAATTAACTCTTCAGGGGCCATATGCAGCCCACAGACCACCAGTTGGACAGCCCTGGTTTATGCAATGGGTAATGATCCTAAGCACTGTTATAAATCAGTTACTTTTGCTGAGGAAAGACATAAAACTAACTATAATGTTAGTCTAAAAAGTGTTTCACTAGCATTTCATTCCAAGAAGAAATGTAACACATGAACATCTATGCTTTTTCCAAATAGTACAGAAGTTTAGCCTTAAAAGGAGTCCTGCAGGAAAATGGAGGAAAATGCCATCATTTGATATGAGCTGAGAATTTGGCCCTTGAAAGGCAGAGTCCCAAAAACAATATTATGCATTTGAATGTTTACAAGTTGTCAATCAATAATAAAAGCTTCCTGCATGAAGTAGCAAGGAAACTCCCATAAGAAGAGACATGATGCAAATTAAAGAGACCAATTTTTCAGCGAAGAAACATAGCAGGTGTAGCAAGAAAGAAAGCATGACTCATTAAGACTGCCCAGCCACTGAAAACGTGTGCATGAAGCATAAAACAGGGCAGGCTGTTTTCAAAACAAAGTAGATAATATGCAAGCAAGAATGAGTAGTATTTTTTGCATGTGACCTTTGTCCACATTGGCATACATAAACAACTCTAGACTGTTATACTCTAGACTAATATGGAAATTATTCCGTGACAAAAATAACTTTGAGACCCTCAAGTGAATTCTAGCCCTAATTAAAAGCAGGCTAGAGTAGTGTACAACTGTTAGCAGTGCAGAGAATTTCCATGAGTCACTTTGAAGTTTGTGCACATTGACCACAAAGATGCGTTTTGAGTCACAGTAAATGGGTTCCTGAAATAAAGCACTGCTTCAGAAGAGAATCTCTAAAATGAGGAGAGCATGTTGGGATTTTTTCTATAAAAATGATCTTAAAGAGAACCAGTGCAGATCCCATTAGCAGAAAGCAACTATGGGCTCTGTACCCAGCAAGCCCAGACAGTGGCTTCCCATAGCAAAGGTAAAAATGGGGGAAAATGAAAAGAACACTAGCATAAAGTGTACTATTTATCTGATGAGAGAGGGAGGCAGCTCCTATGGTATCTACTATTAAAAAAAGACATGAACACATCTGTGTCTGTGTTGTCCTGTGTTGTCTGTGTTGTCCTGTGTTGAGAGTTGGGGTCAGGCCAACTCTCAGGATCTCAATATTGTGCTGTTAGACAGGAAGGTGTGACACAATTGCACATATACAAACACACAGATCAATTAAGTGCATATACACACACACACTCTACCAACTCAGGGACATATACATCCAAACCAGCCTAGGCACATGCATGCCTATCACCAATTCCAGCACATATACACACCAAAAATTAGACAACAATCAGTTGTCAATGCCTACGCACTCCATACACATATCACTAATTCGTATATTATGCACACAATGACATATATTCACCAATTCACACACATATCACCCACCTACACATACGTGAGTTCCTAACTTGGATGATACAGTATGTGTGTGTTTGGGGTACCTGGGTGAAGGTTAAGGTGAGAGAGAAAAAGTACAAGGAGTGAAAGTTTCCAGAACTGGGATTAGAACTAGTAGCCTAGAGAGAAACTGGGCTGAAGAACTGAGGTTTGGGATTATTGAAGGTCAAGTGGCCCCAGGCTTACTTGAGGTCACTGGTACAAGGGAAAAAGCCTGGTGGCAAGCAGGAGACAGCCAGGAAAGAGAGAGAGGCAGAAACCTGGGAGCTTAGGGCTAGAAGCTGAGGCAGACAGCTGGGAGTTTGGGCCTGGAAACTGAGGGGGCAATCTGCTGTCCTGACCCCTTATCCTGGGAAGTCT
The DNA here is from genome assembly GCA_030014935.1 of Caiman crocodilus. Classification (NCBI taxonomy): domain Eukaryota; kingdom Metazoa; phylum Chordata; order Crocodylia; family Alligatoridae; genus Caiman; species Caiman crocodilus. The sequence continues at coordinate 249,451,511 of JAGPOW010000261.1, read as the reverse complement.
GTTGCTTCCCAGGAGCCTAAATCTGAGACAGTGCAGAGAAGATCCCTGAACTCCTCTAGCCCACTGACCACCACCCTATGCTCCACATCCATGTGGGCACGAATGACACGGCTCGGAGCACTCCCAGCCAGGTCATGAAGTGCTACCAGGATTTGGGAGCGGGGTTAAAGGGCCTGGGGGCACAGGTGGTGTTCTCATCGATCCTCCCAGTCTCGGGTTACAGGCTGAGGAGGGAGAGGAGGATCCAGGTAGTGAACCAAAGACTGCAGCACTGGTGTCATTAGGAAGGCTTTGGCTTCCATGATCACAGTACACTCTTTGGAGAGAGTGGCAGCGAACTGCTGGGAAGGGACGGCCTCCACCTCTCTCCGTTGCAGAGGAGGCTCCTCTCAGCCAGACTGGCTGACCTGCTCCACCAGCCTTTAAACTAAGCCCACCAGGAGATGAGGGGCAAGGCAAAGGCCCCCACGGGGACACTTGCGTGCCTATACACAAATGCCAGGAGGCTGGGGAATAAACAGGAGGAACTTGCCCTTCTGCTAAACACAAATAACTATGATGTCATAGGGATAACAGAGACCTGGTAGGACTCCACCCATGACTGGACCACAGGTATAGATGGCTATACCCTGTACAGGAGATATTGAGTGGACAAAAGAGGCTTGGGTGTAGCTCTCTATGTCAAGGAAAGCTATGTGTCCCTACAGGCTGACATTGGCACCCACAGTGAACAACTGGAGACCCTCTGGGTTAAAATCCGTGGGGAACATGGCACAAGGGATACTGTGGTGGGAATCTACTACAGACCCCTTACCCAGGATCAAGATCTTGACCAGGAGTTTGCCAGGGAATTGGCAAGAGAAGAATGTCATGGGAGAATTTAACTACCCAGACATCTCGTGGGAGAAGCAGTCGGCCAAATCTGAGCGGTCGCAAGGCTTTCTCTCATGCGTGGATGACCCCTATGTGACACACGAAGTCTACGGGCTGACAAGAGGTAAAGTGCTGCTCGACCTGGTACTGGCAACCGGGGACAACCTAACCAGCAACCTAACGATCAAAGGGAACCTGGGTGACAGTGACCACGAGCTGATCATCTTCACCATCCTCCATAAAGCTGGCAAGTCAGTCAGCAATACAGAAGTCCTCAACTTCAGGAAAGCTGACTTTGACAAGCCAAGGAGGCTTGTCAGTGAGGCCCTAAAGGGCCACAACCCAAAGAGGAGGGGAGTTCAGGACGAGT
>JAGPOW010000261.1:249430232-249450168 GCA_030014935.1 Caiman crocodilus | reverse complement strand
GATATGCAAGCAAAGTCAATCCTGTCTATCCTGGGTGCACAGGAGAGCCACGCACATGATCAGAAATCAGGAAAACAGGCCTTATGATGAGAGGCTGAGAGCCATGGGATTCTTCAGCTTGGAAAAGTGCAGGCTCAGGGGTGATCTGGTGGCCACCTAGAAGTTTATCGGGTGTTCACCAGGATCTGGGGGAATGACTATTTACCAGAGCACCCCAAGGGATGACAAGATCAAACAGTCACAAACAGCTCCGTGACCGATTCAGGCTGGACATAAGGAAGAACTTCTTTACAGTCTGAGCCCCCAAGGTTTGGAATAGACTGCTGCCAGAGGTGGTTCAAGCACCCACTTTGAACGCCTTCAAGACACACCCGGATGTTTATCTTGCTGGGATCCTATGACCACAGCTGACTTCCTGCCCCTGGGGCGAGGGGCTGGACTTGATGATCCTTCAGGGTCCCTTCCAGCCCAAATGTCTATGAAATCTATGAACTGTCTATGAAACTGAAGCAGACAGCTGGGAGTTTGGAGATGGAAACTCAGGGAGACAGCTGAGAGATTGGGGGTCAGGTCTTTGTCTAGCGGGTATTGTCCAGAGGGGGTTGCCGGCAGGGCCTCTGGGTGGGTAGGTGGTGTGGCATGGTGCTGGTCCAGATGGAGAGGGCATTCCAAGGAGTCAGTCTTCACTACCTCTTTTTATGGGGCACACTACCTCTGATCTCCTATGGGGAGGTTCTGTCCAGGCAATGTCAGTCCTGTTCCAGAGGGCTCCAGGTGTTCTTACTGAGCATGTGCAGCCTAGCACAATGGTGGGTTGCCTCATCTTTTGTTTCTTGAATGCTGAGGGTTGTTCCAATGGCTGGGTTGTTGGTCCAGGTATTGGTTTTGATGGTTTGGTCATTCAGAGGGAGCTATTTTTAGGCCTATTGCCATTGTCTCTCAAGGACCCTTGTTCATCCCCATTCATTCAGGAACCAAGTTACATAGGAGGGGTAGGTATGACTCACAGATTACACAACAAGGCATGGGGACAAGATGGAGACTTGACAAAATGAAAACTTGACACGACTTATGCTAACTTATATATGTAGGCCTAAATCATATAGTATCAGTAAAACAGTAATATAGAACAGTAAAAATCAATATAAATATAATAATTATACAATATAAAAGAGAAAAAACAAAACAAATACAACTTGCTACCAAAATAAAATGCTGAAGCTTATTCTATGTCTTAGCTCACTTCATACTTATCTATAGGAAATAGAGAGGGAGAGAAAAAGTTAGAAATGGTTGGGGAAGGGGAGGGAATGCATTTAAAATAAAACAAAAACAAAAAACTGCGGGTTTTGCTACAGCTGTACAGGTGTAAAAAGGTTCAGTGAAGCAGTAAGAAAAGAATGATATATTTTTTTCACACCATGGAAACAAGCTTGAGGGCCCTTCTTGAGACTAGCCCAAAACCCTTCCCTCTCAACATATAAAAAAGAATATTAGATTTCTGGTACCATTGCAACAAATGCCACATCAGAAAGAAACGTAGGATCAATCCAAATACAAGCATAATCCATTTCTGCACATCATTAAACTCTACGCTCAGCAATTCTAAACTATTGATCAACCTGGCCCAACAATCCTGCTTAAACTAAATGGTACCCGAGATGCTATACCAGGACACAGAATATTGTCCTCTAAGTCTCTGGGAAGAAGAAATATAAAACAGGAATAAGTTAAACTGCTACAGATCCCTGCACAGAACTCTTGTATCACTAGACCACCTCCTTGCAACTAAAGGAGGCTCTGGCTAAGTAACGTACAGTGAAGTGCCCTGCTGGTGGAAATCACAAGACATAACACAATCCAAACAGAGACAGAACTGCAGCCAGTTGAACAGAAGAGAGCTTGAGAGAGGGAGGCACTTTTTACTCTACCATCCAAAATATGAGGAAGTGTAAGGAAAATACTTACTCAAAATACCGGGAACATGTGAGACTTCTTCAGAAAGCAATGAGGAAAAAACACGCACCCTGATCCTAAGAGAAAAGAGAGAGACAGCAAGAGGTGACATCTTGTTACATGGTAAAATGCGAGGAAGAGACAATACTAGGAAATAGACCCGGGAAAGTCCCCCCACCGCTGCATCCCTCAAGAACGTGTAGTCCTATCCTGGATTAGTGTTGTTTTCTTTGGCCATATCAAAAAAGCCAAAACTTTTCTTTGGCATCCCTTGAAACTTAATATGTCAATAAAGTATCCTTGATTTGAACTTTGCCCACGCTATTACAGCTATGTTTAGTGGTGTCATGGAGACTTTTTCACTGGGTCAATGTATGGTAACTGTGCTGTTGCATAAACAAGATATATGTTAGGAAAAACAGATAGAAGCTGGATCTACTTGGATACTGCTGATATTTTTGTCTCCAACCCCCAAAATATTCCGCCAAGAAAGTCTGGTTCATCCTAAGGCAGACAAAAAATCTGGATCCTCAATCATCTTGTATCATGGTTTTCAGCACTAGAAAAATCAAGCCCAGTAGCTACATCCTGCTATATGGAACCAACTTTTGGCTCTGAACACCCAAATTTGAAGGTCTGATCTGGTTATAGGAAAAGTTTAGTTGCTTATACAGCACCAACTGCTTATAGTTTCCAGAGCACGATGAAAATTGGTCCAAAACCATTGCAAAAACCTGGATGCAACACTCTATCCAGCTGGAGATGAACAGAGAGCTTGGCAGTTCACCCAGTTCACCCAAACTGCTAAACTTGACAGCCTCATTGCAAAACAAATGCGGTTGCTTCTGTTTCACTGGAAAAATCCAGACCATGTAATGTATGTTAACTAACTAGTACTGGACGAGCATGTACCTGGAGCCAAGCAGTGTTTAATTACTAATAATTCCTAAATGTGACACTGTTAACTAGGGAAAAAAAATGCACCAGCTCCTAGTGAGCCAAAAAAGCCTATCAAAACCTGTTGCAAAAAGATGGAGTGACATGAATTCTCCTTCATCGAGCCCTCTTTTTTTTTACCCTGAATTCTAGAAGCTACACAAAGAAGAGCAAGTATTGTATCCCCACCATCAAATCCATGCCACGATGCACCTTGTAGCACCATAAATGTGTCCAGCACTTAGAGCTTGCCAAATTGTACTCTAAAATTAGACAGCACATAAATGAGACCAAATATACCTGCTCCTAGTCCATTATAAAAATCTGGTCCCCTGAAACGTCCAGGTGAAAAAGATCCAGATATGGACCTGGGACCAGCAGGATCCCATTCAGTTTTTCAACCTGCGTCCCCAAAGTTTTGCTTTCTAGAACAAGCATTGCCTTCCTTTTCACTAAATCTGCAGTTGGGTATCCCCTGAATGAGAAGCACATTCTTGATATTTTTAGAGAAGTAAAAAATACTGGCCATGTTACCCTGATGTTAAGCGGAGGGCAGGGTAGATTTGCACCTTACTGACTAACCAAAGCAGTTTTTATTTTATATATATAAAATATTATATATATAAATATAATATATATATGAGTACACTGTTGGGTTAGCCACTGTTCTGAGTAGCCCCACGTTTGATAGAAATAACTAGATCAGTTATTCTCAGCCTTTAATGAATACAGGCTTCCCTTGCTTTGTACAGGTTCTGTATGTGCAAATTCGTTCTTATGTGATGACTCTTGTTTATACCAAAAATTTGTTATGTGCGAGGTAAATTCACCCTTATGTGATTGGTGTGGTGGAAGCCCACAGTCAACTGCTTTGTGCGGTGACACACATCAAAATATAGTTTCCCCTGTGGATCTCTGCTCCTTGCCTGTTGTCTGCGACACGTAGCTGCCATCCCCATTAAGGTAGTGCCCTGTGCTTGTGTGTACTGTCTGCTGTAGGTGAGTCCGAAATTGTCTTGGAAAAGTGGTAGAAATGGGTCTGGTGGTCAGTACAGTCAAGGTCTTGGAACGTATCCCTATTTGTTGCATTGTAAAGTGGGCTCCCTTTACGTGAATTCAAGTTATGCACCGTGTTCCAGAAACACATGTACAGCATAAAGTGAGGGAAACCTGTATATACATATATGTGCGTAACATAGCTCAAGCTTTCATGAGCTGATGAACATACCTGAAGAAGAGCGTTCATGCCTGAAAACTTGCGCAAAGAACAACTTTTCCTACTATTTAGTTGGCCTAATAAAAGCTCTCCCATTTACCCATGTCCACAAGGGGCCAGCAGGGGAGATTATGCTTAGGGGCAACCAACATGGGTGGGTTCATTAGAGGCAGGTCCTGTCAGACCAACCTCGTGGCCTTCTATGACCAGGTCACAAAAGCCTTAGATGCAGGGGTAGCCGTGGACATGGGTTTTCTGGGCTTTAGGAAGGCCTTGACACTGCCTTTCGCCCCATTGTCATTTAAAAGCTAGGAGACTGTGGGCTGACACCTACACAGTCAAATGGGTCGCTGACTGGCTGGAGGGCGGCACCCAGAGGGTGGTGGTGGACGGGTTTTATTCCACCTGGAGGGATGTGGGCAGTGGGGTCCCCCAGGGCTCGGTCCTCAGACCCGCGCTGCTCAACATCTTCATCAGCGACGGACGAGGGGGTAAAAAGCAACTTGTGCAAATTCTTAGATGACACTAAGAAGCAGGGGGAGGTGGGCACACTAAAAGGGAGGAATAGGCTGCAATCAGACCTGGACAGGTTACAGGAGTGGGCGGATGAGAACAGGATGGGTTTCAACACTGACAAGTGCAAGGTGCTGCACGGAGGGGGGGGGGGAAGAACCACTGGTCAGGCCGCAGCTGGAGTACTGCATCCAGTTCTGGGCACCGCATGGAGAGAGAGGGTCCAGAGGAGGCTGCCCGCACCCTCAGGGGCAGCAGGGCAGGCCCTACGAGGAGAGGCTGAGGGACCTGAACCTGTCCAGCCTCCACAAGAGAAGGCTGAGGAGGATCTAGTGGCCTGTTACAAACGAGTCAGGGGGGACCAGCAGGCACTGGGGGAGTCCCTGCTCCCCCCAGCACTACCGGCAGTGACTAGAAATAACGGTCCCAAGTCAGGGGCTATACATTTCAGCAGCCGGCACCCGCGCTTGGGCTGTACACATGGAGAGTGAGAGACAGTGTGAAAGTGTGTGCGTGTGTGTTTGTGTACACACATACCGGTGCACGGGTACCTGGGCGCACACGCACGCGGGGAGCGCCCCGGGGCAGCTCGAGGCTGGGGCGGGGTACGCAAGGCCCCGCCCCCTCGGCCCCTGCGCCAGGCGCTTTCCCCGGACTGCCGGCGGGCAGGAGGCGGGTGGTGTGTGCCCACGTCATATGGGCCGCGCGCCTCCCATTGGCTGGGCGGCCTCACCAGACTGCGGCCGCAGCCGGGGCCGCCGCCAGCTCCTGCCGCGCGCCGCCCCGCCCCCGCGCCCCGCCCGCGGGGTTGTGGGGGGGCCGCGGGGGGCGGGGCCGGCGGCGGCGGGGGCAGCGGCAGTTATAAGCGTCCCCGGGCGGCTGGACGCGGGTCGAGCGGTGGCGGCGGCCCGATGCCCGGGCTGGAGGGGTGCGCCCGCGGGAGCGGCACGGCTGGGGCGATGGTGGTGGGGGAGGCGCAGCCGCGCTGGAGCCCGCACCTGGTGCAGCGCAGCCTGGTGCTGTTCGCGGTGGGCGCCTTCATGGCGCTGGTGCTGAACCTGCTGCAGGTGCAGCGCAACGTGACGCTGTTCCCCGAGGAGGTCATGGCCACGCTCTTCTCCTCCGCCTGGTGGGTGCCCCCGTGCTGCGGCACCGCCGCAGGTGAGTCCCGGGCACGTGGGCGCGGGCCGGGCTAGCGCTCGCCCCGCTCGTGTGGCCGTAGCCGTGGCTGTGGGCGGCCGGGCGGGCACTGATTTTGCGGGTCGCCGTTCACTGCTTCGGGGAGCGGGGCCTCGCTGCTGCAGCGGCTGGAGCCGGCTCCGTGGCAGCGGGGGGAGGCTGGAGCTGTTCGCCCGGTCCCTCTTCTCCCAGCCCCGGGGAGGCGGATGCTGTTGGCGCCTGTGCCCTGGGCAGCCCCGTGTCTGACAGGAGCCGGAGGTTTCTCCTTGGACCCCCCCCCCATCCATGGCTGTTGTGACCTGGACCAGCCCCAGCTGATGCAGCCTGGGCAGCACCACAGGTCCAAACCCAGCTTGTGCTGGGACTTCCCTTCTAGGAGAGGGCGGGCAGGCCCTGACCCTACAGGCTACATGCTTGTCTCATGGCATCTTCCAAAGGATTTTGTGGTGCCCAGCCCTGGCCCGAGGCAAACCTGAATAGTCCCGCCGGAAGAGCAGGGGAGTGGCTCTTCCTAGCTGGAGTATGTCTGTGAAAGTGCTGTAGCTGTGATGGGCCAGAAACGACGAGGTGACAGGCAAGGATTTCCTAGGTGGTACGTCTTCATTGAACTAGCTGTTCCATTGCAGACACTCGGTTAATTTAACCCTGTTCTAGCAATGTAGCAGGGTCAAGAAGAGATCCGCCAGAAATCCTTGCCGCTCGGCTAGCTATGGTGAGCCAACCTGTGAAGGGCTTTCTTAACTTGTTGCCTGATGCATGGGGTAGGGGAGCAGTGGAGAGGCCTCCGTCCTCCAGCTGTTGTCGGGTAGGATTCAGCTGTTTGGATCTGGCACAGCGGAGGAAGGTTTGTCACTGCTCCTTGCTGCGCGATTGGCTCCCTCCAGAACTGGTGAGTTGCAAGGCGCTGCCACTATTGGCTGCCTGCGCGAACATGCCACAGACAGAGAATCGAAAACAAGGAAGTCACATGTGGGAAGAGGGTGGGATGAGCTTGTCTGGCTGCCTGCCCCGCACCGCACTCTGCCTGGAGCCCTGCAAACCCCAGAAGCCGCAGCCTCAGTAACTGCAAGAATCCTTGGTATCTGGTCACACTAGCACAACTGGGACAAAACACCCCATGAAAAGAAGAGTTCTCTGCTGTATAATTGGAACAATAATGGGTAGCCAGCTTCAGTGTTGGAGCCAATAGATAAAAGCAGGGCTTAGTTTAATGTAACACAAATGAGATTGAGGAAGGGATGGGGGTGTTAAAGATGTTGGATCAAACTTAAAAGCAAAACCAATAGAAACACTCTTGGGGACAGAAAAGGGTGGCTTTTTGTGTGGATATTTTGGTTGGTCTTGTTTTTTTGGGGGGGGCCTGATGAGGAGAAGCTTTGATGATAAAGACAGTGCTGGCAGTATAAACGTGTGTGCTACTAATGGTCAGAAAAAAGATGCTTGCATGTAGAAGCATGCTTGGTTCTAATGAGCCAAAATCACTTTCAGTTTAATTAATGAAGGTATTATTTGTGATGCCAATAATGGAGTTTTCTTTAAAAAGGCATCTGATTAAAGAATCATTATTTAACTCCCATGACATAACAATGTCAGCAACCACATGTAATGTGGAGAGTTGGGAAAGAAATTTGATTTGCCCTGGCTTATTTTTGTAAGAACTCCATGAAAATATAAAGGTTTTTAAAGGAACGCTACTTTTGGTGCATCTGAACACGACATCCTTGATCAGCTTCCTCAGCAGGCATAGACAGAAAATTTTTGTAACTGTCTTCTGAAGAGATGTCCCTCAGAATAAATGGAATTCAAACGAGGGCTATAGGATTTGAGTCTTGTCGCATACTGACTTCAGGCAAGTTGCTTTACAAACACTGTGTAGTCTGTAAAAGCTCCTAGAGTTTGTAGTATGTTAAAAGTCTTCAAACACTAATTATGCCAGCTTAATAAATTTAGTTTTTATAAACTATAGAAATCTGTACTTCTGACTCTAATCTGCTTACCTTCAGTTTGTGACATGGGTGGGGTTTTTTTTCCTTTTTGCTATATAGAGATCTAGCTCTTAGCTTTTTAAAACTGCATTATTTTGTTTCCAGAGAGAACTTGATGATTTGCACTTTCATAGTAGGCTAATACAGACAGTATCGCAAGTGTTTCCTGTTTAGCCTGACCAGCTCTGATACTTCACCTGTTTACTATTAACATTGAATACAGGATTTGTTGGGTGAATGTTTTTACCAAAGATGTGGCTATAGTATTCTTAAATATGAAACCCAAACTTCTAAACTCAAGAGCATGAGTGAAAAGGTCACCATATACTGAAGAAATCAAATAGCCCTCTCTTCTGGGTTAAACATGAAGTATTTGGGAGATCTGTGAATACATTGATCAGGAAACAATATATTCAGGAATATATTGATCAGGAAACATCAGATTTTTTTCCCCTTCTTTTAAAAGAAGGATGGACTTGCTCAAAACCAAAACTATATTAAGATGCTAAATGCAAGGGTGTAGTTTCAATGGTTTTCATGAGAAACAAACTCATAGGAGTTACTGAAACTTGATGCACAATACAGACAGATTTTTATTATATTCTATTAGTTTTACAAATATCTAAAATAATTCCACTAAGTTCAATAGTTACTCTCTGATTTTTGGTATTGATTCAGTCTGGAGCAGTTTGGCTCTTAAGCGTTTATCCTGCTCCTGTTCAAATCCACAGCAAAACTCCAATTGACTTGACTGAAACTATAATCCAATAAAAAAGGAAAAAAACCAAAACTATGCTGCCAAGGCTTTAAGTCCAGGCAAGTGTTTATAGACCTGATTCAAGAACTTTTGCCTCTTATATTTGGGCCCTATCCAAAGGATAAGAAATGTGTTTTGGCTGGGCTGAAAATAAAGCCGTTTTCTACTCTTTACTGTAATTGCATTTGTAAAGTTTTGTTTAGCTTGTGTTTGACTTGCTAAAGTATAGGTATTTGGTGAGGAAGATGAGGTCCCTTCCAGCCTTACAGTCTATGAATCTATGCTGAAGTTGGCACAATTCTTATATTTCTAGCAGTAGTGAAATTTTTGACTGTGTAGGAGTCTTTTATCAGGTACTTAATTACCAAGCTACGATATATAGTAGTAATGACATTTCACTATATACTGGTGTTTACAAATATACTTATTTTGATTCTCTTACAGCTGTTGTTGGCCTGCTGTACCCCTGCATTGACAGTCATCTTGGAGAACCCCACAAATTCAAGAGAGAATGGGCCAGCGTAATGCGATGTATAGCAGTTTTTGTTGGCATTAACCATGCAAGTGCTGTATCCTTGGACTGGTTTTAAATTTTAAAAAAAAACAAACAAAAAATCTGAGGGGAGGGGGCAGTGGTTGTTATACTTTCTTCTAAAGTAAAAAAAACCACTGGCCGATTTAGTTTAGCAGTTTAAATATAACAACAACACTGTGACCTTAATTTGGCTTGTTTTTGCAGTTATGCTGCATAACTAGTTTTAAGACCTTGAGTAAGACATGTCCCTCAATAACAGTAACTACAAGAAAATTTTACATTGAGGAGGGAGGAATCTGGGTTATTTGGGACAAATGTTAGGAAGTGCCTTGCCATTGAATTAAGAAGACTTAAACTTTGGGCCTTTAACTTTAATCTTTGGGGTTTAAGCATTTACCTGTTTAATCCAGTGGGAGCTGTGCATGTTGAGTACCTTTCATGCATGTTGTGCATGAAAGTCTACTTCAACCAAGGCTTCTTGTTCTGGCACCCAAAAAAACTAAAAATTCTTGGAAGTTTTGATTCCTTCTTCGGTGAAGTTTGATCCGAAACGTCTCTGTGGCTGAAAAATATTAAAAGATTATCCTTAACTTGTTTTAAATCAGAAATTGGATTTTGCAAACAATGTCCAGCTGTCACTGACTCTAGCAGCTCTGTCACTGGGCCTCTGGTGGACATTTGATCGTTCAAGAAGTGGTCTCGGTCTTGGAATTACGATAGCTTTTGTAGCCACTCTGATCACTCAGTTTCTTGTATACAATGGTGTTTATCAGTAAGTATAGAAGTTTAAAATTAGCGCTTAAATTCTCTTCTCTCCCAAAAAAACAAAACTTCCAATCTGGTAAAAATATGGGAACTGCCAATAACTAGGAACCTATCCAAATCATGATTTCACATCACAAAATTTTGTGATATCTGGGGGGAGGGAGGAGAGGATTTAAACTTGCCACTGATTGGCTGAGAGGGCTGCCTGTCATGGGGCCCCACCTTCTCCACCAATCAGCACTGAGGCCACATGATGGACAGCCCTCTGCCAATTGGCTGAGTGGGACGGGGCTGTATGATGCCCAGCCCTTCCCACCAATCAACAGTTGGGGGGGGGGGGCATCGGGACCCCTTGACCAATGGGGAAGGGGACTCCATGATGAGCCTGTGAAAATGGCCATCCCCTATTTTGAGTTGGGTAGACCTCTGCTGATAACCTTAAAGGTGAAAACATCAAAATTTCAGAGCGCATGTGTGCATGCTTACATTATAGATAAGGTTCCTTGGGTGAATTTGATATCTTTTATTAGACCAACCCAAATAGTTGGAGAATGAACCCAAAAACTTGCTTAATAACCATTCTCCAACTATTTGGGTTGGTCTAATAAAAGATACCATTTCACCCAAGGAACCTTGTCTGCCCATGTTCTTAGACCAACACAGCTACAACCTAAACCCCTGCTTACACTTCAATATTTCTAAAACAGTGAGTCCACCTAATTGTCTTGTATCAAAACATTGTAGCTGATGGTCATCAAGAGATCAAGGTCTGTACTGTGAGATCTTGGAGGACATTATGGGGGGGGTGGGAGAGTAGGAAGGGGGAGTTGAGACCTTTGATGGGTCTCCTCAAAGGACCAAACTTCTGCCCTCCTTGCAGAGAGAGTCTTGCCACTGACTAGTTCCAGTTGTAGGGAACTGTTTGCTGAGAAATTAGCTTAATCCAGCATGAGGCTTTGTTTAAGAAGAATGAGGATTGCTTATTCCCTGTCCTATGCTACCATCATTCCTGGTGGTGAATACATCTGGCAGCATAATAGTTGGTGTAGGATGGTGAAAGCTTTTTCTAATTGACTGTTTTTTCTTCCCTAGGTATACATCCCCAGACTTCCTTTATATCCGTTCTTGGCTACCCTGTATATTTTTCTCAGGAGGTGTGACTGTAGGAAACATAGGACGGCAACTTGCTATGGTAATTGTGATTTGTAATTTTAGGGTTTGGGTGCATATTTGTTAATGGAAACCATCTGTGGTGATCTGGCCCATAAATTGACTAACATACCTTTTTATAGAACCTCTTCCTAAGGCCTGAACTGTCTACATGCGTGCTGGCAGTGTGGAAACTGTTCTAGGCATTAGGTTGCTGCTGCTTCTAATTAAGAGATTTTATTCAATGAGGCTTTGTGTGGTGGGGTTTTTTTGTTTAGTTTTTTGGGAGGAGGGGATGTTTAGTATTTTTAATAAGGACTAGAATCGTAGCCATAATCAGATTCAGCATCTTAATTGGCAACAGTATTTGCAGACCTACAGTTAAGATTCAACCCCTTTTATTGGCAATTTGTCTCATCTAATAACCAGCTTGATTAGAAGCTGGTGCTGGGGAGGCAGAAACACTCTCCTTTTTCAAGAACCAGTTTGGTGTCTGTTTAGTATTTTAAATTGAAAGCTTTGAACCTCAGCTCTTCATATCTGAGATTTAAATGCCTTCCACACTGTCTTCTACATGTCATCTTAGAACAGTTGCTTCCAAATCCAAGACTATATATTTCCAATTTTAAAATGCTTCCCCTCCCCCAATGGAAAAATCTAAACTGGAGAGTCATGTTTACATTCTTTACACCCTCCCCTCCCCCCCCCCCAACCTTGTCACAGTGGCAGGGGGCAAATGTTGAGGGACTCCTGCCTGCTGTCACCTCCTCTCTTCCCCCTACCTGTCATGCTTCTATGCTGCTCAGTGCCTCATAGAATGGATTTCTGCTGCCTGATCTGGCTGTAGGTGCTCAATTTTAAGACAAGACATTGTTTTCCCCATGTTAAATGAGGGGAAGAGAGAAAACATTGTCTTGGAATTGAGTATATAAGATATTTCACACATCAAAAGGTTGTACAATATGAAAAATAGACTTGTACCAAGTTCTTAAATAGTATTAGCTGCTAGATAGTTTGTTTTGCTTACAGCAATGTTACAAGAAATGATTGCTTTTCCCTGGCTGGCACACAGGCTTGAAGTCTGTTTGTCAAATGCATTCTGACATTGACAGATAGTCCTAATTAATGCAGTATTGATCTGACTGCTCGGCCTCCCTAGGCGCACAATTCTCATAATCTGTTGAAGTTTTCTTCAGGACTTCAACTACTGTACAGTGCTACCACAATCTAGGTCTCTCTGCTGCTTCCCTAAAGACATATCTGAAGACCATATATGCTCAAGTGTCAAACTCAAGGTTGAAGGCCCTAATAAAGGGCTAGAGCAGGAGTGTCCAACATGTGGCCTGTAGAGCCATTCCACCTGGCCCACTGGTAGTTGAGAGGCATGGCCACTGGAGTGTTTCTCAACACAACTTTTGGGGTCCCTGGACCCGGATGGATACAGCCTTTGGCAGCAGAGGGTGAACAAGGGCTGTGCAGATACTGTGCTTGCTTGCCTTGCTGCCACCTGCCCCTGCTAGTGCAGCTGCCCACATCTTCTCCCTCTCTGTATGCAGCTGCTGCTGGATCCATGGATCCAGTCTGGAAGGAGCATTGTGCTCTTGATTTGGCTCAGTAAGTTTTGACACCCCTGGACTAGAGGAAGCTGCTGACAGGGCTGTCCCTGGGGGGAGAGGTGAATCAGGACAACTGCCCCGGGCCCTGCGCTTTGGGGGGGCCCCACAGATCCAGGCAGAGCAGCCATGGCAAGTCTGGGCTGCTGCTGGCTTCGCATCTTACTGCTCAGCACCCCTTCCCCTGCCGCTGAATCCGCCACTGGCTTCCTTGCGTCCGGGGCGGGGCCCTGCACAGGCTCTTTTGCCCCAGGCTCTGCATTCTGCTTGGGTCACCTCTGGCTGATGAATAGCCTATTTGCACTACAAAATTGTAGCTGCTGTCTGACACAGACATCCACAAGCCTTTGTTGAAACTTGCTCTCTTACTAGTGTAAGTAGTCAGAAATTGAGAGGGGGGGGGGGGGGGTTTCCACACACACACTTTCCCTTTATCTCTCTTTCCCCAGCATCACATGTTGGTTTCTATAGTGCTGAGCCTTATAGTTAAAACTTATCTAATGGCTACTCTTGAGCATGCTGAAGATTAAGAGATCGAGAGCAAGTGCAGAATTACGAGCCTGGAGCTGCCTCAGGTATATTTCCACATTAGAGTATGTCTGTGGGTGTGCATGAGTGGGGCATGCTTGATTCCTTCACCTGCCACCACAACAGTACGCTAACCCTAACTAGGCAGCGTGATCTGATTTAACTGCTGGGTGGGATTGCTAGCTGTGAAGTCAGTAACGGAAGAATTCAAGTTCTGGAAGGCATGAAGGACAAGTTGGGAAAGGAATGAATGCATCAAATAAGGGTACCATTGTTTTTCATGCTATAACTAAAGCTAGTCAAGATTCTTTCAGTTTCTGCTACATAATGCCTTCTTTGCAAGTTTGAAATCTTCATGGGGGAAGGAATTTTATTTGGGGAAATCGAATAACTGCTCCCTTTAAGAAGGATCTTCTCAGTTTCTCTATATCTATTACAGCAAAATTAACAAGAGACTTTCCACTTCCCTTCTCTTTCTCTGACAAGGGGGAGGGGGAATGTTGTTTTCATGGGAAGATTTCTATTTTGCTGTAAGCTCTAATGTTTTCAGCGCTGAATAATTCACCACCGTATAGCTATACTGGCAAAGAAATACTGACTTCTATAAAACTTGTTTCTGTAAATAAGGAGTGGGCAAAATTTGGCCTGTGGGCCATATGTGGCCCACCAGTTGATCCTATCCAGTCCACTGGTCACCACCAGGAGCCTCAGGAGTGAGAGCTGTGCCCTGAACCATGCTACTCTGCTCTGTCGCAGCCAGACCAGCAGTGGTAGTGGCTTATGGCAGGCAGATGGAATGGCTGCTTGATACTCTGCATTGCTCCCATCTGTGCAGGCACAGCTGCTGGCAGCAGGAAGCTGGGTGGGGTGGAATTGTCCACCTCTTCTCTAAATCTTCAAGAGCATTCAAAAACATCAAGCTGCTCTAACATCTAAAATATCTGAATAACGAACCAGCTAAACTAAACCTGAACAAACTGGCATGTTGCTTTCATTTTTGCAATAATGTGCTTCTACATCCAGGCAGTGAGGAACCTGGGAGCATTTGAAATGGTCACAGGAAGTTAGTAGTAAATGATGGAGATGGGGATGCATGCCTGAGAGAAATGGCCTTAGGCACTTTTAAACAGAGCCAAATGAACCAACTCTGACAGTTCAGATTCTCCTCGGAGCTCGGGTGGCCTTGTTTGTTGCACCTCTCCAGACTTTAGTATGAAAAGGGAAGTTCTGGCGAAGGGAAAGAAGCTACACTAGAAATGTTAGGTTTTTTTGTTCAGGGAGGGTGTTGACTGTAAGATGCTGTTTAACCTGTTGAAGAGGCCTAGAATTCAGGTAATCGGTGCTGGCCAGATTCACTAATAGGGTAACTGTACTATGTGCTAAGAGCTGTTTTAGTGAACATGCATGTCAAAGCCTACTTCTTTTATTTTGGAACATGGGCGTGTCTATGTCATCCTACAGCAATGTTGTTACTGTACTGTGCTTAAAGCATGGTGCAGTAACCACCCAGACTATGCTGTGCGTGCGGTGCATGGTTAGTTTTAGCCTCTACTTTGCTGCAGCGGTGTGCTAAAATGGGGGCACGCACTGCTACAATGAAGTGGCTGCAGGTCGCATGTAGAATCACACAATCGCTACATCACCGTAGCACGTCATGCAGCAACATAGTGCATTGTTATGGTGTAATCAGGCGATGTGTAGATGTACTCTATTGGACACAAATACGAGGTTTCTAAATTCCACTTTCCTGTCCAGCACTCCTCTAAAGAGTACTGTATGTGAATTTGTGTCCTTGTATTTATTTTTATACCCATTCAACTTCAGCTGATCATACTGCCCGACCTAATCCCTGTCCTAAACTTCTTGCTAACACAACAGTAGCTGAATTCAGTGTGAAAACTTATTAGAATTACCATAAGTTTTCAGACTAATGTGTACACAAGAATCCACAACTTTGGGAAGGGAAGCCAAATTCAGCTTAAATAGAAGTATGTGAAATTCCAACAGCACTTATTTATGGCAGAAATGTGTTTGCCCCAGAGTTGGGGAGCTGTTTTAAATAGTAAGATGTCCCACAAGCTCAGTCTTACCAGGGCATAGATATCTAGGAAAGATGCAGTGCTAGGGCTCTTGCAAGGCTGGTAGCAGCTGAGTAGGTCAACCTGTCAAAATAAAATCCCGCATAGCCAGGGTCTGAGTAATTTGGGGTTTGGTTTTTTTAAGGCATCAAGACGGAATAAACACAACATACTTGAACAAAAAACCCTAACTTTTTTTGCCATGCAATACAAGCCCTTTTTTTTATGCAGTTATCTGAGTGCTTGTGACCCAGTGCTTTAAAGCCAGTGCATCAAAGCTGTGGGATGATGGAATGAATTGCTCAACTGTAGGTCAATACCCTTACAAATAAGTTTTTCCTGAAACTGGAATTAGCCACCTAGTTAACAGATAGCAGTCTTACTGGAATTGTGACTGATGGGTCCATGCCCCACCCAGGTAAAAAGGTAGTTGAAAAGAATTGCTAGAGAATGCGAACTGAGTAGTCCAGAAGGATAAAGATTTGGGCTGAACCTTTGTTTGTATTGGTAATCTGTATTGGTAATACAGATTGTGTTTGTATTGGTCATTAAAAAATAAATAACAGCAGTCATCTTCCAGTAAGGAGGGATTGTTTAAACTGTGGTTGTACAAAGTCTTGGAATAAACTAGGAAGGTCACCTGCTCACAGAAATCCATTTTAAGCCTGAAGAAATAATTTGGTAAAGAACAATTCTACAATGCTTACATTATAGAATACAGGGCAAAATCCTGGCTGCATTCAGGTTAGTAAGAATATTTACTTTGACTTCAGCAGAATCTCTAAATATGCCTGGACTCATTGATGCTATAGGCAGCTAGTGGAAGCATAATCCTATTTATACCATTAGTGTGTGTGTGTGTATATACTTAAATTGGAGCTGCATACACCAATCTCTTTTAAGCTACTATCATCCAACCTTTGTTTCACTTCCCAGGACAATATCCACTTTCAACACCTGTCATTCTCGGCACATGTTTGGCTTTTTTTTTTTTTTTTAATTTTTATTTTTTTTAAATTGCAGCCTTTTTATATAAAGCCTCCTAAATTTTTTTTCATCTTTCTGGATTAATATCTGGGAATGCTTTACATTTATGGGAGAAAAACAGTACTAGAACTCCAGTCCGACTACGTGGTAGTGTACTGCAGTAGTAACCTCCTAGTCATAGTCTTTCTTGTACGTCCCAAACTCCCATGGACTGCGCTGTGCTCTAAATATGCAAGCTATGTAAATGTATCATCTGGAATTGAAGTGACTTGTGTCCACAAGTAGTTTTAGGCATGTGTGTACAATCTGGGCCTCTGAAGATGTGAAGCGCAACCCATGTAAAAGCATTGGAGGATTTTTATCTTTGTGCTAAAAAACCTACATTGTTGCCTTGTGTTTTCTTTGGAAAGGAGGTAAACAACTGTGCTATTTCAGTATAGCTAACTTTTTGATTCTGCTTGTTAGCATAGATTCTGGGAGGATAAACATCTCTGAAAATGGTGAAGATGGTCAGCTGTTTTCAGTCCCATTACAAGTGCACTGACTGGGCTGTGAGCTATGTTCCAAATTAGACAGGATATGATCTCCAGCCGCAGCCAGTGATGTCAAAGTTAACAAATTAAAAGGTAGCTTTTTGCAAGGTGGTAAGTCAGTCTAATAAGGAGTTCTAGTTGTAGTTGATACTGGTAACTTAATATCGGTAATGTGATTTAATTTTAAAATAATTCCAATGCATTTAAATCGCACTTGTTTATAAATTATTCTCCTGAAAGGGAAGCATAGTGATACATTATTTTTCACCTGCAGATTACATCTATCTAATTTGTTAAACTGATGGCTCCATTGTGAACACTTCCATAAATTGAAATGTGAAAAGCACCCCAGTTCAAAAGGAAGTGTTTTTCTGGACTTAAGCACATTCTTAACTTTACAGTAGAATTACTTTCCTGAATGTGAATGAATTTGCAAGTGTTCTGAATGGAGGTTTGCATGACCAGCTATAATGTTGTATTAACTGAATTCAGTATTTTATCTTTAAAGCGAATTATTCATGGGTGAAGATTTTGAAGAATTATTCTTAACAATTGCTTGAGAGGCTTACTGCAAATACTATTTAATACCCATTTTTGTAAGTGTTAGTCCATGGTGCTTACCAATTGTCTTTGAAAAGGAGAAAAAGAAATATCCTCCTTATTTATCAGATTTAACTGAGGCACAGAGGTGAAATAACTTGCCCAAGGTTGGACAGCAGATCCCTAGCAGAGTTCAGATTAGACTCCAGCTCCTAGATCTACAGCCAGTGACTTTTACACTGGAGCAAGTTTGTTCAAGTTTATTTCACTATTATTCCAAGACTGGAAAGCTTTAATGTGGTAATCTGTCTCTCAGTACATAACAAGTTGTGTGACACATGCAATGTTGCGTGCTATATTATATTAATCTCTTTGGGTTTTGTTTAACCACAGGGTATTCCTGAGAAACCACACAATGACTAACTCGTTGGAGCAAAAGACATGGTACCAGCGTGGAGGAAAGAAAAAGAAGATGTGTTCCTGTTTAGAACTGTGGATTATTTTTTTTTTTCTAAATAATCTATGGGTTTACTGCACAAATGACTTGTGAAAAATATTAATCTCACTTTTAGAATAGCCAAGTGAAATTAACTGCTTATCTTGAAATCTTTCCTTGATTTACTGCATAAGCATTTGCGCCTGGCTGTTCTCTGGAAAACTATCTCCAAGTTTTATGCAGCAGTTCAGGCTACATGGCAGTTTTCCAAGTACTGGATTCCAATTTAAGGTATTAAAGCAGCTGCCATATTTCAAAGTCTTGAAACTAAAATTTAATTACAAGCTCTTGTACCAGTGCCCAAAGGAAGTAGATTGATGGTGCTTAACAAAGATGAAGTATGGTTTTAATAGGAATAGTATTTATCCAAATCTCTTTTAAAATAGGGTTGTTTAAAAAGTAGGGTTACTCAAAAATAAAAGTGATCAAAACAACAAAATTTAAAAGCACTATACTGAGTGCTTTTAGAAGCTTATATGAAGGAATCATGACCTTATTTGTAATGCTGCATGAAGGTTTTGAAGTTACTTTGTTTAAAATCTCTAAATCACTTTAGAACAATAGGTAAACACTAGAGACAATCTCATTGAAAGAAAAGAGTTTGAAATGGAGAGGGGAAGAAGGTGTTTTGATCATTTGCATTAAAGCTCATCTGAGTGCAGTATTCCTTTGCCTGTAATTTGCAATCACACTTACAGAAGGAGTCAAAATTCTGACCCCATTTCTAGAAAGGTACTTGGGCATATGCCTAGGTTTTTAAGTGAGTATTGTTTAAATTTAGGTATATACTTTGGCATTTTAATAAATCAGAGCCCTAGAAATGCCAAGCATCTTCAGTAGCCCTGAAATGAGTGGGAACTGCACATGCTTATTGCAATTTAACCTGGCCCTAACTCCCATTAATAGTCAGAAAGACTTTATTTTCATTTGCTTGAAAGTGAAATGAGGCCCTGCAATGAGCATTATCTTGCTTCATTTTTAGTCAGACTTTTGACTGAATTCAGTGGAGTTAGAAGCAGGTCTGGAATGTAATAACTTGCTATATTACAAGTTAGCCAGAGTTACTAGCTTGACTCGCAGTTAGGTTTCTGACAAGAGATCACTGCTTTGTTTTTTTACAACCCTATGGAACTTGCAATCTGTGATTGCCTTGTAAAAAGAAAAGTGATTATGTCACTACATTAAACATTCGTTGTTTCTAAATATTTAGTTTTGGTGAGCACAATGTATTCATTTAATAGCTTAGACCACAATAGACCTAAATAGCAAGTATTAGGTCTTAAAATTAAAGTGCAATGTACAGTAAAATCTGAGCCTTGTATTCTCTTCAATAGTCACTGTTTCTTATGAGTGATTAAAGAGAAAAGGGTTCTAAGTTCATTTCAATGCTGCATGGAGTCAAAATGGAGCAATAATTTATTTAGCTAGTAAAGGTAGTTTATTGTACCTTCTATTGAACCCACATTTTTAGAAATACTCCAGTTTTGTGGTTATGGTGTACTTGTAAACTTTTATGAACTTGCCTTTTGTATTATGCAATTTTTTTGTCCATTTCCAACTTTATGTGGTTTCAGATTTAGTCAGTAGCATCTCCTTGGAGGTTGTCCTGTCAGACATTGAGAATAAATAGTAGTGTTTCGGGCTTCATTTCCTTTTTGAAGGAAATCCTATAAATACTTCTGGTTCAGACTTCTAAATCCTGAATCGATTTTTTTGTAAGGGGGTTGTGGGGAGCAACTTGAACAACAGAGTTGCCTTTACCTTACCACAGTGGCTAGCTTAAACTGAGCCCAATTCTGATCTCACTGGGCACATCTACACATGATGCCACAGCAATTGTAGTGTTGGTGGTCAGAAACTGATGTCATAGTGACGCGCACCGTTATAGTGTCTCTATGGCAACATAATACCTAAAAATAACTATGCATGGTACAGTATGGGGTGTTACTACAATATCTTTTAGTACTTCCAAAAGGAAGTACTAAATGATGGCACAGAAACAACATCACCATAGTGAGATGTGTAGACATGTCCACTAAATGTAAATATGGAATAACTGCATTGGTGAGAAGGCCTACTGCAAGTGTTCAGGGCTGAATCCTAGTCCACCCGTTGGACATCCAAGGAGAATTCCATCCCATCCTGCAACATCCCTGAAAAGAAATACTGT
>JAGPOW010000261.1:249371355-249412640 GCA_030014935.1 Caiman crocodilus | reverse complement strand
TCTCTTTTCCCACCACTACAACTGGTACGTTTAAGACCCAATCTTGCAAAGACATGTACTTAACTTTAAGCATGTGGGGTGTCAGACCCACCGAAGTCAGTGGGGCTGTTCAAGGCACATAGAATTAAGCTTTTGTGTTAGTCTTCACAGGATCTGGATTTTAGCAACTTACAATGGATAGGTTAATTCAGAAAGAGGGGGAGAAACTATATTCTGAACAAGCTCTCAGAACTGCCTATTGGGGTGACTTTGTCCCATTTTACCTTTGTGTTGATGCCAATGGCTGCAAATATATGAAATTACTTCATATACTGCCTCTCTAGTGCATTAACTTTTTCAGGTAAAGTTGGATTACTTTTTCCAGGTAGGCCTATGTAATCCTTTGCACAAAAATCAAAAGCCACGCTGTCTGGCTCTAGGTATAACAGGATAGTTTAGAATAAGCAAAATTAAGGTAAATATCAGACCTTTGTTAAAGTTGTTTCACCCTGATATTTTATACCAGGGCAACAAAGATCCAGTCCGTCGGCCACACCTGGCCTGCAGAGACCTATCATCTAGCCCATAATGTTGCCCATGGATTTTGGAGTTGACCCACCTGCTGCAGGCACTGTGCTGGATCTCCCCCACATGCTGCACACAGCACATGAGCCAGTCCAGGGTGCACACTGCATGCAGCACCCATGCAAGGTCAATCCACGACATGCTCTTCTAGAAATATCCACACTGGCCCATTCCAGGACATGCTTGGCACAAGGTGCCTGTGCCAGGCCAATTGGGATCAATTCTGCACACAGTACTAGCACTGGCTGGTCAAGGTTACGTGCTGCTTCCAACACCCACACTGAGCTGGCCCAGGACACACACTGCCCAAGGTGCTTGCACTGGGCCAACATTCGGCATAAGGAGCCCATGCTGAGCCAGTCTGGGAAAAGAGCTGCATATGGTGCCTCCATGGGACAGGTCTGAGACAAATACTGCATACAGCATGCGAGACCAGTCCCAGATGCATTCTGCATGGGATGACCATGCCAGGCCAGGACAAGGACAGGACATGCAGCAGCTGCCCAGGGTTACTCTGGAACGAGTGCTGCATGTGGCACCCATGCAGGGCCAATCTGGGACAAGCACTGCATACGGCATCCACACCAGTCTGGTCTGGGGTACATGCTGGATCCAGCACGTGGTGTCAGTTTGCAAGTCTGACACAGCCTGCAGAACCAGCACAACACCATTCATCTGGCCCACAGACAGCCTTCATGTGAGTCATACAGACTGCATGGCCTGATGTATTAGACACCCCTGTTTTAAACTGTGCTGGGCAAAGTAGTCAAGAGCATGTCAGATACAGTCCTTCATTGGCAAGAAATTAAGTAGAGGATCTAACAGGTCATTCTCTTCTCTATTATATGTGAAATGACAATTCAACATTTATGGAAGTACTTATAAAACATGCCCTCTTGCATTTTAGTTGTATCCCATATGTCACCTCTTCTGGTGAAGCTACTGACAGTTCTTCACTCCCTTCTTTCTTTTATTTTCTCTTCTTACCACTGTTTTACCATTTTCTCTTCTTACCACTCTTCTTACCATTTCATCCTCCTTTTCCTTTCTCTCCTCCTTCTCCCCTCAGAAAAAAGACACAATTCATTACATCTTAGAATTAGCTCTATGCATCAAGGAAATCCAGTCAAAAATCAAGGCCAGGCACTGTACAGACATATAACAATGAACACAATACCTGCCCCAGAGGGCTTACAGTATATTTGTTAGACAGGAAGTTGAAGGAATACAAAACAGATAAATGGTGATGGTGGAGCAGGGGAGGATGAGGTAAGCAGATAAACAGAGATCAATGGAAAGATGCAATCTTGGTGCTTTACTTTTTAAAGTCGTCCCCTTGCTACTCTGCTCCCCTGCTTTTTGCAGGAGGTGGGGATGCTGGTTAGCTCTACTTTCACTTAGGAAGGTACAATATGAGCAGTTAGTTATTTTATAATCAAAGGCTGAAAGCAGCCCAAAGTGCAAAGAAGCTGTTAGCCCCGACTTCAAAGGAAAGCATTACTGATAGCCTGTGCCTTGCTGAATTTATAATTTCACTTAAAAAGATAATGCAAGAGTTTTTCAATGCTCCACATTTATATTTTTCAAGATGAAAATGCAAAACTGAGCACAGCCAGACATTGTACTTTGTGTGTGAAGTATGATCTTCCTTCCCTGCAATTCTTTGGCGCTTCCTGGTGCCAGAAAGTACTGTTCTATGGCATCTGATACAACCAGTCCCAGAAACAGATGAATAAAAGGCCTGAAAGGAAACAGGCGACTCTGGATTTTAAGCATTTTAATCACTGCAGGGTGCCATTTAAAATTGACTTCCAAGCACCTGACTGAATAACATGCTCACTGTCTTGTTACTCCAATCTTTCTATACTCCCTCCTTCGCTTACATAATGAATGCATGAAAACCTGTTTTGTAAATATAAAAACCACCTTGAGTTTAATTATATAGAATATACACAATGTGTATATTCAATGACATAAGAAAGGTTTCCATACTCCCTCATCCTCTTAGATAATGAACTCATGGAAACTTGTGTTGTAAATATGAAAACAAGTTTGATTTTACAAATGTAGAATATACACAATACATTTCAGGACATGTGGCAGTGCTCCCTAATGAAAGACACGCAACTCTAGGGCTAGACTGCTCAGTGTTAGGCTCAGCACTTTGTGTACGGCAGAGCAGCAAAGCCAGAAAAGAAGTAGCAGACACAAGAGAGAGGAGAAAGGTTCAACTGAGATTCAAAATGAGCTGGAGAGTCAGTGGGCATGTCTACACTGCACAGTAGCCTCATAACATTGCACATCAGCATGCCGGTCAAAAACCATGCTAATACATTACCCTGCAGTGTTATTGGGCTACTGCACAGTGACGGTCACCAAAACTGTGCACCAGTGCTGCTGAGCAGTATCTGTAGTTCCTGCACATTTAATGAATACTTCATTAAGCAAGTACTAAATGAAATGTGCAGCAACTAGTGTGTATTAATGAACGTGTAGGTGTGCCCAGTAAGGCTGAGAAACTTAAGGAAAACTGGCCCAGAGGCTAGGCGCTGCAAAAAGGGGGGTACTTGCGAGATGAAGAGAAGGCACTGGAAGGAGAGAAGTCACTCGCAACAAGCCCATCCAGAGCTGACAGCAGAAGGGGCAGGAGGGTGGGCTGCATCTCTGTGCCCAGACGTGTGCCCACACACCAGAGCACATCACATGCATGATTTCATAGATTTCATAGACACTAGGGCTGGAAGGGACTTCATGAGATCATCAGGTCCAGTCCCCTGCCCAAAATAAGCATCCAAATGTTTCTTAAAGGTATCCAGAGTAGGTGCTTGCACCACTTCTGAGGGAAGTCTGTTCTAGACTCTGGAGACTTGGATGGTAAAGAAGTTTTTTCTCAAAATACAACAGTACCATTTCAGAAACAACCTGACAGTGCACTTAGTCTGGCTTGGACCTGGCCTGTTTCCACTGCAGAGCCCTACTGGGCTGCTGTTTCCACCTTCCCCAGGGCCCTGCTGTTCCATCCCCACCCACCCCCGGCTGTCCAACTACCCAACCCCCGGCAGGCCCTGTACCCAGGCCCAGCTTGCTAGGTCTTAAGTACAGAATTATTATATTGGAAGCTCAAAATTATCGTATTTACTGAAAAAAACTATCATATACTGAAAAGAAAACTCTGTACATAAATATGCAAATTAATTTTTTTTCTTATTTATTTTATAGTGCTCACTCTAACTCGGCAGTGAGTGAGAATTTGGTCATCAAAGCTGAAGCATTTCTTGACCTCAAGGCAAGCCGTGCTAAGGAAGTGCTGACAGCAAGCCTAGGAGCCGCTTAAGATTCCCGGAGTCCCTTGGGTTTTGCTGATGCTGCATGAATTTGCTGCATCAAAAATGATCCTACGCTTGGACTACTTGTACTGCTATTGATCGGCCCCGGGTTGAAATTATCGTACAAGCACGACCATTATCGTACACGGGGTAGCGCTGCCCAGGCTGCCATGTGAGGCGTCATCGCCCAGCGGGATGCGGTGCAACCTCCCCGGGAAGCGGCAGCGCCTGCCCCGGGCCCTGCGCTGCCCCGCGGTAAAGCCGCGTCCGCCGGCCGCTAGCCGGGCTCTGCAGCACGCAGCAACCAGGAGCCCCGGGGAGGTGGGTCGGGTCCTGGTTTGGGGGCAGCCCCGGAGACAGGGGCTGGGTCGGGCCGAGCCCCCGCCTGAGCCTCGGGACACGCGGCAGGAGAGGGCCCTTTCCATTGCTGGGACCCCCCGCCGGGGAGCTCGTGCTGCTTCTCTCTCTGCCGGGACTATTCCCCTTGCAATAAACAGTAGAGGTGGGTTGTTTTTTTCCCCCGAGACATTTCCTTTCTTTTTCTCCACGTTTTAAAGCGATCTTTCGTGGGGAAAGAGGGTTTGACGTCGAGGGGTCCCCGCTCCCTCATCTCCCCTCCCTCGGACGCGGTTCCCGGCGGTCCCGCTAACAGGGGCACGGATCGGACCGGGCGCCTCCCGGCTGCTTGGTCAGCTCGGCAATCGTTACCAAGGACACGGATCCGGTTTCGATCTCAGTGGCAACACTGGGTGTAAATCCGGAGTGACTCTAGAAGTGCTCCGGGGCCCTTGAAAACAAACCCGGCCCCCTTCTCTTGGAGGTATTATACGTGCCCCTCACTCGCCCTGCTACCAGGTGACCTGGACTTGCCATCTATAGGTAAAGGAGCCTTTGATTTATTGCATCTTGTTGAAGCTGTTCACACTGCCCACTGCAGCAATCCGGAGCGACTAGACACATAAAAGGCGGTGCAAGGCTAAGTCCGGTCGCTCGTTTCCACCTCGGACGCCGGTAGACCCTGGGGCCGGTGTCCAGCCCATCTGCTCTCTCTCCCGGCGCTGGAAGCGAGCGCGCCCCCGCGTGCCACCTTGCCCCGCGTGCCAGCCTGCCCCCGCGGCGCTTCGTTCAACCTTGGTGGAGGGCTGCGCTGGCGACTCGAGCCTGCCCCCTGCTGCACGACGCGCAGAGCGAGGGAGACGCTGCCACGCAAGTCCCGGCTCCAGCATTTTGTAGGACCGGGTTGTTCTGCAAGAGCAGGGGACCCGTGCAGGAGGGAGTGCCTTCTGCTCTAATAATAACAGTAATGATAATGATAATACCAGCAACAATAATAAACCTCCTGGATCGAAATGTAAAGGTGCCGAATCGCTCAGTCATCATCACCTTTGTTGCTGGGGCTGGGGAGGGGAAATGATTGTACGATTTGCCAGGGGGAGCCTGCAAGTCGCAGCCTCTCTTATCCCTGTGTCAGATTAGATCTCCTTCACTCCTTTATTTGGATATTCAACGAATGAAAGCATTGCTTTCACCGTGGCGAGCTACTGAAGCTCACCCGAGCAGCAAAATGCACTGTTGATTGGCTTTAAAAAAATGCCAGACAACTCAGGGCAGCATCCAAGGCTGTCACTGACTTCTGAAGACAAGCAAACAGACAAAACCCTCGCAAAAAAAGTCCGCCTTGCCTCGCTAAATGATTGCTACAAGAGCATATGCAGTTGGTTAATAAGAACAAAGCAGATTAGACCCTACCAGGGCTTTGTCCCATTTGGATTGGTTATAAATGGTTGCATTTCCCCCCCACACACACACACACCTTCTTCCAAGGAGATGCCTTGAGAGGACTCTTCCTATCTTACTTTCTATCATTTCAAGCTTTGGGAAGCAGAGTCTATATCTCAGTCCCAGTTCAGGAAGGGTTATCAGTTCCCCCAAACCGCTCCACTTTTTAGTATTGTCTTATGAAAACCCGTCTTTGCACATTCTCGGGGGGAGAAGTTTTCTTTTTGTTGATCCTTTTCGCATAAAAATGAGGAAAGTTGCCCCCCCCGCCCCCGCTCCGATTCCTCAATGCCAGGAGCTGGAGAATTCAGGAGATGCAGAAGGTAGTTAATATCCTCGGCTCCCAGCGCCCGTATTATAAAGGGGCAAAGAGTGTGTCTGTGTGTGTGTGTTTCTTTTAAATTGGCAACATTTCCTCAGGAGTCTCCATCCACAAATTCACTTGTTTAAGTTTTTTAATGCAGTACATCGGAAGCTAAATGAATTTCAAATTGTAATGTTTATGGTTAATTTGAAATCTATCACTTGTTAGATAATCCTGTTAGTTGCCCGCAAAAACAAGGGACCCCTCGTTGCCTAATCAGTAATTATAACAGGCGTTTTATGTTAAATTATATCTAATAGGCAAGACAAAAAGGGAAATGTATTTTCTGATTGAGTCTCAGTCGTCTATAAGAAAGCAAACTCGTCTATAGTGAGAAGATTAGTCAAATTAGACACCTCGGGAAAAAAAAAAGAAGAAGAAAGTAATTGGCGATTTCAGACACTGGAAATTAGGAGACAAAACTGTGGCATTCGTGCCGTTTCCTCCTCGTGGATGCTGTCTCCTGAACTCAGGCTGCCTTCAGCAGTGCGGCAGAGCCTCGCCACGACCGGCCCCGGGAGCTGCTTTCCCCCAAACCCGCGGGGCGCAGGGCACCGGCTCGGGGCACCCGCCGGGCGCGGGCCGCGCGGGGCGCGGGCGAGGCGAGGCGCCCGCCGGGTGGGAGGGCAGGAAGCGGGGGGTGCTATGCCTCGTTGTCGGTACAGTGTCTCCCGGCTCTGGCCGCGGCGGCTCTTTGCCGATTCAGTGGCTTTGAGTGAAAAGCTGCGGGGGGAGAGAGCAGCCTGCGCCTCGCCCGGGCTGGCAGGCTCCCAGCAGGGCAGGACTCGTATTTTGAAAGCTGCCTCTCCCCCCGGGGGTGCAGGATCCGAGGGTCAAGTGTCACTTCCTCTCTCAGTCAATCTCCAATATTCCTTGTAATGTTTTTAAATGGATGAATTCATTACACAGGGACGCGTGAATGGGGAGAGGAATCCATCACAAGGCGCAATCAATAGCGGTCACTAATGGTGCATTTTGCAGGGTGAAATACGAGCCGGAGAGCCCGGAGAGGAGTGGGCTGGGGCAGCTCAGCAAGATGGTCTGGCTCCCTCTTTTGCACAGTCATTACGAGGGGGGTCGCTTTCCCTCCTTCTGCCCCCACCCCAAAGGTCATTGCGAAAACAGAGACTGCCCCTTCTCCCGTCTCTCTGCGAATGTGCTGGTAAATAACCATTGGGAGAGACTATGATGAGCAATTAGTGGACACCAGAAATGCTGGAATGATATTTCTAATCAGAAACACATACACGCAGGGCTACTGGGGAGCCCAGATGAACCAGCCTGTTCTTCTCCCCACCCTCCCAAGGACAATCCGGATTTTGCGCCCTAAGCCATCCTCGGGCTGGCTGCTAGAAAGGCTCTCTGAAGTTAAGCAATGGAGAAGCTAACGCTTGTCTGAGCTGGAGCTGCTCTGACAATATGCAACTCTAGGCAACATGGTGTCAGAGACAGAGAAATACCTCGCCTGCTTCACCCAGCAGCTTGCGATCCAGTGCAGCAGATGAGGCAGAAAAAGTGTCCCCCTTTCATCTGTATTTCAAATGTTTGTGCCCAATCCTTCCCGGGAAGGCACAGACAAGACATCGTCTCCTCTCAGCACATACTAAAAGGGAGCATTAGAGGCAGGAGAAGTTGCCAGCTTGCTAATGACCACTACTTCAATTTACGACTCACCGGGATTTTCTGCTCTTGTTTATTCCGCAGTCTTTCCGCAACCAGGACTCTGAATGCATCAATTGTTCCTTTGACAGTTTACTCTTATGGCTTGGTTTATCACAGCTTACAGCATTAGACTATTCAGTGATAACCCAGGGAAGTTCCTGACCAATCAACGCAGAATTTTCTTCTAATAAAAAAGCCCAGTAACCCTGCAAACAGCTAGGCATTGGACACAGAGCAAATCCAACCTAACTATAACGAAAAGAAATAGGACAACGTATGTCCAGCCTGCAGACTTAGACTGCCACTTTGTTCCATGTATAAATATCCTTCTACACTTGCAAGGCTCTGCTGAGGCACAGTGTAGAAAAAAAGTTGGGTTGTGCGCGGAAAGTGTAATTAGAAAAATGAACTGGACTCGGGAATCTGCTATTCGTATCTGATTTCCTAGAGCAACACGAGATGCTGGAAGCACACCAAGCTCCTCTCCACCTTTGTGCAGTGCTGGGGTGGAAGCTAAATTGGTGGTTTAAGAGTCTTCCTGTAGTGTAAAGAATCAGCGGTGCTGGAAAAAAAACTCATCCAGAATCCGTGATCTTCCAAGAAATCATTGCTGTGATTACGTTGTGGGTCACTCTAGAAAAATAAAACTCAGGTGGCTGTTATTACAGCCAGGCAGACTTCCACTTCGCATTGTCGTATTTTCAGAATATCCCGCCTTGCCTTGTTACTATTACAGGTGCAGGATTCGTCTGATCTATAGATCTAGATCGAGATACATAGATATAGATATAGCTATCGATATATAGATCAGACGAATCCTGTACCTGTAACAGTAACAAGGCAAGGCGATATATCTGTATCTATATCTATATCTCTCTATATAGCTATATAGAGAGAGCTATAGATAGCTAGATATAGATATAAATATAGATGGACTAACACTAGTGAGACAGAGCCCGATGTCCCACTAAGACATCTCATCCTCAAAAAGTTACGTTACTCTGTGCAGGAAGCAGCTTCAAAATGAATGCAATCGTTTTCAGCTCAATGCAGGGACTCAGCGTTGGTAAAGTTACTTCTTCCTGCATCAGATCCTATGCCCAGGCAGCAGGTTGATCTCGTACAGCTTTCGCTCGGTTCCTAACAGCGCTGTTTATTGTTTCGTAGCTGGTGCCTTTGTTGCACTGATCGATAATTCAGCTAGCCTGATTCCTAGTGCAAATTTTACAAAAATGCTGTTTTCTATAATTGTCTCCGTCACTGACAGACTATAGCGGAGCTGTACGGAAACAAGCAATCCTTCCAGCCCCTAATATCTATGAAACTCTGAATCCTGTCAGACTAGAAACTGGCTTTATGCATTTGACAAGCTGTACTGTATCGCCTAAAATTAGCGGTCAATTGAAACGCACTGTTCTTTGTAACTTTTTTTCTACCTTAAAATTATTTTTTCATTAGCTCGTCCTAAAATGTGACAATGTTTAAACATCAGAGTTATTGTAAATACGTTTAATCAAATGAACTCTTGAGGAAATCTCCCTCCATAAACATACAATCTTGTCCTTTAAACATGTCCATAATCAGAAAATCTAATTAAAAACTAATAGGAGTGCCATGTTTTGTTAATTTTTCCTAACTGCTTATATAAATCGCTGAACCAAGCCTTCTCTACAGCCAAGCAAGTTCATTTCATTTTTTACATATTAGATGGCAGATTTCTCCTCCCTGCAAGGATTTCAAACATGATGTGTCAGGACGGGAAGCAAATGTTGTTTTAGCAGGAAAGTAGTAATAACAAAACCATTTATGCAAGCACATTAGAGCAGGAGGAATCATGCCTGTTAGTTAAAATTTTTGAGCCAGAAAATTAAAAACAAATATTTAACTTTGCAATTTTGAACCCCTGGCTGCAACTGCTGTTAAACTTTTAACATGCATATTCAATGAATTAAACCCAATCTTTCTACTAGCCAAGGGAAATGGCTTTAACGCAATTAAAAAAAAAAAAGAATAATACAAGTTCGAACCAATTCCTTCCTAAAATGGGCAGGAGAGCCAGCAGCAGCTATAGCTGATCTTACATAACTTTGTCAAGGGGTGACTTATCTTTTAATCATCTTAGCGCCAGCGCTTAAAACACAGCACAAATGAATTTATTTTAAAACATTATTGGTTCCATCCTCATTTATTCCCCCACCCCCTCCCCAAAGCCACTGAAGAACGGGGCTGGAGACAGACGTGCTCGCAAGTGAAGCGCTCTGCCCGGCGAGGGAGCGCTCTGATCACACTCGCTGGCTGGGACTTATCCATCGCCCCCTCCCTCGGCGGCGGCTGCTCTGCTGCCTGCCAGAGTCCTCCTCTCTGCACGGACATGGCCGCGCTGATCGTAATCCCTATTGATAATTTTTCTCTCTGCAAAGCAAATTTGCTAAATCGATCAGGGCTGGGAAATAGCAGCACTAATAGAAGCCACCTAGAGTCAAGCACAGAGGCTCCCGGAGTAAAAAACACGCAGCAAAAAGCCTCGGGATGGCCCAGACGCCTTCCCCTCGAGGCTAACTTTCCAGGCAGCGCGTGGCCCTGCCTTCATCCCATGCCATTCCCCTTTCTACCAAATGGCTCTGCCTTTTTCCGTTGACAGGGACCGAGCATTGGACTCCAACGGGTGATTTTCTTTAAAAACATATATAGCTGGACAATTGGCACCAGTCGGTGTCTTGACTTCCCCAGCACCGAACTTCAGATCTCTCCCGTGGGTTTAGAGCCCCCAACCTGCGCTGATTTGTGTCGCGGGACAATCGTCAAGGTTTTGAACCATTTTGCCTTCTGCTAAAACTGTGAATGTTGCGATCCCGCTGGTTAACGAACAAAACAAAGCAATGAAACCCCAGCGTCATTTTTTCCACCCTAAATATCTACTGCCAGGCCAGCCTGGCATGTAGTCAGCACCCCTATCCCGGAGAGGGTTTTCTTTCCTCTCTCGATTCGTGCCAGCGTCCAGGGCCCTCCAGCCCAACCTTGTACAGCCGGGGTGCATCGATGGGCCTAGCAGACCCGGCGCGATGGCAGGGATCCAAATGGGCAAGGGCAAAAAGCAAGATAAGGTAGTGCAGAAGAGATGGGAGAAGATTGAAAATGCCCCTGGTCGAGCAGCACCCGGGCCTCGTGTGTGTCAGGGCGCAGGACACACGTGGAGGTGGCGGCGTTGAAACACGCGTGGGCAGGTTTGCACTCGGACGCGCTTACGGGCCAGTGCCGTGGAAGACACACAGGGTCGTTTGGCCCCGGAGATGTAGCAGGCAGTGATTTCCCCCCCCCTCCCCCCGCCGCCCCCAACCTCTTGCAAAGCCCGCTGCATCCCAGCGCCGGAGCCCGGCCCAGCCCTGCCTCCCCCCGGGCTCAGCCCTACGCACACATGCACTGCTGATAAAGTTTCAGGTCGGGGGCTCCGGCTCTTTCCTCCTCCCCGATGGACCCACCCGTCAATCACTGATGTCCAGGATGGACTGACAGAAGAAATCTCCTGCCAGGCCGGCCTGCCCACAGCCACTGGCCCCGGCTCCTGCAGCGTGCAGACTCTCAGAGATAGAGAAGCTGAGAGCAGAGAAAATTAAAATGTCACAAATAGTATTGAACTTGGAGCCAGATAGCAGAGACGTGACTGAAGCTAAAGCTCCTCAAGGATGGTCTGGCTGAAAGATGCAGGCATGGCAGGAAAAAGGAGCAGGGAGAGGCGAGCTTTTGGCCCAAACCCTGTCCTAATAGATGTCAAACTTTGAGACGGGAAGAAGCAGAACCAAGCCCAGCCCGGGAGCCGGGGGAGCGGCGCAGCGCAGGGCGACCGGCCCCGCTTCCCCGCACCTCCCCGCATCCTGGCCCGGGTGGGTGTCATTATAAAAATCCCCAGCACTGAGCCAAATGATTATCGATTTCTTTTTACAAAGCGCAACCAAGCGTGAGTTTGCAAACTAAGCTCGCTAGAAACACGAACCCAGCGAGGTTTGGGGGGAGGGAAGCGAGGGAGGCATCACCTTGCTCGACTTCCATAGGTCGTGCCAGGTAACATGAACACGCAAGAGCCGCCTCTCGCCTCGGAGCTGATGAGTTTCGACTCAGCTAATTACAAAGGGGCCATCCACAGCAGTGCACAAGCCACAGCAGGCAAAGCGGAGCAGCACGAACCGAACAAACACATTCAGATAACAATTAAATGCTGGAAAGTCAACACAAAAACAGGCTGCACTTCGCAGCACATCCCTTTGATCAGCCCTGGAGCAATCTGGTTTGCATTTAAATCGTGCCATCTACAATCAGGTGCTTGGTTCGTGTGTACCCACCATGATGACTGTTATTGTGTCTTCTTCCCTGTCACATTTCCTCCCTTCGTGGCAGCCTAACGTGTACATATTATTTTTCCAGTGATTTTATCAGCAGGGCTGATAGCAAAACAAAGCGCGGTTTAACGCGTGGGGGTGACAGCAGGATGCCCACAGACACGCCGCAATAAACAGCTAGGTTTAGTTGTCCCCAAATCATCATCATCATCATCATACTCTTCCAGTGCCTATTATTTAACACAGTATTGTTAAGGACTGTTTAGAAACACCGCTGCCGAAACGTGACTTGTTTGGGAAGTTTCTCCACCTCGGCTATTTGGGGGGCTGTCTTGTGACCGCGTTTTCTCTATTTGGCTCGTTTCTACGTGTCGTCGGAGGTGTTGTGCTCCTCGCCTACGACAGTGAAAAACTTGACTTGCAACCTCTGCTACTTCATCACTCTTCCCCTTTCAAACCAGAGGAGGCAGCGAGTCCGCAGTGCTCCCTCTGTGCCCGGGCTTCAACCTCCTCCCGCCCTGCAAAGAGCGAGATCGATCCGAAACAAGGCTGCACCTCCAATCCCGGCTGCTCAAACTGGGACCTGGAGAGAGGAGATCAAAACCGGCAGACACACAACTAACTGCATCCTAACCGCGCGGATGCTTTTGCCTTTCCCCTTCCCCCGCAGGACACGGGGCAGCATCATCTCGGGCTCCTTGCTGTGCTCTGAGAGTTTCTTTTCCAAGCAACTTTTCTGTCGATTTTTGTTTGGGTTTGGCTTTTTTTGTCTGGAAGGGGAAATCGCAGCTGAAAAAGCAAGGTCCCGGTTTCCCCGGCTCCGCTTGTGCTTACACGGCGGGAACACCAGGGGGCAAGAGGAGTTAACAAAGGCCCGGCCTGCAGCCTGGATTGTCTCCAGCAAATAGGTTATTGCACGTTACCGTCGTCAAAGTCGTCTCTGCAAGGTTATATTCAGCTCAAATACCACCCCCCCAACATCTTTCCCAATCGCGCATCTCTTGGGCACAACAAACACTGCCTTCACAACCCCACCATCAGGCGGAAACAACATTTAAAATCATTGGAAACAATGCCACCACTTATTTAACCTAGCCGTTCATCCTACTTACCTTGCTGATATTTTGACCTAATCCTATTTTCTCCATGCATTATAATGACTGTGAAATGACATATTTGGTTCTTCTGGCGGACGTTTGACATGACAAATATATTGTTTGCGCTTTCCCTGCAGTCCGAGGGAGCTGGAGGAGCCGGGATCCGCTCCCGGGGCAGCGCCGGCGCAAGCTGGAGGTCTGGGAGCGACACAGCTTGCGAGGCTAGACAGCCTCCAAATGAAACCACTCAAGGGAAACTTCACTGGAGACAAAAACACATTCAATTTCCTGACTACCACTTTCCTCCCTGCCTTATTTATTTTGGCAATCGCACGTTAAAACAAATGAAATATTCGATTTAAATAACCTCCGCACCAGCTCTTTAAGATCCTTTCAGGGGACCCTCCCTCCCCCCGCTCCTTTTTTTTTTTACTTTTGTTTTTTAATTTTGTCGCTTAAATAAACTATTTGGGAGAGTGTCTACAGCCCGGGCTTGCTTGGCAACTGGTGCATTGCTTATGAATTTTGCAGACAATGAAGCCCAGTGTCGATGAAATGGGCCATACCCGCCGGGTCCCGGGGGCGGGAGGGGCAGGCATTCAGGCAAAGTATTGCTGATGCTTTCAGCTTTTCACACCTTCCCCTTCCTCCAGACTCCAGAGTGGGGGCAGCTGGGTGTCCCTGGGGACAGAAACCTCGGGGATTTGGGCGGGGGGGGGGGGGGGGGGGGCAGCCGGCGCAGCCCTGGCACGGCAAAGCGCGGTATCGCAGTGCCCGGGGACAGGACATGCCCCGCACTGGGTGCTTTGCAGCCAACCCGCCGGGGGTTTAGCAGCAGCAGGAGGACAAGGGGGCGGGCAAAGGGTGCGGGGCCGCGCTTCCCCGCGTGCTCACCCAGCCTTAAAGCCTCCCCGAGCAACACGGCTCCGCGGCCCCGCCACACAAAGGGCACCTTGCGTTTGCTGCCCGGGGCCGGCTGCGCGGGGGGAGCCCGCGGCGGCGGCTGGAGCTGGCCTGATGCGTGGGGCCAGCAGCGCCGGGCGCCGGCACCTGCTGGCCGAGGGCCGGAGGTGATGCCTGCCTCTGCAGGAGGGAAGCCAGGGCCCCCACACACCGGGGCAGGGCTTCACAAGCTCCGAGGTGGCCCCAAATGATCTGCCACCCTGGAGGATGTTTGGAGGCACCCTCCAGCCCTGAGCACCCCGGGGACACTCTGCCTCTCCCCTGTCAGCCCCTCAAGCCCTTGCCTAGTGCAAGGGGGGCTAGGGCACCTTGTCGCCAGACCCAGGTCGGGCAATTCCAGCCACAAAGCGCTGTGCCTGCTGTCCCATCCCTGTGTCACCGTGTGCGGTTGTTTCTTCATGACAACAAACCTGAGGCCTGGGGAGCAGAGATTCACACGCTGCATTTAAAGGTCAGATTGTCCTCTGACATAGCTGATCTGCCCCAGCCCATCTAACCGACTACAGAATGACTCTTCTCCAGCTACCCCGAGCTCTTCTGCCATGTTACCCTAGTGAAAAAGGCTGCCGTAGAAGTTGCTGCATGTAGGGATGGGTAGAGTTATGTCTGTAGATCTAGACATGATGCTAGTGGTCAGGGATCTCAGCTAGAAAATGCAAGGCAAATATCCAGCTCTTACATTAATTATATTGGAGCAAGTTTTACCCTCTTGCTTATGCAAGAAGACCCAGGAACAAATGTAATGATTCAGTGGGGTTTCTCAGAGCTCAGTGGGAGGAAACTTTGGCCCCATTTATGTCATTGCATGATTTGCCTGACAAAGTCAGTGCTATTTTACTTGCTTTTCAGTAAAGGAACAACTGCGCAGTAGAGTGTTGTGTAGACGTGGCCCATGATACCCAGGTGTTTTAAATGGGTTTCCACAGAAAATAGTGAGGGTAGAATCTGGTGTCAAGCATTAGACCGATTTTATTAATCAATAACAAAAATTGTGTTTCATTAGTTCAGCTCTGTTGTCTAGTAGCCATTATATGCATTGATTTTTCAACCCTGCTTATGAAATGTTCATTTCCGACCCTTGGTGTATGTTTAGATGCAGCTGCTGCTGCAATATGTAACCCCTGCTTTCCTTTAGCACCATGGGCTTTGGCTATTCATGCTTGTGGGGAGGCAGACAGCTTTTTGGGTCAGCAGTGTTTAGACAATTTACTGAATGAAGATATTGGTTTCCCTTCAATCACCTTCCCCAGATCTGTGGGACTAATTATTTTTCTACCTATAGGATGTGCCTACATGACATGATACTGCGCAGCAAGAATGAGTTGCTGCGCAGTAGCTCAGTGCTACTGAGCAGCAGCCTCTGAAAAAAACCGTGTAGGGACGGTACTGCACAGTAATGCTGGTTAGCGGGCAGTCATTCAGTACTAGCAGTGTGCCACTCATGTAGACGCGGCCATTTATTTGTAAATCAGGAGTAACTTACTGGAGTAGGTCTTATGTAACCAGTAGGAGAAGGAGGTCTTTCCGTCACGCTCGCTGGTCATTCTTACCAAGGTGTGTGGTTTTGTGGAAGACACAAAATATTTACTGCCATATCTGCTTCTGGAAACAGCATGAGAAGTCCATGAAAAATATGATGAATCCAGGAGTTAGCCAAAGGGATGAAGTCCAAAAGAACTTCACAAAGGTCTAGTCAAGGTTTGGCTTGGACTCCCTTTCCTCTCACTAATGTTTCCCCCAACATAGTACTGAGGGCCCAACTGGGGCTTGTAGACACTAGCTACAGTGACAGGATCCTGGGGGGCCTTGCAGTTAATGGTTGCTTTGGCTGGTCCCTTTCTGGGCTCTGGGAAAGATTGATCACTTGTTGAAATGGTGCAGCATGAGGTCCCTCCACCTGCTTTGCATCAGATTCCTGGCAGACCCTGCGCAGATGCACAGAGCACTGAGGGGGTGGTGGGAGGGCATCTTTGCATGACTTACCACACTCAGAAACTCATGCAAGGCCAGCCAGAATCCTGGCCCTAATGTGGCTTGGGGGTTATTAACCATTTGAGGAGGAGAATTCGTATTTTACTTCCCTCTCCCCATACATCACTTGGGCAAAGAGTTACTTTATCTTCTCAAGCCTGGAATTTGGTACCCAAACACTAATGTGTGCCGTGTTATGTTTTTGTCTTTAAAAAAATCATGTCTAATAAACAATTCCTATCTTTCTAGCGAGGCCTCATCTTATTTCATGGAGCTGACATTTTCCAGTCATAACTAATATCGGGTCAGATTGTATCCCAGGTCTGGGTGGTAACTCTAAAATTGCTTTCTTGTGGAAAGGAGACTCAATTGCTTCTGGAACGTCGTCTCTTCCCAGGTCCTCTGATGGTAAAAGTACCAAATCGACAGGCAAGGGAAAGGCAGGGGAAGACCTAGCAGATAACCTATCTTTTCCATTAAGTCCTTCCTGATCTGAGCTTCCATGGGAGGTGATTGGGTTGGCAGTGACGGAGGGACTCATCCTCTGCACAGATGAACACACATGGATCTGTGGCAAAGTTGGGAACCGATCCTCCACCTCCCCAAGCTCAGATTAGTGCCTTGGCTGTTGGATCATATTTCTGTGGCACTAATTTAAACATCTTTATTTATTCCCTTGTTTTCTGTTTTTGTATTTTCCTTCTAAATTCAGTACATAAATAATAAAACAACATTGGCTCATTTGAGTTTCTCCTAAGTATTCAATTGTTTTATGATTTCCACAGGAAGTGAGTTAATAAAACTAAGTTAGTAAAAAAATTCTTTAAAAAATAAAGTAAAAATAACTCCTATTTATTCCTTTGGACGTTCCCTTCTTTCTGATTTTTTTTTACTTGTTTGTTCTTTGGGTCAGGGACTCTTACCAGTATTTTGTGTCTGTGTATAGTGCCAAGGAGACTGTCAACACTAACTGCAACACTTATAATATTGTGGCCTGAAGTTGAATGAAAACAGGTCCTTCTTAATTTTGGGGACTGTGCATTTCTTTTTATTTACAGACACACTGGTAGGATTAAAATCATATTTTGTAATTTTATAAAAACAAATGTTTTGGTCCATGTTACTAATAACATCTTAGCCTATGAAAACCACAAGAATTTCTAAAATCTAATTTATTTTTCACCACTGATCTCTTTAGTCTACTTTTCTATCTTGTAAAAATGCTGCATTCATTTTAGATAGTAGTTTTCCTTATGGTTAGTTCCCCTACTGGGTCTCTTGCACTGGCTTGATGCTGGAATGTTTGGGCTATGAGCATTGAAGGGGAGTGTTTGAATACAGACCAAACACATTTGTCATCAAAACTATATGAAATTATTCAATCCCTTTTTATCAAGTTTTTGCTAAATAAATAAAGCAAAGTTAAATAAACTTTAATTTGAATGTAAGCTACCAGTGAGCATACCCTTACATTTTCCAGGATGCTTCAAATGCCTTGTGCCTTAAACCTGAGCTCAGCAAGACTTGGAGGACACTCACAATGCACTGAACACTCTCATTTTGGGGCACATGATTTTAAAACCATAAAATAAAAGGGCCCAAGTGCAAGAGAGCAGCAGGAATTAATGTATCTCCTTGCCTTAAAAGAAAACACTCAGTACTTCATGTGCTTGGTCCCATGCACTGCAAAATGAAAATCTGTACACGGAAGTCGCAGTGTTGTTACTAAAAGGAATGGTTCTCCATGGTGTGACACTTATGCCCCTGTAGTCAGCAACATTTGACTACCATAAAACCATTCTAGGAGGATGAAGAATCAGACCCAGAAAGTTTAAAGCAGTGAACATCCTTGAGTGAAATTGCTCACGGTTAAAAGGCAGATGATTTATTTGGTTGCTCAAT
The DNA here is from genome assembly GCA_030014935.1 of Caiman crocodilus. Taxonomy (NCBI): domain Eukaryota; kingdom Metazoa; phylum Chordata; order Crocodylia; family Alligatoridae; genus Caiman; species Caiman crocodilus. Next base: position 249,394,678 of record JAGPOW010000261.1, on the reverse strand, counting down.
ATTAGTATCAGAACCGGGTGAATGCCTCACAATATTTCCACATGTGCTTAGCTGCTCAAGTTTACAAATGACTTTGCTTCCCTTATGCTCACAGACCTTCTGGTATTCGCTTTATGCAAACGCTTCAGTGATCCAATTTTAATCACAGGAACACTCACAAAACCCAAATTTTAATTGCACCTCCTCAGTTATTCACAGCAGAACAAGTACTGGTATATTTTATATGGGATGAGCTACTGCTTAGCACAGCAACGAAGGTCCCCAAACCCCAGGGCTGTTCCTAGGAATAGGAGGCAATTAGGGAAGTCATTCAAGGCTCTGACCACATATCTGACAGGAAGGACGTGGCAGGCCCAGACTTCCTGGGCCTGATCCTCCTCTGAAAGGGTGAATTTCATTGGAACGAACAGAATCGCTCCTCATGTGCAGGGGTGTAGGTGACAGGAGACAGGCAAGTCCCACTTTGTGTAACTGGGACAAGAGGAAATTCTATTTAAATTCTGCACCCAGCCAGCAAATTTTGCAGCAGCCTAATTTTCCTAGGAATGATGCCTTGGGCAAGGCTTGCATGGCCCAGAAAGGGAAAAATTTTAAATTCCTTTATCCTGGTTATGTGAATCCTCTTTCTAAACTTCTGCTTAATCTTAGGAGAGCAAAAGCCCTAGTAGCTCCTTCCAGCCCTTCTCCTGGTGTAAGCGTCACACGCTAATTCAGAAGCAGAAACATGACATGCAGTTCATATGATTATTCCAAATGAACAGGGCTCCAGCACAGGAAATCAAACACTTGAAGTGAACTTTTTTTGTGATGAATGCAGAAAGTGAACAAATAATTGATTAACCTCAAATAACAGATGCGTTTGAAGAAATCCTGGTCCATATGCAAACATCCTGTGAGTACAAAAGGCTAAATTCCTTGAGCACTCAGCTGTAATTAGCATGTGCTGTTGGTTCATTCTGATGAGCCATGTGTGCTTTCCTACATTTTATGTTTAGTGGTGTTTGAGATCCAGATTCATGAAACTCATCAGTATGACCCAAAGGACAGTCTAATAAACTTAGTGATTTATAAACATTTTGAAATGTAGATTGTGATGAGCATGAGGCTGAGGGGAAACCTAATTTCAAGCTGAATTCTTCTCTAAGAAACATCAGCACAGCCCAGCTGTGCTCACTCTGAACCTCTGTCTGACCTCATCGATGCCAGTGCAAAGCTAAAGTAACTTCACTTTATTCAGAGAACTTATTGCTGTACACATTTCCCCCTCTATAAAGAAGATCAGAATCTGGCTCATGAGTCCTGATTCTTTCCCTTCACACAGATTTTTAAACTGGCTTAACTCTAGTGGGTCAAATCTTGATGCTATGGAAGTCAATGGAGCCAGGATTTCATCTACTACCTTCAGTGGAATTACTTGATACAGATATAAAGGAAAGGAAAATCAGCCCTATTTATTTCAGTGGCTTTGCATCAGTGGTTCTGCATGTGAAATGTAGCCCTTCATATTGGGCATAGGAGGATGCTTTATCATGTGGGAAAAAATATAGCTAGACTAGGATATGAACAGAAATCCACACTGACATGGCATATCTCGCAGTAAGTGGGTGGAACACTGCACAAAAAGCCCCTTTCACACTTCTTGAAAAAATGTGATTCCAACCTCTTTCTTGAGCTGCCAAGTCATACAAATATGTAGCATTTCTCATGTAGAAGAGACTACTTTTCCCTTTGGGAAAGACTGAAAAGATTATTCAAGTACTATGTTACAAGGGCTATATTTTTTCCTTGTTCCCTGGAAGGGTGAGGTTGCTTTTTTGCGCTTTTCAATAATCTTGCAATATTAGTCTTTTCTTGTGTACCAGCTGAGTTGTTCTGATGAAATACATGCAGCCAAATTCTCAGCGGGTGTAAATCAGTGCAGTTCCATGGAAGCCAATGGAGCACTGCTGATTTATCCAAGCTAAGAATGGAAATGAAGTTTTCCCCAAACGCTAAGCTGTAAATCTTCCACAATATTCATCTTAAGCTCCATCCTACCAAAAACAATTGATCTGCCTTGACTCTGATGCCTTTCTCCCACTGACAGCCATTTTCTGGATGTATGGTATTCTCTTGCCATGTTCTGATACACCTTTCATAGGCAGTTCTGTTTATATAGCTTATGGTGATACATTTAAAAAATTCAATGTAGGCTTCTCAGAGCCCAGTATTTTTGGTTAGAATAAATTTGCTGCATGACATTTCATTCCACTCACTATAGTCTTGCAGGTGATTACTATTTAAGATGCCATTTTTAGTGTCTATTGTATAGTATACTGTAATCACTGATGATTTAAGGAATAGATTAGTGTTGGGTTATCCCACAGTCTAATCCAGCATGGTGGGCACCCGGTGAAGCAGTGGCAGCATCTGCAGCTCCTGCGGAAGACAGCTGAAGTTGAGGCTGTATTGTATTTCTCAACCGGTGCTCAGAGCTTTGCAGAACTGAGCTCTGAGCAATACACTTGCAAACTGGTCTGTGTTGAAAGTCCTACTGAATTCTGCAGAGAATGAGCATCATTTTGTGGAATTTGTAAGGAAGCACGTATTAAACTGTGCAGGAGGGCATAATTCTCTGTTCGCTGCTGTAATATTTTTAGAATAATTTCTGTACAGACTTGTTTAATTTCTACTAAACCCTAAAAGGACTTTTCCATGAGGATTGGACATGTCTGACTTCCTGCAGTGGATATTTTATTCCTCTGTAAATTTTAGAGTGAGATTTAAGTAGCCATATTATGGAGTTATAGTATTGTATCAAGGATTGACAAAGGAAAGGACTGGACAGACAATGAATTATTCTGAAGGCAGGATATTCTCAAAACTAATTATGGGTTTACTCTACCTAGAAAATTTAATTGTTCATTTATTTGAAGTTGTCTTTTGGAAGAATACTTCTACCTTACATATTATGATAACCAAGGGCAGGGAAAAACACCCTAAAGATAAGGGATGGATTTCAAGTGCAAGCCAATAGGATACAGCCTATTAGACAAATATTTTGTGCTAAATGCTTCCGGGCATCAATCACTCATTTGAAATCTGCTTTGTAATGAGGAATATTGTGATAGGAAGGAACAGATCTGGGTATCATTCATTTTGGACATATAGGTAATGATGACAGGATTTTATCTACTTTGAAGCAAATAATCTGGCATTTATGCATCTCTTCTGGTGTCACTTCAAAGAATTGTATTGATTCAGTGAGGTTTCTCAGAGTTATATAGGAGAAAACTTTGGCCCCATTTATGTCATTGCAAGATTTGCCCAACAAAGTCAATGCTATTTTACTTCCTTTTCAGTAAAGGAACTGCACAGTGGCGTTTCATGTAGACACAGTCCATGACACCCAGGTGACCCAGTATTTTTAATGGGTTTCCATAGAAAATAGTGAGGGTAGAATCTTGTCTCAAGAATGTCAGTCATTTCAAAGAATTTCATATTATTGGATGGCCTGACATGTGTTGCCTCATTACTCCACCAGCCCGTGCATCATTTGGCTTACTCAGTAATAAAGCAAAGCTATAACTCAGTTCTTTAAAAAGATGGTTTCTGATTTCAAATATTTCTCAAGTGTTAAATTATACCAAGCTGGGCAATAATTAAACAATGAGACACATTATTACATAATGGTTACTTTGGGTATTAAAGGAGCCTGAGGCCACTGCAGTGAGTTTATAACAGCCGTAGGAGCACATGTGCAATGACTGAAACCATCCTGGAAGGGGCTTACTATTGGTTATATTTTTAATATAAAATTTAATGCTTAGATTAGTTGTTATACTTAATTTCATTCATAATTGTGGCTTGAATGGAGATAAAGGGACCAGCGTGGCGATTATAATGCATTGCCTGGCATGAAGCATTCAGTTAGGAATTTTGATCCAAAACGTTATGAAAGAGGTCATTGTTGTTAGGCTGATGTTACTCAGGGGTCTGTTTTGCTGCAGGGATTTCTCTTAGCACAGACAACCAGAACTTCAGTTGGTGTAAATTTGCATAGAGCTAGTAACATCAGCCAGCTACTCGATTTACGCTCGCTGAGATTCTGGATTTCAAGTATTAGATGGCTTCCATTAAAAAGAAAGGAAAATCTTGTTATAAAACTCTCTGTTATGCAAAATATGTTCAGTATTTCCCATTCTTAGAACAAACCAATCAAAAGCATCCAGCCAGATCATTCATTATCCGGGAAGGCAAAGAACTGGAAACTCCATGAGATCCCCTCCTGAGAAGCCTGTCTGGCGTCAATCCATCGGCTAGAAAGAACGGGCTCACAAACTGGCAGATCCTCTTAGAAGAGCAGAGGGCAGGACCCCCACAATTGCTCCTGGCACCCCATGCTCCTGCCAGAATGGCACCTTGAGCCCCACCTCTCTCCTCCTCTGTGGCATGGAAGGGCAGTCGGGAAGTATTAACAGTGGATCTGCAGGACTGAGTTGAAGACGATGTGCCTCTAAGATTCACCGTACCACGGCCTCTTATCTATGCCACATTGCTTTGGCAGAGGGACATTGGGACATAATGTGACACAGAGGTAAATGAGACTTAAAAACAAGGTCCTGACTACGTGGGGTTATCAAAGTTCCTGTGTCGATGTTTGTCTAAACAGGTGAGATAAACCTGGTGTCTCATCTAGATTCCAGTTCAGAGAATAATGTTCTCTGCTAGGATTTTTGTAGGTGATACTCTTTATTGGAGCAACTGTATAACTGGGAGGGATTCTAGACAAGTCTTTTTTTTGCCACCGTGTGACACAGGAGATGGGGCAAGATGGACCTGTGGTCTAACCGGGTAAACGACAGTTCTCATGCTCTTACGAAGCACTCTTTCTCAGACCTACCTTCCTCCTACAGATACAACTGGACAAGGAGTTTACTTACTATTTGAATTTGTCTTATGGTATTACAGTGATCCATTACCTAGCCACTGCATTCCACCCCAGCAGTGGCTGCATTTCAGTGCAGTATCTTCCTATGTCATTGACATTGGCACATGGTGAGCTTAATTAGGTATGGCCGAATCCTATAGTCCTTAAATAGGGAGAAATTCAGTGGGAGTTTTGCCTGCTAACATGTTATAGGATCAACTCTTTAATGTTTGCCAAAAAAAATAATTCCTCAGCACTGTATAAAAGTGATATATCTGTAAAAGTGATATGTACTATTATGATATCAAGTAACATGTTCTATAGACAGAGAAGCAAATATCTGATCAGTGATACATAATCCATTTTCCCAAACAAAACAACATTTTGGACCAAATTCAGCTGTTGCTCTAACTCCAGCTGAACTGTTATAGATTAATACCAGAAGAATTGTACTCGGCTTGTTCTGTTTACCCTGCTTCCCATTTTGTCTTGCAGGAAAATCCCAAGTGACAATCTCTTCCCCTGGTTGTTTAAAGCTTACCACAAGAAAATCTGAAGTTTCTGATATTCAAGGACTTTTTGAGCAGGTTATCAATTATACACACAGATGTTAGTATAAAATACTGAAATATAAATGTGGAAAGTCTGAATGCAAAACTTTAATGATGGTACTCAAGGAAACATATTTTTTCCCTGAGCTATGCCAGCAAACTAAAGCAGGCAGGTTCTCTCTGTGGTATTTTTGTCATAAACCTACCAGGCAGTCAAGGGCATTTTGAAGCTTGCCTTGAGTAAATTCTTGGTTTACAATTTTTTTTTTCTATGTGGCTTTACAGGGCTGTATCAGGTTTAACTTTCCCTGGGGAGACTGAGGGAAAGACTATTTTTTGTAGGACATGTTGATAGTATTCTGTGACCCATTCCAGAGTTGTGGATATTCGGCATCTCTGAAAATTGGGTCACTTGTCTAAATGTCAAAACACAGAGTTAGCTATCTATCTCTGGACACCGGTGTCTTAAAATTTTGTAGCGTTGGGTATTATTTAGTCTTCAGTTAGACAAACTCTCATTGACTTCCATGCAAGTTTATATAAACAAGAACTGTGAGAGATACATGGGTAATGCTCTTTGATAATACCCTGTAACGTAAAAAAAAATAATTAAAACAGTTTAGTCTGGAATCATTCCATCTTTGGTAGAGCCAAGCTTTTCAATTAGATTATAAATTCTCCAGGGTTGTTCCTCAGGAAGGGAGGCTCAGGAAGGGATCCTCCAGGAGGCTGTTCCCCTTGCAATGTATGTACAACACTTAGCACAAATAAGTCCCAGTTTGAACTGGGGCTTTTTATTGCTACCATATGTTTAATTAATGGCAACAACACCTACAAAAGTCCTGTACCCATGACAAAGGCATCAAAATGTCTACTGTATCTGGATAATGGCACAGTTATCCTACCATCCTCTTCTATTGGACTTTATCCTTTGATTTCTACAAGTCTGCATTCTCCTGTGCATTTCCAAGCTCACATTTCTACTAAAGACAAGCAGATTTTTTCCCATCTAGAGATGGGACCATTCTTCAGGGTCAGATTGCTATAAGCAAAGTCAACAGCAATGCTTTCAGTTCATCCCAGCATCAGTAAGAGTATTGTCTGGTCCAACCAGGTGCAATGAGTATAAGAGACAGACAAGAAATTAGCCCATAATTTTTTAGCTGAGTGACCCAGAGTATAACCCATTAATATTAGCTGCTCTAATACTACGTTAATAATTAATGCTGTAATCACAAAGTACCTCCAGTACAATTGTGTTTCTCTTCTTGTCCATGCAAATCTGGGCCCAATGCCAACTCCACCACTAGTCAGGTGAGTGGCACTCACAGAGCTAACTTTAGCTGTGTCCCTGGCCTTTTTGGACCTCTTGCATGGACTGCATGCAAATCCCTTTGCCCACGAAAAGATGGAGGAGGAAGGGGAGGGCCCTTCAGCCTGTTAGCCCAATCGCTTGGAGGTTATGGCATATGTTCTGGGAGTAAGAGGCCAGATTCAAGACCCCTCGCAGACATCTCACTCCCCAGCATAGTGCCTTAATCAGCGGGCCATCAACTAAGTAGTTGGAAAGCACCTCCACCACCCTTCTTGGTGCTGATTCACTGGGCAGCCAAGAGAAGAAGTATTACAAGCCTGCGGGGGTGTTTCAGTGAGACGGCACTCCCCTGGAAAGGAGCAGGCCCTGGTTTCTAGCCCACACTCTTCATTTCATTTAAGGGTAGCCGTTTGCTCAATGTAATCCTGCTTTTCTGCCCCTCTCTTTACAAGTCTACTTCAGGCAGTTATCCTGGGAGAGCTGATTATTAGGGATCATTAGCTGATAATCTGTGGTTTCACAGAAACTGCAAAATCTGGGATTGTCTGAGAGATCTACAAAACCAACAACAAAGACAACTTATTTAAAATAAAATGTTGGTTCCCCAGGGGGAGCCAGTGATCCTTGCTGCTGGGACGGGAAAGCACCGGCTAGCAGGGCAGCACAAAGGGCAGCAGACAAGAGGGCTGCCCATTCATCCCTTCTCCTCCCACTGGGGCCTCTCCACCAATCAGTGCTGAGGGGCAGGGCCACAGGAAGAGCAGCAAGCAATCAGGATGGCAGCCACACTCTGCTCTCGGGGTCTCTCCACCAATCAGTGCTGAGGGGTGGGGCTGCTGCGCAATGACCATGGAACTAGAGCTTTATGCCCAGCTCAACCTGTGAGCATTGGTAGGTTCCCCCATGATTTAGGTAGATCATGTGTCCCCTTCTTACTGCAGATTGCCATGGAGGATCAATTTAATCCATAGTAGTTGTGTTAAATGGTTTGTTCCTTCAGTAAATGTTCTGCCAGAGTAAAGGCGCCCGGATCAGGCACTAGGTGACAACATCACATGAAAGTTCAGCTCTGCTTAGTCAATTTGCTGCCAGTAAGCACTTGTGCCCAGGCTCGACCTCCTGCAGGAAATCCGCCTTCACAAGCAACGAGGTGCGCAGATCTACAGATCTTCTTTGGTTTGAAGATGGCAGAGAACTGGCGGATCGCACGTCTAGCCTGGAGGCTGCTGTCGGGTTTTCACAAGCAAGTAACTTCATGCAGGTTTCAGAGATTTTTAGGATGAAGCCTATGGCTGGAAAGAAGCACAAATTACAGGAGACTTTTCTGCAAAGGAGGCCTAAATTCTGTCCCTTGTATGGAGCCCAAGTTGTCGGGGTGAACTGGGAGGAGACATTCCTCAATTATGCCATGAGAAAGCATGTGGTTACCCTTAAAGTGACAGTAGCTCCTACTTCCCTTGTGTTTGCCCTGGACAGGTCAGTGGCCAGTGAATATACAATATACAAAACTACAGATCTACCATCCTCTTTCTCTTTTCAGATCTCCATGTCCCCTATATGACTTTCTGCATGGGCATGTGGAGAGACCTCCTGCAGAGCTTCATGAATTTGGCAAACAGGAGAAATAGTCCTGCCACTTCTATATTACTGACACTTCTGACACCTGTGCACCTCTAACAGGGGACTGAACTGACTCCATTGCATCTAGGGCCTCCAGGGAGGGGAGGGGCCTATCTGACACTAACTGAACCCCAAATGTCAATGCTTAAGCATTCAAAAGTGTAGATCTGACTTTTCTGTCAGCCATCCTTAACTCTGGACTCCACCAAAGTGGCTGGAAAGCTCATGGGAATATAGCTTCTTAAAGCTGCTGGGTCAGAAATACCGTGAGAGCAGTGTTCCTTGTGGTGGGCTGATACTTCTGCTGCTGGTCGCAACGAGGAATTGGAAGGGTGCATGTGAAAATTAAAAATAACTGTCGAGAAGCTTGGGCAGGGTATTTAATTTAAGCAAAGATAGGGCTTGATTCCTGCGTCCGAGCTCCTATGCCTTACTCTGCCCCAGGTCTGATGTGGCTTTATACAAGCCGTCTAGAATTTCTGTCATCTTAAATAAAATGAGAGTAGGTAAAAAACAAACAAAAAAGAGGGAACATATTGAGGACAATGATATAGTTGTGAAGAGAAAAGTTTCAAGATTTTAGCTTTGAGCTATACCGTAAAGGACTAGATGCCTAAGGCAGAATTCACTGGTGGTATAAAGACATTGGTATTAGGAGCACAGGCCTGTGGTGGGGATGGCACAGGAGGCCACGAGTGGACTTGGGGTTTGTTCTGTATTCTCTATGTGTGTAGCAACCAGGCACGGGGTGGGGGGTGCCAGATCTTCCCAATGCCCCTAGTGGTCACCTGGATCCTCCCCTTCTCTTGCTCAGTCTGCCCTCTCTGGGGGTCCACCTTGCTGTCCCATCTGCCACATTTTGATCTTATATCTGGACTGTGGGGCTCCCCTAGAGCTCAAAGGGGTTTCACTTCAGGCCCTAGATCCTTGTCTATGCTTCAGCACCCTGGCCTTGGCCCCCTTTGCTCTAGCTGGACCCCTCCACCCAGGGTCCACTCTCCCGGGACCCTAGGCTTCCAGGCCCCTCAACCCCTCTCTCTCTCACAGGGTCCAGGCTCCACTTGATAGTAGCGTGCCCCCAGGCACTGTCTGCAGCCCCCGAGCCTCTCAGGGCTTCCAGCTAGGCTTTGGCACGCTCAGCATTAGCCCACTTTCACTGCCTTTCCTCTTTGAAAGGCTCAGGACCCCAAAAGTTGTTCTTGGCAAAAGAAAGGTGCTGATTGTCTTGACACAAATTTGGTTTGCATGTGAATTTTCACTGTAGGCATTTAGAAGCAGTTGGGCAGTTATCCTCCCTAAAGTGGAGAGACCCCAATTAGCAAGTGAGGCATTATCCAATGCATTTGACTTCAGTGGAAGCAATAGCACCAAAACTGAGCACTTGACAGTCTTACCTGAACGTATTTACATGTATGGGCACAGTCATGGAGACATGTAGCTAGCTACAGTTAATTAAATGTATTACACTCCATGCCTGTACCTCAGGCTTCACATTCCTTTCTGAAATGTAACAGCTTTAAGTCATTTGTTGAGAGCACCTCAACTAATTCCCCTGCCTGAGACCGGGGCTTCACCTCCGCTGCCAACAGGGGGGTTCTCTACTCCTGATCCCACTCAGGGCTTCTCCTAGGGAGGGCAGTTCTTAAATTAGGGAGATGGCACTTGCTTTGTGTTGCCGTGGCTTTCAGCTCTGATGGAGTTCCTGCCCAGGAGACACTTGTCAGGGTTGACACTGGCAGCACCAGTGCCAGAGTAAGGATTAGATCTGGCTTACTGTTTTTATAGATGCATTTAATGTGGCGACTGCATTGAAAATCATGTTTAGAATAATTGTACCACCTTTGACAAATCAGAACCACTTGTGTACACTGGGCCAGATCCACACAGGGGATGAGGGCTCCCATGCTGAAGACTGCAGGACCTAACTTCCAGGTGCCCAGTCAGCTAATGGCATTCAGTTAGTTAGTTGCTTAATACCAAACCCAAACTGACCGTATAGATGCCTAAACAGGACTTCAGCAGAGTCTAGTCACAGAGTGATCCAAACTGACCGCGTGTAAAGACTGCAAAACGGCTCAGACGTGTAGATTCGCTCCCTTTCTCCATTAGGAGCCACTAGGCTATTGTAAAAAAACAGCCACTGCTTTGCTCAAGAGTGAACATGGGATGCAGTCAGTGACAATAAGTGCATGTATGCTCTATGAATAGCAAACAGGTGGGGACTGGAGCAAAATTCAGACAGCTCCCACAGTAGGATCATTTAAGCACCTAAGAGTTTAGTCTGGATTGCCTCTGAGCATGCGCACAAGATGGAGATGAAATGCTCACTCAGACGTTATAGACCAAACTGGAGGTGCCTAGCATCACTGGGTGCCCAAGCTGCTTTGTTTTATGTGACTTGGGTGCCTAAAGTCCATCCACTGGCATAGTCTCAGGTGGCTTGGCTTGTTGGAATGGGGCTGACCAAGGGAAAGAGAGTTTGCACCGTCTGTGTTTAAATACCCTACTGGCCATTCTTCTTTCAGGATCTCGGTATGAGGATCTTGTTTCCCTCTTCATTTTCCTTTTGGGTGACTAGAACAGCGTTTTCTAAACCATATTAGTGCTTCTGTGCAGTCCCAAAAAACAATTTAGGGGGCCCAGAACTGCTGATGAGCCCTCTCCACGCAGCGAGAAAAAGCCAAGCGTGAGCCCTGTGCAGCTGGTGAGACCAGATCCGAGGAAGCAATTCTAAAATACAAAACTCCTCTCCTGAGGCCGCCTGCCCCCCGAGGGAAGCAGGCCTACTCTGGAGGCCTCATCCCAGAAGGATCAATCCTATTTTCTCTGTTTTGCAATGTTTTTTCAAGGCTCCTTAGTGAGATGTTTTCTGAATACCTTGAGCGGTGTCAGTATACTGATACATATGCAGCCTTTTGGGTCTGATCCAAAAGGCCTTTGAAGTCTAAGTAAAAGGGTTTCATTGACTTCTACAGGCTTTGCATCAGGTCCTGTTTCCTTTACCTTTCAGGCATTGCAGACTCAGTCGTTGCCCTCCAGGAATGCTTAAAAACTGATGCCAGCTAGATATATTAGCTAGGGACCTTCACTCTCGGTTCAGGGCAAGAGAAGTCTCTTTGCTGGGAGAGGTGATGGATGTGGGAAGGCTCATTGCTTCCTTTGTCCCCCTGTCTCATTCACAGGTATTGAGTCCGGTTTAGTGTCAGACTGCCATCTCCATGGAAGCTTTTTCCAAAGCAAGGCACATATATAGAAGTTTCTCCCAGCTGTGCCCTTTGCATAGGCTGCCTCTTCTTTGTCCCATATCAGCTTCACAACACTGCGTGCCTGGATGCCCAGGAGCTGTGATTCTTGTAAGGATTCCTTCCTAGCAGGCTTTCCTTTCCCTTGCAGCTGGCCTAGGGTGCAACAGGAGCTGGCTAGCTGTAGTCATGAATATGAAGCTCTTGTACCTAACCTGTGTTCTTTACCTTGGAGGTCTATAAGATGACAATTGGCATGGTCCTCCTTAGTGTGGCCCTTAGTTAAGTCTCATCTGAACAGGTGAGATCCCTTGGCTTTCAGGGATCTTGTTATTATACAAAATCTTCCCTTTTTCTTGTGGAAAAAACAGGGTTAGGACAGGTATTTTCTGCGAGGTTCCCTTCATGGAGATGTCTTGCAACCTGCCATCAAGAGTCAAGGCATGACTCCAAACTAGTGAATCCAAAAAGGATCTACATGGATTTTGGGCCTTATCAAGGATCATTTCTGTGAAAACTGGTGACTCCACTATAAGTCCAGTCTCTAGTAGCCCCAAACTGCACTACCGGGACTTGCACAACTTTCCTTAATGGAAGTTCTCTCCTGTGGTTGACCACCATGAACAACACAGCGTAGCACACCACTGAGGTGTCTGAGACTTTGTCCTGTGCAGTGGCTATCTACCTCGCAAAAGCTCTCTTTTATAGACGTATCTGGGGAGTATGGTTAGTGGGGATTATCTCTTTGGTGTGATGGACCATGCTCCTCCTAGCTTTTATTATGACTGGAGGCTGCTCTAGAAATGAAGAACAGATTTGACAAAGGTAAGAATTTGTTGCCTCTTGACTTGAACACGCAGTCCTCAAATATCAACATCTGTTAAATACTTGCATAGAAACTGTGGCCAAAATGTCTTAGTGCAGTGGTGCTCACCTGCAGGCCAGATCTGTCTTGCAGCTCTCTACAAATCTGGAAATTTGGCAGCAGGAGAGCAGTAGCAATTAATGATGCCATGGCTCCCTCACCACAAAATTTTCAAGCCCTGTGACCAGATGGCATAGCGCTGTGTGCTAGAGCAGGTCAGCGTGCAGGGTGAGGATGATGGGCCTCATCTAGCACACTGGATCTGGCTCACAGACCAACTCATCCAGCCCGCAGCCCAGAAAGGTTAGGCACCCCAGTCTTAGGGAGGTCTAATGGTCTTACTAGTTTGTATACTCGTATCTAAATGCAGTGATACTTTTGCATACAGATCCCATTAGTGTTAGCAGAAGTGATATGAAATAATCCCCAGGCACTGCAAGGGGAATATGCCTCTTAGAGAACACGCTCCTGTAGATAGCCCATGAGCAAACTGTTTATACAGAGTGCATCTTATTTTATGTTGTGCTACAGATCCACAAGGAGAGAGGCAGACAAGTGTATGTTGCAAAAAGCCAGAACAGAGCCCTAAGTGTTTGCTAAAGTAACCATAACTGTTTGCAAAGCACTAAACACTTAGACATGAGAAGATGTGTATGAATGCTTTATCCTTGTATTCAATAATTCAGTAAACCAAGCAAAGGATTTTATCAACAGTTTTAAAATGAACTTTACTGCAATTCAGACAGACAACTTTACCCTGCAAGGCCATAGGTTTAATACACACACAGGGCTTACCGTTGAGCTCACTGTGAATCTCCAGTAAGTACTTTATGACAGATTTGCCACTTTTTTGAGGAGTAGCAGAAATCCCAATTGTTGGAACTGATAGTTTTATCAAAGCTTCTCTTCTTTAGGGTTTTATTTTTAACCTTTCAACTCTTTGCTGTGGAAATTAAAAACAGAGCACATTGGGATTGGAGAGGAAGGCTGAAAATGCTAGTTTCCCAGAAAACATTGATTCTCTTGTTTATGATGATGATATGATCTTACTCAAGTAAAGAAATGAAACCTTGAGATAGATAGATAGATATACATATAATCTTATCTGTTTCTATCCCTCATCTCGAATAGAGACAATCGGGAAGGAAAAGCACTTTTCTAACGTAAAGCAAGAAGCAAGAGAGACTAGATCATTTTGGCTCTTATATCCCCAGTGACAATTTCAACCAAATAGTTTGTTACATTTTTGCCGAGGGACTTGCCCTGAGGGAATCTCAGCCTACTGACTCGCTCAGTACTGACTGCTGCCTTGCATCTGCATGTGGTGGCTGCAGCAGTGGTTGTTTCATATCCCTTTTATGAACTACGCACCACAGAAAGCACAGACTGCAGCCTGTGCGGTGCTAATGAATGCGTGGAATAGGTGCTATTACTCTGTGCTCCAGGTTTTGTCTTCTAAACTGTAAGCAGGTTAGAAGCCGGTTATTCCCAGGTCAAGCAGTGGAAACTGCATTTCTTTTGGGTTGCAGGCAACCAAAGAGTTTAGGCTCTTTAAAGTTACAGAGCTTTACAACTGATTCACTGTCATAGTTTTATCTCTCTTCTCTTAGGCAGGTATAGGGGAAGCTAAACCACTGTAACTTTAAGTTTTTTTCATTCACATTTTAAGTTACAGTGATTTAATTCCACTATAGGAATGAACACATGAAATAATTACATCAGTTCATCTGATGATGCATGCTCTCAAGTTGGAAGGCCGCCTCCTTCCTTCCCTTGAAATGGTTTAGTGCTATGTTTGCTTGCAACCTTGGTGGCAAAAGCTGTGTCACTTTGCAGAATAGGTTGAGAGTCACTGTCACACCTGCGGCTGCCCTGAGATCTACTCAGTTCTCAAAGGATAGCCTATAAGCTTAGAAATCTGTGTCTCTTTGCACACCCTTAAAAAAAAGCTCTTGCAATAGATATAAATGGCACCAGTTACAGACAAACTTGGTCCACAGTGATGTGTCCTAGCTTGCCTGCAGTATGGGAAATAGGATACAGGGCAGGTTTGGCCCACATGCCACACTCCCATTCCTGCAAAGACAGGTCCTTTTGCAGTACTTTCTATGTGGGCTTACCAGGGGAAGGCATAAACATCTTGCTGTAGAAATACTCACTGTCCCATTATCCCCCGCCAGATGTAGAGGCACCCACTTCCTCTGTATGTGGCCCTCAGAGAGTAAAGAATTCACTCCAGTTTTTATTTCTGAATTTTCTCCATGGAAGAACACAAGGGAGGAAAGGGAAGAGAATATTTTTAACATTGTCAGTGTAAAGCTATGCTAGGGCCATATCCCTTGAGGTGCCTGTACTTGCTCTAGTAACATCTGTTCAGCTGAGCAGCACAAATCCAGTCCTTACACAGCAGTTAGTAAAAGAGCCCACTGACCCAGTGCTGCTCCTGCATTGCAGGCTGGGTGGAGGAGGAGAGAAAGAGAGAGGAACCTTTCGCTTGAAGTGTTGATCTAGAAACTTGGCATCCTTAACTCAATTACAAATTTGACCTGTAAGGACAAAGAGACCACATGCTAGTCAGCGACTGTGCTGAGCCTCCGTGCCAGACTGCCAGTGGGGGTTTTGTTCTTTTTGCATAGGGTTTTATTTTTAGGTAGAGGCCAGAGATGCTAGTTAGCTGTTGTGGTACAATGTGCTGTAGATCAGTGCCAGCATTAAAATAGTTGATTCATAAGAACAGTATCAGAGACGGCATAAATTAAGGACATTTGTGCAATCATTTCTCAGCTGTCTTGATCTGAATCCTACTTTTCCTGTTAATTGGTGCTGATTATTATGGTAGTTCCTCCTGGTTCCCCCTACACCTGCTACTAAAATCAGGATCCTTTTGCATCAGCTTTTACACATACACGTAGAAAGAAGAAGCACCCTGCCCTAAAAAGCTGACACACCAAAGATCTAGATGAGAGAGAAAAAAAACATATCATCATATTTTATAGATGGAAAACAAAGTGATTTTCCCAAGATTGCACAGATCGTCCATGGAAGTGCTGGCAATCTTACCCAGGTCTCTGGAGTGATGGCAATGCGTTAACAAGGCCATCTCCCCTTTGAGACTGAAACGTGATTTTAGAGTGTTGTTGTTCTGCAGCACAGTCAACGAGTAAAGTTCATCTCAGCTGTAACATCACTGATGTCGGTGGAGTTACACAAGGGATGAATATGGCTCATTCTAGTAAACTAATGACTTGATCAAATGGCTAAAACCTTTAATCCAATGCCTTCATGTCAATAAGAGCCAAAGGAATATAAGCATCATGTTATACTGCACACGATAATTCAGAACCTGTTATTCAGTAATTACACAAAATAGTGGGTATTCGCTAGTTTTGTATTGCCAGGGGCAAAATTTATCCTTGGCCATTTGTCTATTTATTGGAGCAACAGAGGCTCAAGTGACATTGGCTATTTCATTCCAGTTTCTTCCTGGAACATTTAAACCTGTTGGTTAACATTTCTTGGGCCCTGAGCTGTTACATTTAGTGGATGATTGACATCCAAGGGAAGATTAATTGAACAGGTCTTCTCAAAGACAGTCTTCATGGGACTTACATCATTTTCACTCAACTTCTGGGAGCTCATGTCAAAAAGGTTATGATTGAACTTCCCACTCGGTATCCTGATGGACAACCAATACCATACAGTTCATTTTCATTAACGTTCAAGAAAACACCAAGGATGTTACCTGCATATTTTTGGACTCCCCCTACAAATGAAAGAGCCAGATCAACACTGTCTCCCTTTTTTCAGAGCAACCAATTCACTTCATACTTGATTCCTGATAATTTCCACTTCTTTGGCTGATAATCATTTGTTAGTGCTTCAAATAGCTAAATAAAGATTTATCCCCAAAGGCTTGATTCTGTGAAGTCTTACACACGTGAGTCAAGTTACATACATGAAAATGGTCTGCAGACGTGGTTCTAAAATTATATTTGTAGTGGAGGTTGCATTTTAAAGGGTTCCCCAGGGAGGTTTCCAGGGTTTCCACTGAGCATGGCAGAGGACTGCAGGATTGAAATAAGTGCTTTTATATTAACAAGATTTGGAATGGAGAGAGTTTCAGAACTGTTGTCAGGTTTTCATTATATGACATTTCAAACATTTTA
Source organism: Caiman crocodilus (assembly GCA_030014935.1). Taxonomy (NCBI): domain Eukaryota; kingdom Metazoa; phylum Chordata; order Crocodylia; family Alligatoridae; genus Caiman; species Caiman crocodilus. The sequence goes on along the minus strand of JAGPOW010000261.1, from coordinate 249,378,010 downwards.
AATATGTTTAATACCAGTTTATTAAAACAAACTGATTTTTTTTTTCAAAAACAGAACCCCATGCAATCAGTTAAGACTTCTCATGTTAATTGAGGTGAACAGAATTAGGTCCGCTACAGAACATTCCTTTCCTTCCCACAATGTGGAAGCTTTGGGATTTCCAGTTCTTTCCAACAGCAAATGTGATTCTTTCAGTCCTACTTTCCATGTGTTCATCAAAATGGCAGCTTCCTGTTTTTTTGTAAAAGTCCCTTTTATTAAACTTGGAACCAAAATCCGCCATTAGAAACAAACTGCCCTTTGTAATTGGTTACAGCAATTAATGGTAATATAGAACACACTATTTAAAGACATGTTGATGCTAAATTATAACAAAACTGCTTCTTTAATTCATTGACAGTGAAATGAACAAGGACAAGCCCACTGATCAAAAGCAGCCTCTCAAAAATGAGCAAACATAGGCTAGAAGAGATATAAATGCTTTTAAACTTAAAACATTATTTTGAAATGGTTATATTACTGCTTCTCTGTGAAACAACTAATGCTTCTAAAATGAAGAAGAGAGGTAGAAGTATCATGGAAAATCAAGGCAATCAGTGATAGAAGTAAATTGATACTAGTTCTAATAGGAAAAAAGTGCTGTCCTTCTTACCATAGGCACAATACAAGGCTCTTGAGATGAATGGTGGGAAGAAAGCAAAAGAGATGTTCTTGGGATATTATGAACAATGCTGAAATAGCAGAGTGAGGGCAAACAGGGAATATAGGCACTACTATGGGGTTAACCTGCAGCATATGTGACACAAGTGGCATGGGCAGCCTTAACGTGTGACAGGCAGCAGATCACGGAGGGGGCAGACAGCACAGCAGCGGGTAGGGCAGGAAGCAGGAAGCAAAGCAGCAGATTGGGCAGCAGAAGGGAGCAGAGTGTCACTTGGGGAGGTTGTGGGGTTAATTTGTGGCAGGCCTGCCAAAAAAAGGTTGGCCCCCACTGCGTGTTTGTATTTGCTTAATTCATACAATGCTTCAGAAAACTACCAGATTCACAGCACAGAAGAGTGACGTTGTTTATTTGTGGATTAGGCATAATATGAACAGCAGCAAGGCAATCTTCACAGAACTAGGACATTAATATCCTGAAACCTGGATCTGCAGAAAAAGCCCCTAGGGAAATAGAGCAGGTGTTCCTCTGATCATCCAAGGTCTGAAAGGTGCTGCAGAGTGTGCTCAGTGATGACCACAGGAGTTGAATTTTCTCCCCACCCCCATGCAGCATCAACCTCTTCTGCGCACCTTTGGGATTATGTTTTTTGCAGGATAGGCATCTATCAGCTAGAAACAGGAACTGAGACACTACACTTGCTGGTACAATGTACAAAAAGAAAGACCATGACATGGAACATATTTCTAACGAAAATTTCAGAAGGATACATAACCTGTGGGGCTGGTGGCACTACAGTAAACTCTTCAACACTGTAATTCAATTGAGTTAAATGAGAGACAGTCACTAGAGTTAAATGAGAGACGTTTGGCCATTGAACCAGCTTGGCACTCTGGCAATTACAGCCTACCAGGGCAATATTTTCAGTCTAGACTTCAGTCTGCAGACCAAACTGATTTGGGCTATATGCCCAGGGATAGAGGAAGGGGGAGTAAGAATTCCCTTAAACCATGAGATAGACTATCTGGACCTTGAGTCAGAGCACAGGAAAAATAGTGGGTGCTGTAAGATCCCTTTTTTATGATCCTCAAAGATATGGACAGAGCCTTAGCTCCACCTTGACATTGCACTGGCCAGTGTAGCTAAGCCAGTATGAGAGTATAGTAATGGATGGCTGGTGGAGCCAAATAATGAAGTATTGTCTTTCTGAAACAAGGAGTAAGCAGAGGATTATAGCTCAGAGTCATTCGGCTTCCCAAGGCTACTTTTAGATGAGGTACCTAACATCACATCCCTTGTTCAGGGTTGTGCCAAGAGTCATAACCAAACCCTAAATATTTTCCAGGTGTCTGAGGCATAAGGTAGTTCCTTGAAATCCCTTCAGGTGTTTAAAATCTTAACTATGTTGCTATGAGAAGCTGTTACAATTAGCTAATGCTCTTATGAACCTGACGTGATTCTCTGTTCTTTTAAGAAAAAAAAACCATAAATCTATACATCTAATCGTATGGTGTGAAAAATCAGTAGTTAAACTAATGCTGTGGCTGTGGAATAAGAAGCCCCAGAGCTAGCTGGAAATCTGAGCTGCTATTTTCTTCATAACTCATGCCATTGTGCTTCCGGATTTCATGGGTCTGAAATCAGTGTGTGTTCCTGCCTGCCATATGTGCTGCAGTACCTGTGTGCCGCACTGTGAGCTGAGGGCTGAGCATTGCTCTTGATTTCCAGTCACCGCTTAATTTCCTTGCAGCAGTGCCTCTTCATTTCCTTGCTATTGCAAATGTAAGTCAGATCCTGACTGTTATTGTAGCATATATCTTGTGGCTTATTAATCATAAGCATGTATAGATGAGACCTTAATCCTCCTTTATCCTACACGCATGCACCGGGTGCTCTTCTGACTGAGCTCAAGGTTATCTATCTAGAAATTATAGATGCTCAAGCCATAAGCATTTGTGCTGCTGTGGCTTAAAACTTAAATAATAAAAGAGCATAGAGCTTTTAGCCCATTACCATAAAATAATATTTTTGATAAGAATGAAGAGACATGGAAAAAGCTTGAAGTAGAGATGGAAAGTCATGATACACAAGAAAGAAATAAGAGGGAGCAGTGCAGACAGATTGCTCAAATATGGTCATCAAAATAAACATGATAAAAAATTATAGCTTCAGGTTATTCCCAGTGGTAGGCAGAGAAATAAATACGTGCCACATACACAAGAAGGTACTAGAGGCAGCTCTTTGGGGCTGGGGCTGGGGCTGGGGCTGTTTCTCCACCATCTATGTGTTTCTGTCATCCTTATTCACCTGGTGCCAGGTTGCGATGCCCAGCCTCACACTGAGTAGTGCCTCGCTCCCCAAGTAATCTTATTAGTTTCAATGCAAATATGTAGAGGGTAAAATCCTAGTCTGTGTGAGTAAGGGTGGCAGAAAGGTCGCCCTGTATGTATGTACAGTACCTGGCAACAACAACAGTAAAGAAAAATGTGATAGGCAGGACAGCAAAACTTTAGCTATGAACAAGTATTTCAGTGCAGATTTAACTGAAGGATTTACTTAAGTCACATTCGTTGTAAGGTATAATCTTAACACCGACACCCTGTGTGTGTGCAGGAACTCCTGGCAAGAACTAAGATCGCATAGTATATGACAGATCTTGCTGCCTGGGTTGATAATAAGCAACAGTAATACTGTCATGATTATTATTTCATGTTTCAAAAAGTCTAACCTCACATCAAATGTATATTTTTCTGTTGTACATCTTACCTGAGGCTATGTAAACCTCACTTAGCCACTCCTGTCTGTCTCTGACTTGGAATGTAACTTAATGATTCACTGTCTTGCCTTGACTAACATGTCAGCCTGCAGAATGTGCCCTCTCATGATTGTAAGACTCGTTTAACCTCTTAGGAATAGTAGAAACCCTGACACATGATGTGTCACATAATCTATCAGGATGCAAGAGAGATATCTGGCCACCCCATCTCCATAAATCCTTGATCATCATAGAATGGCTGTCATATCTCACTGCAGAGATCATAATTTAGGGTTTGCTTTGAGCAAGCTGTAGTACACCTTGCATTTGAGATCTCAGTACAAAGCACAGTTCCTTATACCAGACTTACCTGACAGGAAGGTATTACTACAACTACTTGTATTTATTCTGAGAAAGACATCCATTCAAGGATTTCAAACAGCTTTAAAAATATTCTGTAATAAAACCTCACAGCACCCCTGTGCAGTAGGCAGGTATCATTATACCCCTGTTTCAGACTGCTAACCTGAGGCTCAGAAAGATCAATGGATTCACCTGAGGATAAGAGACTTATCCGTGTAGTTAGTCAGTGAAAAAGCTGGGGACATTCATCTTAAACCCTTACTCTCCACACAATGCTGTAACCCTTAGACCATAATTTCTTTCGACAGAATTAACAATAACAAACCAGGAAAACCACAAGATATGATATTATTGAATACAATGTGGAAATTCTGCAGTCCTGAATACAAAAGTTTCAAAGAAGGTAATGGGCTTTTTCCTAAATGTGATCTTCTAGAGTGAGTTGTTAGCCCCTATTCAATTCTATCAATGTTGGTGCCAAAGGAGAGAGGGGAAGAAGTGCATATCCTTTGGAAGAAATATAAAGTGTAGGTGAACCTGACCACTGGTGGCAAAACATTGTAGTAGTTTTTTGTGAAACCATATAGCAGAGGCCAGTAGCCATGCACCTGTTTTCAAAGTCATTGTCATTTCTAGTCCAAAGCCCTGATTTTAAAAGTTCATAATTAGATCATAAAATAGATGAACTTGAAACAGGAACTGACATGAGCCCAGCAGCAGGTTGGGCAATGCATATGCAGTTGGGAGGAGATTTTCGACACTGCTCCCATGGGGACTTAACTCTGTTCCCATTAATGTCAAAGGGAATTCAGTGGAAGCAGACTTGCCCAGTGGCTGAGTGCATTGGAAAATCCTACCTTGCAAATTTTTAAATGGCAAGAAAAAATTTTGCAAGAATTTTGTTGCCTTATTTTCACCCATCCTAATCATGTTTCCATGGAAACCTGACCAGAAAGTTGGCTGGTCAACGGCAAACAGGGAATGAACATTCTCCTTTTTAGATTTTGACACCTGAAAACGGTCCGGGGTTATTGCAAAATATGGACTTTTTGTCGTGTTGGGGCTCCTCGAGTATCACTGAACACTCACTGAGTTCAATCATTACTGTATATGTACTATGCACATAATAATATGCCTGTATTTAAAAAATAAAAGTGATTTAAACAAAATATGATTTCTCTGTTGCATAGCCTGAACTATGCAGTTCTGGCTGAATTGCATAGGTCATAGATTAGGAACAAGGGGTGTATGCAAAAGTTGCATAAAACTCATTTTTACAGTCTCCTGCTGCCTTTGATATTACTTAGAGTAGTCTTCTGGCCATACTTCCATGCCAGCACCAGTGACGGCTGGGACTCACTATGCTAGCTCTATCTGGATACATAGGTATAACATCAGACATCTATGAATCTGGTATTTATATGAACACTAGGAATCAAGTAAGGCACAATACTTGTGGGATAGGCTATATATGCCCACATTGATGCACGTGGTCATGTGTTAAGGTCTGAAGTGGTACGTATATTTGTCATAAGTATGGGTATACCTATCAATAGATAAAAATAATAGCTTTTATTTGAAATATATAATGCTATATATGGGCAATTCATAGAGTTAACAAATCACCTCACAATCCTTGGATACTTCATAAGTATCTGTCCCACTGAGGGCAGATAATGTCCTAGCCAGGGCTAGTTACATGGCATGATCTCCTAATGGGAAATACAAAGCAGTACTTTCTGAAACAATGCAACCAGTTCAGTCCATCAGTATGATTTGACACAGAATGGCTTTCCCAGAATTAGCCATGGAGCTTCCTGCAGTGGCACCACACCCTGGACAGCAGAGTAAATTGAATAGTCAAGCATCCAACATTTGGAAAAAAGTACAGTAGTCCATGAACTTCCTGGCTATGTTTAATTTGAAAATCTACCATACTTACTCAAATATAAGATGATCTTGACAATAAGATGATCCCCTTCTGTAATTATATTCTATATGTTGAAAATGTATACACTTGAATTAATTTTCCAGGCGCAGAATCCAGTTATTGGAGGTTTGCCTTGGAGCTGTCCCCCTCCCACTACTATAGCAGGGAAAATAGATCTGAGGGGTCAGGTAGTCCCTTTGCCCTTCCTCCCCAACTCCTTCCGCTGCAGCCCCTTCCCCGCCTCCTTACCCTCAAACCCAGCTGTCCCTGCGCACACGGAAATGGGGAACAAATCTGCAAATCCAGCCTTGGAATAAACATAGCCATAGCACTGCGCATACAGCACGGATAGTCTATGGTATAGACCTAGTTCACTGAAGAAATTGGGCAATTTACCTTTTTTGAAACTGCTGCAATTTTTAGCACAGCTACTTCATAAACACTTTTAAGTAGCGCTTTAGCACCTACTTAGAGGGGGTACAAAGTATTTTTTTAAGAAAGATATATTTCTATATATATAAAAGTATATGTCTATATCTTTACAATTCTTTCTCATGACCAATCAGTTCACTCGCCAGTCTGTAACGCATGTATGAAGTCAATCATCATTATCCTCATTACAATAAGAGCAACTGTGCACCCCTGTACCCATTGTTGTCTTCTTTAACCATCACAAACACACAAAACCACCTCCTCTCCCTCCACTCCCCCCGACCCTACAACCACTTAGTTTCTTTCCCCAGTCTTTAATCTATGCTGTTTTCATCATCTTACTCTTCTTTTTTCCCAGTCCTTAATCTATGTCATCTTCCTCTTCTTTGCTGTCACGACTATCATCCTTGTCGTTATCTTCTCTGGGGAGGGTGTTGTTCCTGAATAGTCAGTGCCAGCCTCTTCTCTTCCAGGTGTCCTCTGCTGTCCTCTCAAAGCGCTGGGACAGGGTACC
>JAGPOW010000261.1:249345357-249370892 GCA_030014935.1 Caiman crocodilus | reverse complement strand
GGATGATCTAGTTGGGGATGGTCCTGCTTTGAGCAAGGGGTTGGACTACATGACTTCCTGAGGTCCCTTCCAACCTTCATTTTCTATGATTTTATTATTCTATGATTCTCTTCAACAAAGTATGCATGATATTAGTCCAAAGCCAAAATGCTCACGATTTACAGTAGAGTTAATTAGTCTGGGCCCTAGCAGAGACAACAGCGTTTCAAGCCACCATGACCCCACAGCCAAGCACTACTCAGTATGCGTGTGTACTCCACATACCCCAAAACTAATATATATTAGTGCCCCCCAAAAATCAACATGCTAATTAGCCCCCAACTCATGACCTGAACTGGGTGCTCTTGTCATGAGTCTTGAGATGCTCCAAACACGTATACGCAGAGAAGGCACGGGGCAGCCTTGTCTGGCTTCACCTTCTGGAGGGCAGGGGCACACTAATCATATGTGCCAGGCTGAGAGAGAGGCTAACAGATGGATTCTCAGTAAAGTGTTTGGGGCTCCATTTGGTGATGTTCGCTAGATGTATAAGGATGGTGAAAAATCCAGATTCATTGGGAATGGGAAAGAAAGATGCAACTCAACTGTGAAAGCGCAGAGAAAGTTGAAATGTATGCAGCGTAGTAGTTCACCATGATCTGGAAAAGAGTTGGTACTGAGGGGAGACTGCATTCAGTGGGCACTACCGTATGACTTATGTGTTTTGGGTGCACTGACTTATTCTTGTGGTAGAGGTACAGCTTTTTATAGGAGTCAGCCTGCCTGCAGTGCAAGGGTTTGCATGTAGGATGCTTTGGGACTATCTGAAGCCCCAGGCTACAGAGTTTGGGAGGTAGGATACTTGGTGGTGGTAAAACCAGGCAGACTTGAACGATTGAGCTCTGCTTGGCTGATAGAATTTGGAACTGATTTAGCCTGAGACATAAAATTAAAATAACAAAATCGGCATGTTTGCCCCATATGGGCCATGTGTTTTATAGTCATGCTCAGTGCTGGCTGCATGTAATGATCTTCTTCCATTACTGAGTACATGTTGCTTTAGCAGCAGTTCAAAGATAAGCAATGTTTTCAATGTGGTTTCTTTGCATATGAATGCAAGACAAGGGCCTTTTTTCCCCATGTTGATTGGTGAGGGGGGAAGCCTTGTCTTATACCTGAGTAAATACAGTAATTATATCAATTTTAAATCCTGGAATATTTTGTTCTTTCATCTGTGCAGAACTCTTCACCACTTCCCAACTGTTTACAACTTTTTTTTATTGAGAACAAGCTGCAAACACATTTCCATGTTTGATATCCTGACTGCTGCTACAAACAGACCATGCCCACTTGCTGTCCCAGTCATTAAAAACTCACTAACATTTTCTCCAGGCTATCTCTGTGCTGGTATAAAATTAAAATTAAAAACAATATAGAGCCGCTGTATTTGTAGCACCTCCTAGAAACTGTCTTGTGTTCCCTCTACTGCTGCAGCAGTTAATTTATCATGTTGCCAGAGCTCAATGGCTCATGGTCATGCAGGCAAACTTAGCAAGAAGGGTTGTACTCTTGTGCTTTATTTTAAACTAACATGAATACTTTAAGTGCTCTTGAGTTCTAGTTATAGAAGTCCTAGAAGCCTTGACATCAGATTCAAAAGAAGCTCGCCTTGTGGACAGAAGTAAAATGCCAGAACAACTTTTAAAAATAACAGTATGATAACCTGAAGGCAAAATAGGGGATCATTAGAATAAACTAGTAAGAAGCAATGGAAAAGGATGACCCATCCAGCTAGCTGAAGTAAAACCGTTTCTACAGAAGCAGCATTTTGGCACATATGGACTGGAAACTTGAAAGAGGACAAATACACCAGTCAGGACGCCTGGGTTTCATCTCCAGTTATGGACTTTTTGCATGTGTGACCCTGGGCAAGTCATGTAACTGCTCTCTGCCCATTCAGTTCAACAGAGGTTGTGACACTGTGCTCATCCCCGTTGTTTCTGAGCGCCTTCCAAGTCGTGTATTAACATCTGTCACATGTTTGTTCTTTCTTTCGTTCCCCAAGGGAAGCAGTGTATGCAGCTGAGTGGGTCTGGATTTTTCAAATATAAATACACATACACATGTGGCTATATGCTGATGTTAAAGAAGGTGAGGTCAAAGAAAAGCACCTTTTCTCTTAGAGCAGAAGGTTGCTGAAGTCTGATGTTCCTTAGTTCCGGGTCCTGGGTCAGTCTCCAAGGAAGCTGTATCTCCTGTGCAAATGAGCTTTATCCTTATAGTAAAAAGTTACTGAAGCAAAGTTATTCATCCTGGTCTTTGTCCTGGAGCCTTAGACAATTGCTTTGAGGCCACGGACCTATACCACTGAGCACCACACATATAAGAACAAAGACTTTGAACATGATTCAATATTCCATGGGAAGGCGGTGGGAAAATGTGTTGTTTTTTTTCTGATGGCCAATATCAGAAAGAGGGGCTGTAGCATCCTATACCAGCTGGAGTGTCCTAGCCACTACAGTCTTATGCCCAAGTATACTGTATTAGTGTTGCCCAACACTGAGATGTGTTGCAGGCATGAAGACCAAGACTAACTCATCAGTTGCTGAGATGGTTGCCTCCTAGCTGACTGGAGACAGCAGAAAACAGTATTATGTGAGAGCTTAAAACTAGTAAGGAATTCACCTGAAGCCCTATATTGCAGACTGAACTGACAAACTGTTGACAAAGATAATCAACCAAAGGAGACCATCCTGTCTTTCATGCTCTCTGCTGCCCAACGAGTCTGTTTTGCTCAGGTGCATATTGCCAGCATGTGAGCCCAAGCTGTCTAACCAGTTCATGCACAGGCTGCATACAAATATTGAATTGGTCCTAAGGGAGGATTGGTCTTTGTGGGACTATGAGTAAGGGGGTTTGGTAGAGCAGGCCAGTAGTGGTCATGCAGTTTCCCCTCACTATTCATTGTGCATTTCCCTCTAGAAAGGAGTTAAATCATTTTAGCACATTTCCCTGGATCATGTCATCACTCTCAGGGAGCAAAGCAATATCTTATGGTCAACAGTGCTGAAGGGTATACAGAGGCCTAAAAGGATGGGACATCTGCTTTCCACCTTGTGACAGCAGGAGATCATGTATCAGTGGCACCAGTTGTTTCAGTTGCAGGTCCTGGTACAAAGCAATATTGTACCAAGTCCAGGATGTTACCAGTAGCTATATATTTATTGCTTCCATATTCCCATCTTCAAAATGGGGAAAATAATACTTACCCACCTTTGTCGTGCACGTGGAGTTGTATAAAATGGAACTGTCTGGTGTCATTACTTGTAAAACGGTGACCTCTGCCCATCCCAGAAAGATATCTTTTTTTTAATTACTAGTTTATGAGAAGGCAAAGTATTTAAATACCTGAAAAGATTACACTTTAAAAATATATATATCTTAACACTAAAATTAATATTTATATCCTAGTTCTGGTACCTCCATGTAGATGCTGACCGATACTTTAATGTGCTGTTCTATCAAACTCTCCAAAGCATCATCCACATCTATGGGGCACAATACGGACTTCTGTTACTTTTAAATAGTTCTTAGGGGAATAAAAGGAATAGCTGACTTTCCCACTAACAGTATCACTGCATATATTTTCTTGCTCATGTATAAATCAAAACCTTTGGACCCCCCACATTTTTTATGTTGAATTCTTAAGACACACTGGCAGTATAAATGATGCCTGTAAATGAGTAAGTGCGCAGGGGAGCACGGCAGAATATGAACTGTGTAACTCCTGCTGCGAGTCTGGAACAGAAGGGCCCACGAGATAAAGTATGTAACAGGAAGACGTAAGCCAAAACAGTTCTCCCTAACTCTAATTTACCTCTATGGACATCTTCTGTCCCTTACTGTGACTGCTGCACCCACGCTGGCTCTGTTATATGGTGTCGTCTCATATAAGAGGAACAGAGGTTAAAGGCTAGAGCAGTGGTTCTCAAACAAGTGCCTTAACATCCTTTCAAGAGTGTCCCAGGGTGCTACGCAATGTTAGTATGGTTAGGTGTGCAAACACGGTTCATGAGATAAACCCAGAGATTTCAAGCAGAAATCCATAGTGTTAAATGCATTCTGGCCTGTTGTGGTCTTTCTGAGTTCTTTGCAGCGTAAAAAATTACTCTTATTATTTTTCCACAGTCAAAACATGAGTGAAAACTCATTTTCCAAGGGGTACCTTGAGTCTAACAAGGAGTGCCTTAAAACGAAAAAGGTTGAGAACCACTGTGCCGGAGGGAGACATAACGTTAGATGGGCTTAGAGGTTTCTGACATTATTGAATCCTGTTTTATCCATCATACTGTTGATGTAATTGTTAAATGAAAGTATTCCACTGAAATCTGCAAGTCTTCCACCTTTCCTAAAAAAATACGAATGACTTTTTTTGTACCCTTATATGGCTGTAGACCAAGCAACTGTCTGTCCCTTTACTAACCTGTAATTTATATCACTGTTTCTCTCTCCTCTGAATTTTGACTCAAATCATTCTAATGCGGTATTTGGGGGAAAGCCTGCCGGGCCTGAACACCTGATCATCCCGGATATGTCAAGCCTCTTTATTGTTTTGCAGTGATGTGGGAGTGCAGTGACATGGCAGTTACAGTTCATCCTTTCAGGCTTGGAATAGGGATAGATCAAAGACTGCGCAGGAGCTGAAATCCCTTCTACCTGCTGGTAGAATCCAAATTTAAAGCAAGTCACTTGTCACTTTGGTAAATTGCTGTTTCTTTAGATGAAGGAGATGTTTGCAATGCACACATGTGAACTTCAACTATTGCTTTTTGTGTTGCACTAGTCAGACTGCTCATGCAGAGTTTTTCATTTTGCATCTAATTATCAATATGGATTTAATTCCCTGTTCCTGTCAGGCAAAATTCCCATTGCCTCCAGTGGAAATTCCTTCATAAATGCCTCAAGTAAAATTATTGAATACATACATGCATGTTGGTTAAAATGCTGAGGATGTTAAAATGGGAGGGACGCCAACACCAAGTATTTGTAAACACTTTGTAAATGATCCAATTTTCCAGAGCATCTGTTCATGAATCATTTGCCAACCTTCTGGATCAGATACAGGTTACTCAAATAGCTATTTCTGTAAACCGGAGAGAGTCAATATGACTTAGGTCCTACTATTAAAAGCAATTCTCAACTGCTTAGCTTTGATTACTCAGCTGCTGGAAAGAATAGAAACTGTACTCATAAAAGTGCCTATTATATTATTTTTGTTAAGACAAAAGTTCTTCAGGTTATCAACTTTTAACACCACATTTTAACCAGTATTTATTCCTTTGGAAAGAGAAGCCCAGTCTTATTAAAGAAAGAAGAGTGTTGTTATCCAATCACAATTAATATGCAGTAGTGCAAGCTCATAATATTCAGGATTTAAACAAACTTGAGATATTTCAAACCACATGTTAGAAAATGGAGCCTTTGCAGATTATTGTTTAAAGCATGGGTGGTATCACTTAAGCCCCTCTTTTCAACATGTAGACTTGAGAGTGTTCAATATCAAACACTACAAAGTTATAAAACTAAGCATGGAAAGCCATTCTTGTAAATCATCTTTCCTGTGCCGATAATATATGTAAGAAAAAATGCAATGTGCTCTTATAAATATTCCTTTCTCTGTAGTATTTTCATCCTGTAATGCCTTGCTGGTGTTAAATAAAACCTATCTGTGTTATCCTTAAGGGAAAATCCTCTGCCTGGTGTCTACCTCCAGTAGTTGAATGAGATCAGAGCAGGTGTGTGTGTTGGGACAGGGTGAAGGGACTCTTCTTTCCATCTCTCTTATTCTACCTCACTTCAAGGGATGCCACTCATTTCAGTCCCAAAGCTACCTACATTTCAGAGAAATGTGGTGTCCACTCTCTTTTCATTTGGAAAGAAAAAAACCGTGAAGCAGAAGATGGAGAAGGAGTTCTTCATGGTAAAGGCGTGAACGCTGCAACATTGCGTTCCTAATTATTTCATCCTTCATTGTGGGCACATGAAGGAATTCCTAACCAAATGGATTTTCATTCAGCTTCCAGGGCATGATTCTGCAGCCACATCCACTGATATCCTGGAAGCTCCAGGGACAACGAGATTGCAGGAGTTGGCCCCAGCTTAAGGCAAGGGAGTAATTTTACATATCATTTCCATCTGGTTTCCATTACTCTCCTTTATTTGAGTGCATGCTTAGTAACTTTGCAGATGATACCAAGTTGGGGGGATTTCCAGGCACTCTGGAGGGTAGGGCTAGGATCCAGAATGACGTGGAGAAACTGGAGAAATGGTCCAAAATCAATCGGATGAAATTCAACAAGGACAAGTTAGGTACACTTGGGGTGGAATAATTGTATGAACAAATATAGATGAATATGGGAATGGTTGACTAGGTTCCAGTACTCCAGAGAAAGACCTGAGGTTTACATAACCTCAGTCTGAATATGAGCCAACAGTGTGCCCTTGTTGCAAAAGTCAAGAGCATACTGGGTTATATTAACAGGAGTAAATCAAGGGAAGCGATACTTCTGCTCTATCAGCACTGGTGAGGTTTCCCCTGGAGTAGTGTGTCTAGTTTGGGGCCCCACACTTCAAGAAAGACATGGGCAGATTGGAAAGGGTCTGGTGGAGAGCAACAAAACTGATTCGAGGCCTGGGAAGCATGACTTATGAGGAAAGGGTGAAAGCACTAGGGGTACCTAGTCTGGAGAAGAAAAGACTGAGGGGGGATTTGATAACATTTTTCAAATCTCTGAAGAGGGGTTACAAGGAGGATATAGATAAACTATTCTCTGTGACTGCAGGGGACAGAACTAGGAGCAATGGCCTCAAGCTGCAGCAGAGGTAATGTAGGTCAGAGATTAGGAAAAGCTTTCTCACTATAAGGACAGTTAAGCATTGGAACAGGCTACCCAGAAAGACTGTGGAATCATTGTTCTTGGAAATTTTCAAGAGCAGGTTGGACAGACACTTGGCTGGGATGGTTTAGTCAGGGATGATCCTGCTTTGGTGAAAGGACTAGACTAAATGACCTTCTGAGGTGCCTTCCAGCCTTGGTTTGCTAGGAGTCTATGATTTTCCTATTTTATTTTATTCACTTCCTACAGAACATATGATTTCCCCCTCAATGAGGAAAACATTCAAATGCAAATTAGTGATCTCCCCAAGACTGAGGAAAGAGCAGTTGGTTGCTAAAGTGCCATCACTGCCAGATACTCTACAACACCTTTCACCTCTCCGTTTGCTTTATTTTTACGTCTTAGATAGGACTGACCATCCAAATGCTGCTCATCTTTCTACCAAAGTAAGCACAAGTAAACCTGATGCTTATTTAGGTTTGGAGGCTGGAGCCTGCTTAGACTTGCATGCTGATTGCAAAGCAGCAGATAGAATGATTACTCCAGGAAGTTTATCATACTCTGAGGGAAAAGCTTACCAATTAGGGAATCTATTTTAATGCATTTATGGCCTGGTTTTCAAAGGTCCTGAGCACCCCCACCGCACCTCTGAAAACCAGGCCACAGCCCCTTGTTCATGGAAACATGACTGTCAATGCATTCACAGTAATATCTTCCTGCACCAAAAGCTGAGAACAAGGTTTCATATATATCTAGTCTCTTTCACATAATGCAACAGACCTGAACCTGCAGGCTGGGTGGGTAGCAGGCCAGTCTGCATTTAGGGGTGAAAGAAGCAGCCACAGAAACACCCATCAAAGAATACATCATGTGGTATTATTATTGGATCCTACTGCAGTTTCCTGTCGCTGAAGGCTTGTGTGCATAACCCCTCGCACAGTGGGACCCCAGTCTCTGTCGGCAGGATTGTGCCAGTAGGCCTAGTAGTAACGCAGGCTCCCATGTTGTACGAAGACGGAAGAGCTGAGGCAGGGAAAGGTGTTGGGCTAGCCCTGTCTGCCCTCTGTGTGAATCTCCTTTTGATGTGAAGCCTGTAACGATTGCAGGATTTGGCCCGTGGTGTCGAGGTGTGACTTTTCTATGCAATTGACCCTGTCCCAATTTACTAAATTCCTCATTTGTTTGCCTTCTTCCTAATAATTAGAGCTGTGAGAACTTGGGAAACCCTGCCTGGCAAGTGAGCTTACTGGGAAGAGAAGTCTGCCTCAGGGAGATTTTAATCAGTCAATGGAGAAATTGCCAAAAAAGCCCAACAACCCATAAATGGGCTAATTTTGTCACAAGGACAAAACTCTCTCCCTTTAGTCCCAGATACATAAATGAAACATAACATCTCCATCAGATGCCAACCATTTAAAGACAAAGCACAGTACTTATGAATTACATCAGGTCTTAGATAAATAATGAGATGACATATGTGAAAATAGGCATTTTTAAGGCAGTAATTCTGATTCTTCTGTCGTGTGTCAGTGTAAACCGGGATAACTGTAGTTAATGTGATAGAAAGACATGGGTATAAACCAGGCAGCAAGGTCCAGCTTTTAGAAATACCTGTCAGATTTTCCGTATCTTCATCATAGTGATGGGTACCGGTTTCTCTCCACGAGGCGCTGCCATTGCTGATATGTCGTCAGTCTGCAGCTCCCTGCTAGGAGCCGGTTTAGGGCACAGAAAATGGCACTCACCAGTTGAATGCGTGGGCCATAAGAAACTTCTCAGTTACTGAAAAGGAAGCACCGCTTTGAACATTAATTTAACAATGGTAATGACTTCATTTTCTTCAAGTGATAAAACGTGTTGAACCTTACAACTTGGGGAATGTCCAATTGCCCGCATGTTCAAATGGAGCCAGATTCTGATACCTTTTAGTGGAGTAATGCCCTACTCTGCAAGTAACCCTACTCCGTCAGTGGGACTAACAGTGCAGCAGCATGAGCCAGAGTATCAAAACCTAAGCTACAGAGAGCAGCATTTTCTATGCCTCAAACTATTGGTTGTCAAGATGGCTTTGTGTTACTAGCACTACTTCTGCACAGCGCAATTCCCATTGAGTTCAAAGTGGTAACGATATCACCTGGGGTGTGTTTTGTGACATACTTTCCTTTGTAAATGGTAAGCTGTAACTCAAATAACAGTTACATGTCACCGGGGTTTCTCTTGACATGCTCCTTGGCTCTGTGTATGCACCAGGCATCTTCTACTTTGGCCTTTTAAGCCTCCATACATCCCAGACTCTGCTTGGGGAGGACGTATGGGCTTGTGGCTACCACCGGGTGGACTTCAGTTCTGTTCTGTTGCCTCACTCCAACTGCCAGTATGACCTTGAGCAAGTCACTTCATGACTTTGTGTCTTAGTTTTGGCATCTCTAAAACAGTGGTAATAAAACTCATCCATCTCACTGGAGTATTATAAGGCTAAATTAATTAATGTTTATAAAGCACTTTGAAATCCTCTGATAAAAGGTGCCATGGAAATGTACAGCATATTTTTAGATGCACATAAAAATACCCTATTTTAAATGACTTCTTCATATACCAGGCTTGTTCTGAGCTTTATTATTTTATCAGCTCTGCTAGACAGTAGTTGTTCTGACCCTGCTGCTTATTAAGTTCTCTTTCCCTTCGGCCATTTATTTATTTTGCCCACCTGTCATCTTCCCATATGTATAGATTATAAGATTTTGGGGACAGAAGCTGTCTTTTCATTACATGTATTCACAGTACCGAATGCAGCAGAGCTCTGGTTTTCTGCCGGAGCCGCTAGATGCTTCTGCAATAGAAGTAATAAATAATAATAATAGCACCTAGACTTGGAGCAATTTGAAATGCAAAGTGCTACCATTTTCAACTTGCTCTGCATCGCAGACATGACCAGGGAATTGGTAGGAAGCTTGTGGCCTACTTTCATTTGACCAGAGGGGTTTGTTCACCACAGTTAAAATCTGTAACGAGCCATTCATCACAAGCGCTGTGATAATTTAAAGATATGTTCATAGATATTGCCTGCCTGATGGGCTGTGTTCAGTTATCAGGACAAGAATATTTACATTCAGCTATTTGCTCCTCATTTGCGGTTCTTAGGGGATTTTGTTTGATTTACTGATCTTTTGTTCTTTGTTGGGAAAATTAATTATATCAAACGAGTTTGTGTGCTTAAAAACGACATGTTTCCATACAGTAGGTTGACTCAGTTGCACCAATATAATAGTGCACCCAAGACTGAACCCCCACACACAGATACTTGCACTTTATCATGTCATGTGCTACTAGGGCTGCTAGAAGTAGCAGGGACAAACCCTGCCTGACAATTAAGGATCATGTTACAAAAGGAAGGACATTTAACTCTTTAGTTTCTCCATCAATAGCACCACCCCAAACACACCTCTCTTGGGCTTTATGCCATTAAACCTGCCCTTGCAAACACAGTAAGGAAAAAAGGACTTCTGTTCCCGTACGTATTTTAAATTAATGGCTCAGCCAGTCGCAGAGAGATGTGCAATTTTCAAGGAGCAAGAGGCCACAAATAATTTTGAATAGACAGCACCCTCTGATGCAGGAAGTAAAATATATTCTGATTCCTAAATGAATTGCTCAGCCACAACCTTTGTATTTTGTGTGCTGAAACATGACTAATTTTAAGATGGAAATATCCCATTTATTCACATGATCCAACACAAAGCTGTTAAGCGACATCATTGTAACCATGTTCTGTCTTTGACAAAGCCCATTAACCTGACCTTGAGGGTCCCCACAGCTTTGGATGAATAGGACAGATCTACTACCTCTCTGCTATGGCAATTTGCATATGAGACTAAAGATTATTCTCGTTTGGAAAATGTCTGGGTTATTTTTGTGTCATAGGTAAAAATGAAAGCAATCTTGTTTATGTTGCCTATTTTAGGTACCTCAAGGGTTTTCACCTAGGCTTTTTGAAGGGAGAGCAACGTAGGAAAAAAATCAGTCTCATAGTGAAATACCTTAGGGGTGATTTGGATCATCAGGGCAATTTCTTTCTTCTAGTTGTCATTAACCTGCCTATGGTTGGTTTTGTGATCTTGATTTAAAGCCAATGAGGTCTCAAGTGGAAACCCCAGGTTAATTTTCTTGAGAGTCCTTAGAGTCCCTACTGCAAGTTCCCAATAGCATTATTATAATGTTTGAAATTAATTAGGGTGCCCATTTTTTAACCCAAGCAAACACAAGTCTGGATCGATCTTAATTAGAAATAAAAACAAAATGATGCATACAGGATAAAAAGCAACCAATGCCTTAAATCACTGCAGTTACTACACCGTAGAACACCAGTTGAAATATAATGTCTCATATAGGAAAATAAACTTTTATGATGTTAGGTATAAAAATATAGATGGCAGGAATCTTACATTAAGTATGATTTAAGTAGAGTGGCTTTGGATCTTGCCAGTCAGAACATAAAAACCATACTCTTTTTAGTACAACTATGAGGCCCAGTTGCTCTCTCAGTAACACTGGTTTCACTCTAAATCCTTTGAATGAAATGGAATCACACCTGTTTTACAATAGTTCAAAGAAGATCCAAATCCTAATTCCAGTGTAAATGAGAGGCGAGCTGGGCACATGGTGTTTCAGGAGGGGAACATGTAAGATGAGAGGTAAAAGCATAATTTGAACTTGTATTTTGTTTTATTTAAAAAAAAAAGATTAAACTCTATAATTAGATTTAAATAATCTGAATCATTGGGCATGTCTACACAAGATGCTTACTGCACATTAGCCTAATAACACTGAGCAGTAGCATGTCATGGCAAACACTGTGCTAACAGCCTAGTGTGCCATGTTATTGGGGCTAATGTGCAGTAAGCATCACTAAATAACCATGCACTGGCGCTACTGTGCAGTAACTCTAGGTACTGCGCATTTAATACTTCATTAATCAAGTGCTAAACTAAATGTACAGTATTTAAGGTGCATTAATGAACATGTGTACGTGCCTACTGAGTGAAAACAGCATGTTGACTAATTGATCTAATGATGCCCCATTTCTCGGGTTGGAAAGACACCAAAAATATTCCACGTTGCTGTCTTTTCAGCTAAATATTTTGTAGTGAGCAGTCAGTGAATTATTGTTAGTAATGCACAGTGAGAAAGTCCAGTGGAAAGCAGGATATAAATAGCGACTGGATACAAGACCAGTAACTGTGCAGGAAATGTTCTGAAGTATGAGGTCCATTCCTTAGTAGATACACTATTGTCTTTCATCTGAGCCTCCTCAATCTTCCCTTTCTGATCAAAATAATCCACCATGACATAGTAAGCACAGAGCAAGTCTGTGGGAGACAGAAATAAATGGGTGTATAAAGAAGGTTTTGCCCCTTGTCATGAGGAACATAATCTACAATCCTTGGCTCGGTCTGTGTGTCTGCTACATCTCTTGTTCATCTTAACAGGATTCCTGTTGTTTCTCATTAGGGATAAAACACCTTGAAATAAGTTTTAATGTAAAAATAAAAGCACTTACAAAGAGGAAATAATATTTATTTCTCTAAAATCCTAACAAAGCTCAGGATAAAAAAAACAAAGAGACAGATAGGAGCTAGATCACCACTGTCAGCAGGAGGAAAGGCAAAACCAGGGGGAAGGCCCTCAGTGCATGATCGTATTGGGTCCCTTTCACTGGACTTGTGGGTGAGATCGATTTGTCTCTTTAACCCCTGCACCGACAATACATAAAGCTCGTCGCTGCTGACGTGATCGAACTCCCATTGGAGTCTTTCCGCTGACGTCACTCAGCCGGACGAGAGTCTGTGCGCCACGAAGGGTGTGGTTTCACGTACAATAACCAGAGCCCTGCAAAAGCGGACTGGGGGGAGATGTTTGCGTGCAAACGGTCAGAGGGTGGGTTAGACCGACCCCCTGAATGTGTGACCCAAGGGGTCCCAGATTGTTTGTTGTCTCTTCCCATGCAACGAGATGGGGAGAGAGATGGGAAACAGGGTAAGTGGCCCTGGGCTTTATATCCGCCAATAGTCACTAAACCGGGGTCTCCAAAGGCACAGGCAGCACCGTCATTCCATTAAGCTGCCGTGCGTGAAGCTTTCATTGCGCTGGTCAGAGATGCGGGGCTTGGGCCAGGCTGTGATGACTTCAATGGGGTCGGGGGTGGGAAGAGAGATCCCCCCCTCCTTCCCCTCCTCACCCGCCTGGGCCTTTTCAAATGGGCTCCCCCATTCAGAAGGGATTTCTCCACGCCAGGCCGATCAGGAGGATTAAAGAGCAATTAAACCCGATAAATTATCTGCCTGAAACGTTTTTTCAAAGTGTCCACTGTGCTGAGGCAAAGTCTCTGTCGCTTCATTTCCCCTGTGAAGGGGGATCAGGACAGATCAAACACCCAGAGACCTACTGACCTCCTCCTCCTTAGCTCAGGGTTAGCAACAGCCAGCAGCAGTAGCAACAGCAGTCCACTCTGTTCTCCTCTCCCTCACCCACCCACCACACCCCAACCAAATTAAATCAATCTTCTCCTCCCCTTCTGGAAGGGATTTTGGCTTTAGAAAATGCCGGAGGATGTCTTTAAAGCTGAACAAACTGCTCCACCCCCAATGCCCCCCACCAGCCACCCCAATAAGCAAAGCAGCAAACAAATCAAGAGAAGATTGGGTCTGCATAACATTAAACAAACAGCCCTTCCCTTAAAAGATCCTATAAATGTTTGTCCTAATTTTTCCCTGATTGAATGTTCTTTGGCTGCTTTTGTTAAGGCCACATTGGAGTCTCTCATCTCTAAAACTGTACAATATTCCCAGCACCCTTCGTCTGCTCGGTGAGAGCAGCTAAAGCAAGGGGCTTTAATGGCAATAACTTGGACTGTCACTTACTTAAAATAAAACCATCCCTACACTAGTCCTCAGGGATGTTCCAAAACACTTTACCACTTATAATAATGTCACTAGGGTCCTCTGAGCTAGTCCAGTAGTCTGTTTTTATAATGGTTCTTTTATTCTTCTCAGTTAAAGGGAGAGCCTTCCTATTTGTAATTTCAAGGTTATGCTTTTTAGATTTCACTAGCACGCATGTGGCCAACTATTACTCTTATTCAGGTCCGTGTCAATTCAGTGTGATGCCATTAGGGCCAATAAACTAAAGTATGTCCTCAGTCACAGCGTAAAACTTTGCTGAGTGCAAGGGAATGGCACATGTTTAATGGAGGGTAGAGTTTAACCCAACAGAGCGCAGCTAGATTTACACTAGTATAATTAGGAGCAGGATTCAGCCCTTTGGAATAGTACATGAAGCAGCCAGTTGCCACACATCCCAGTTTCAAGGATTCCTTTCTGCACCCTGCACAATCGTCAGAAAATCTCAACTGTGTGAGAAGGAGAAAATTAAAAAAGCCATTCTTTCTTGGTTTCGGGCTGCCTTAGAGCACCGGCACATCATGGCATTGCAGTTTGACCTGATATATTGCACAGTGAGGAAAAACTATGAAGCTTATAATCTTCACCTGGCAAAGCATATGTAGAAGAAGGCAGAGTGACAGCACTAGGCCCATGTGTGATGTGTACCTGTGCTGAACATGTGTGACACATGCATTATTTCAAAAGAATATTCTGTACCCAGCTCAGCTGCAAGATGAGGCCCAAGCTTGGTTATTCTTCCCACATGTACCTGCCATTCCATTCCCAAACCTAAGAAGAGAGTGATTGTGTTTCAGTGGAATCTTCCATGTAAGAAAACTCAGTGCATTTAAGACGACACACCCATAAGTGGGGAAAACAATACTCTGGAAGCATGGAAAGATGCCATACATGTTGCCCCCCCATTGCCTAGACATCTTTCAGAACAACAGAAGAAAATGCTGCAGAGACAAAAGGAGTTTAAAATTTTCCATCTCGTAACTGGAAACAACAGTAAATAACATCAGTGAGGTGACATGTGAGACTTACAGGACTACCTTTTTGTAACATAGGTCTTACATGTGCACACACATTTGCAAGCACAAAATGTTGTCATGCACTTCATCCAAGTTAAGCAAGCAAAGGAGAGGTGAGGCTTGCACAACTGTATTTTGCACATGCTAATAGAACCCAGCTCTCAACTTCTACTGAGAATATTATCAGTGTACAACAGTGTGTACATCAATATTAGAGATATCTAATATCCCAAAGTGTAACTCACAGATTGGTGTAAAGCTTGCTCATTTTTACCTTCAACTCCAGGTCCCTCCTGTTGGCAAATGGATTGCCTGATTGAAGTGGCATACACTTTTCACTTCCTCTGGCTAATAATAGTGGCACCAACTATGTACATCTTTCCATAGGAGCTGAGTTCTTCACAAGGCCCAGCCCCCTAAATTCCTACTTTTTCAGTCTGAATTTGATGGACTGTGCTGGACGGCACTTGTATGTACAATCACATGAACCAGCAAATGGGCATGTTTTCTGAATCTCTAAGTGTCTCAGGCACAGAATATCAGATGCTTGCATCTGAAGTGTGTTTACCTGTAAAACTGTGTTTGGCATGATACATAATATTGTAAAGTTGCATAAGTATCCCTTTCACTCTGCTAATTTGCTGGCAGCCTTTTCACATAGCTGAGAATATCAAAATAGCATAACGTTTTAAAAGGGCATAAATTCTGCATCTGGACAAGTACTGTAAAGGTTATACCTAGAAAGAGAAGCAGTCGACTGCAAATCTAAATCTACCCCTGAAGCCGAAGTGGGTAAATATCTCAAGAAAATATCCATGAATATTCACTCAAATAAAAGATAGAATTTGCCTTGGTAGTGTTCATGCCTCTTCTATTTGGGTACTGTCATAGAAAGGACAGGGTAGGAAATTAAATACTTGGCTGGAACATTCATAACAAGAGATATGTTAAGCAAATATTTAAAAAAATATTCCTTGAAATCTGAACTGTGTTTCCCTTACTGTAAGAGGAAAATCCAGGCAGTCAGGGAAGAGAGCGAATGCCACGACCTCTGTGTCCAATCAGAACTAAGCAACGCAGCTCAAAGTCTGAAATACCAAATCCTCCCAAGGAACAACTTGCCAACCCTCTATGGACTGAGAACTATCTTAGAATTTCTCCAGACACAGGCCCATGCAACAGCTAAATCCCACATAAGCCATAGGCTCTGATTATAACTCACTTCAGCTCATAGTGGGGCATTGGCCTTAACTCTATTCCATGGGTCTTGTTCTGGCTCTCTACTTAGCAATGAAACATCCCCCAAGCCCAAAAAGAAGCTAAATTCTTCCACTAAATCGACCTTGCATTATTTGTTCCCCTTTCCTCTGGGGAAGTTGTAAGCACGGATGTCTGCAATGTACTTTGTAGTCTTGAACAGAAAATGTTTTGTAACTGTGACTATGCTGCTAATAGTCCTAGAATTTTCTCCTACAAATCAAGCATTGGGAGTGATAATGAAGGGCAGGTGGGTCGTTTGCTGTGACTTCCTTCTAGTCCATGCTCCAGGATAGGTACGGGAGAGAATTCCAGGACTTCTTGTAGAGAAGAGATGTCCTTATGGATGCAAAGCACTATAAAAGTATACAATAAACAATAACTGCCAAGCAGTATCTAGCAACTTGGGCAGGGAGTTGGAGGTAAGCAACTCCACGACTGTGGCAGCCTTCGGGCGAAACCCCTCTCTGCATCTGTGTCCTGGACTCTAAAATGGGACCAGTCAAATCTGACTTCCCAGGAACACGATGAAGATTGTTCAGTTAGTGTTTGTGCAGTCTTCTGAAGAGGGAAAGCCCTGTAGAAATGCCAACTGTATTATAATGGGCACACTTTGTGGCAGCGTATAATATTAAAAGATAGCTCTTCCACTGTACAGGTTAGGGCACTCACCAGCAGAAATGGTTTGACCTGGAATAGGTGCACCTATTGAAATATTTTTAGACAGGAGATCAATAAGTGGGTGCTGCTTGTAAAGCCAATCATATTCTCATGGTCTCTGGAGAAAGAGAGCCTGAGAAGAATCCCTCTAATGTAAAAACCATGTTTAGTATAGGGATCTATCCCTGATTATTACAGAAGAAGACAGGGAGTGATGGGAGTTCAAAGTACCGACCAATATAATTTTTTAAACTATTCCCACTGGAAGTGCCCCAAATTCTTTCTAGTTCCTTTGTGTCTGGGCACGCTCTAGAATGCAGGCTCAGACCGGATACATAATGCAGTCAATACTGATTACTGGGGAGGTAGATGGTCTCTTCAGGTATAGAACTAGGAGTCAGGAGATCTGGATTCTCTGGGTAAGCCAGTATTCTGCACCAAAGTTTCCTCACCCGTAAAATGGGGATAATAACATTATGAGGCTTATTTCACCAATATTCACAAATGGCCTTTTGGTCTTCAAATATAAAATAGCACTGGGGAAGTGATAGAGGTTAAGAAAACTCAGGTCCAGTTCTCACCTCTGAAAAATCAGGTAACACTGCCATGGGATAACCACATGCTGGAGAATTCATGACCTTTCTGCAGCCTGCTTTGGGGGACCTTACCACAGAGTTTTGGCTTAACTTTCAGACCAGTTTGAGGGACTTCAGCTGGAGGAACAGTTCATTTGGATTGTATCCAGGATCTCATAGAAAAGATCCTTGCTACGCACAAAACGTGATGGCATTACCATGCCTGAACTAGTTGTGGGAATCTCACAACAGGTTTCACTGCACCATTTACCTTGAGTGCAAGCTCTTTGGGGGATGGGACAGTCATTTATGTTTCATGGCATCATAGTGCTTACCATGGGCCTTGCTTCAAAAGTGGACCTCTATGGCATTGCTGTAAAACCACTTCCATTAGTCATAATAACAACATTAATACTCTGGCACAATTACTTCCCTATGAAAATAATTGGTATACTTTATTATGGAATTTTATGACTCCTTGTGGTTACATAAGTGCATTTAGGTTTCTTTTACGTAGCTTATGTGACCATATCTCTGGCTCTATTTGCATTTATAAAGATAGTCTATACAACAGAGATGATAATTTCTTGACTTGTAGTATAATATGTAATGTAATATGTAATGTCCTTTTGCATGGACTGTATATTTCTTTATAATAAAAGTAAGGATAAAGAGAGGATGGGAGGGAAAAGTGGATGTCCTAAATCCACACCATATTGTTATTCTTAAAAAGGGGACCACTCCTCTAGCACTCGCTTGAAGTAGTATAATTTCACTGGCTTCAGTGGAGTGACTCCTGGTTTACTGTTGGGTTATGGAAGGAGAAAGAGGCTTGCACTATTTGCACTGCACTAGAAATGCAGCAAAGCTGCACTGTGCTGTGTACACCCACGGATCTGGCAGGGGATCAATCCATTTCTATTTATTCATCATTACAACTCGATTCAATAAAAATGGGTGGGCATGAGATATACTTATAAACAGACAGGATGTTGTATAGGTGCTCAGTGGCATGGGGGTCCAAAACTCTGGTTCTCATTCAGGCATGGGCATGAGAGGTCCCTATGTACAAGTGTGCAAACGTCTACAACAGAAACAATGAGTAATCGTATTTACTATCATTAGAACAGTTGTTCTGGTAGCAGGAGTCTGGAATGGCATATCTGGTTGGTATGGCTGGCATTTGTTACATGCATTTTTTTACTGAATGACACTGGCAAAACCTGACAACAAAGCAATCTAATGTCATTAATTCCCCTGGACAATTTAAATGCACATATTTTAGGAGGGGAATATTCTCCCCCACACATTCTTTCCCTCTTCTCTCTTCCTTACTCTCTCTCTCTCACACACTCCAAATATCAAGGACAATGTGACTGCTGCACTTTGGAGAAGAATATGAGAATAGATTTGGGGAATGGAAGTGCCAAACAGAAGCAGCAGAATGCCAGCTACGTGCTCCTCATTGTAAATGTCACTCAGCACCTAGGGATGCTACTATTCTCTGAGGGACTTGTGCTTGACACTACACTAGAAAAGATCTCATATCGTAAGATGGGAGTGAGGATGTCAAGCATGGGACAGCACCGATTCCAGTGCTATCCTTGTAGGATCTCTGTTCCCTGAGGAGATACCTCCAACTTGAAGGATAAAGGACAGGCAGAGCAGATGAAGTCCTGATTCCTGCAGGTGTCAAATGCCTGCTCCTTACATCCATGAAATAGCATCCCTGAGAAGCTTCAACTAAGACCAGAACCTCACTAAGCTGGACACTGTACAGGCACATATTAAAAGGCAATCACCTCCCAAAAGGCTTAAAGTCTAAATGAGCTACAAAAAGGGTGGGGGTGGAAGAGAAGTATTATTGTCCCATTTGACCACTAAGGATGGGAGGAGACGCAGAAAACTTACGTGAGTTGCCCACAACCACATAGGAAGGCAGTGGCAAAGACAGAAATTTGGAGCCAGCTCTGACAGTACCTTGCTAACCAGACCAGCTTTCCTCTCAGGCTCTGAGCTTGGCAAACATTTTGAATATTTATTGTGCAGTAGGAAGGAAATGTCTTTCCATACATTTTTTAATGTATACATACATTTTTTAATGTGTACATGCATTTTTTAAATCAATGCACAGGTGAGATTGTAGCAGTCTGATTTTGGAGCCCTACCTAAGGTTGAACAAGAGCAAATGGCTTGTCTCTACCCTCCTCACAGGAGAAAGGAAGAGTTGTAGCACATGGAAGCACCCTGCCAGCCAGCTATATTCCTATCAGGAGGCAGAGTCAGAACAGGTGCTACACTGTGAGAAACCCCATGACCCAGGTAAAAGCATGAGTGCAAGTGGAGTCCTGGCCACAAGGACATCCTGAGGATGCCAATCCCGCTAATGACCAACACGGGAGAAGAACAGGAGATGCAGGCAGCAGGCTAACAGCAGCTTTTTCTTTACAGCATGGCACAAATATGTTTAGTGACCGTACAAGGCACTTCTCAAGATGGTTAGAAGCAGAGTTCAGAAATTGTTCCTTTAGCAAAGGGGATGCTATTGCAGAGAAAGAAAGAATGCTATTGACTGCAACATAGCTCCAACAGCTCGAGTCGTGGTGTTTTCAGGGGAGAGCAGACTTTTCAGGGGAGCTTCTTGCCTTCTCCTTTAAGAAAACTATAACCTGAATTTGATCCTATATTCAATAACTAGTATAATGTGCAACCCCTAGAAGGTCAGTTAATTGCTGCAACTTTAAGAGACAGTCACACTTGCAATAAACCTTTTTTTTTAAAAATCCTATTTAATTGAAAAAGAAGTGGTAGATAAATCCCCTTCTGAAGTAGGGAACTAAGTCCAGGACCCAACTGCCTGCCCAGTGCAGGAAGAAATGAGAGCTCAGTCTGACAGCACAGCATGGCAGCCCTGAGAGCTGCGGGGGTCTGGGGTGACCTGTGATTTCTACTTCATTGTTCCTCTAGCATGGGACAGCACATGTGCCCGCTTCTTGAGGGAGATCCCTGGCAGAGCTGTCACATGTGGGCCCTACATGTGCGCACTCTCACTAATGTGGCAGAAGGGGAACATGGCTTGGACAGGGATGGTAAAGCACGTCTGCAAATCATCTTCCATTTCCAGTATCTTTTCTGGCCTTTCTCACCCCTGCATTGCCCCTACAAACCACAGCTGGTGAGACCATTGTATTTGCCTGTCGATCTGATCATGCCCCTCTACTGCATCACCTGGCAAACCCTGCCCAAGCCTGCTCCAGGACCAAGCCAACCACCTCTCTCAGGTCACCTCTCTGCTACCTTGGGTCCAGAGACTTCCCTTCCTGAGCCCCGTCCCTACCCTGTCCTCACCCCAATGCCTCTTCCAGTGGTTTGCTTCACTGCTGCGGGTGTCTCCGGATACTTCCAAAATACCAGAGCCCTGAAATGTCTCCTTACTTCAGCTTGGGAAAGGACTCAGTGCCCCCAAACCTTCCTTGACCCCTCTACTTTGGCTCAGATTAGCCTGGCAGCCTGCTTTTGAGCGTGTGTGGGCTTCAGGGAGGGTAGGGTGAGGGACCCGCATCAAACTTCCCTGTGTCCCCACAAGGGCCCTTAGGGCAGGGTTGCGCCTTTCCCCGCGGGGCTGTGTCCGGGGGCAGGCAGGGTTCGCGGGGCTGCGGCTCGCGGGCTCAGCTCCTCCTGCAAGTCGGGGGTCGCTCCTCCATGAATCTTGGCCGAGACGCCGCCGCACCCAGCCCGTGCCCGGCCCAGCCAGTGCGGCCAGCGCGGGGCCCGTCTCCCTTCCCAGGGACGCTCCCTCCGGGCAGCGCTCCGAGACTCCTGCGGATGCCGGCCTCCGTTCACCCCCGGACCCGCGCCCTCCAGCTGGGGCCGAGGTCACAGGGGAGTCTGCCCCGCGGCCCAGGACACGCTGACTCCCCGTGCACCCGCAGCGCGGTTATCCCGGACCAAACCTGCCCGTCTGCCCGGGCGTCGCCTTGGATTCGCATCCGGGCAGCTCTGGCAGGGAGCGGCTGGACAGGACGGACTGTCCCGATCACGTTTCTCGCACGCCCCGTTTCAGCGGTTTGAAACCAGCAAGTTTCCTTTTCCGTCAGAAAAGAAGCTGATTTCGTGTCCGATGTAAATATCGGAGCGAGGGAAAGAGCAGAGCCGGGGGCATCCGGAGCGACAGCTTTTGGAAGTTAGAAATACGTCAGCGAGTTTTAAAAGAGGATAGATAGATAGATAGATAGATAGATAGATAGATAGATAGATAGATAGATAGATAGATAGATAGATAGATAGATGGGCGGGCGGGCGGGCGGATGCATACATAGATGGATAGATGGGCGGACAGATAGAGTATATTTATTGCTTTGAAAGCTGGGGCCGTACGTTCAATTTTAGCTAGATGGACGGACGGACGGATGTTATTTGTTGCTTGAAGGCTGGGGCCCTACATTCAATTCCAGCCATCTGGAGCACGTGCCCTTGGCGGGGAATGTCCCTGAGTGCGTGCCAAGGCCCGCGGGCTGCATACGCCCCGTGCCGTCGGGACGAGGCTCCGCGCAGCCCCGCGCTGCCGTCGGCCCCGTCCCGTCCCGTCCAGCGGTGCCGGAGCCCAGGCAGCAAGTGGGCATCGCAGCTCCTGGGCGCGGGGCTGGCGCGGGGCCGCGGGGCCGAGCCGTGCCGGGCTGGCTGGGAGCAGAGCGGCCCCGGCCCGCCCCGCAGAGAGGGACCCCTGAGGCCGACGCTGCGGAGTCCGGGGGGGGGAGGGGAGGTGGCTCCTGGACTCGTCTTTTAAAATCTAATTTATTCTGCAAAAGGGCAGATGCCGGCGGGGAGCCCCGCGGGGGGCCGCCGCGCAGAGCAGCGCGTTCCCGGGCAGCGCCAGGCCCGTCCCGCAGTCCCGCGCCCGCCGAGGTGTGAATCCGGAGGCGCGGGACGGAATCAGCCCGAGGCCGGCAGCGGATCCCCGCGCGCCGCCCAGCGCCGCCGCCAGGGCCCCGAGGGCGGGAGCTGTCTGTCCGCAGGCTCTGCTCCGTCGCCTGCCCGCGGGCGCTGCGCGGGGACGGGGCGGGGCGGGCCGGACTCCCGGCGCGGGTGTTGGGGCGGCCAGAAGCGCCCGGGGAAGCGCAGCTGGGAGGGGAAGGGCGCCTCGTCTGTCCGGCCGGCGAGGACGGCCCAGGCGCGCTGTGAGCGAGACTCCGCAGCCTTGCCGTGGTGCGGGGCAGCACAGGCGCCCGGCGGGGGGGGCGCAGCAGTTGGACGGGCGGTGACCCCACTTCCAGTCTCTGCCCGGAGCCCAGGGAGCCCGGCCGGGGGCAGCGCTGCTGTCCCCAGGAGCCAGGTGTCCTCGTGCTGGGGCTGGGGCTGGGGCTGGGGCTGGGGCGGGGTTGGGCCGGTCTGAGGCTGGCGCTGGGCTGGGAGCCCCTCCTGGTCCTCCCGCTTCCCCGGCCGACGGGCCCGAGCGCGCTCCGTGCCTTGGCCGGGCGGACACGTTCCCGGAGCCAAGGGGCAGCAGCAGCCGCGGAGGCGCAGGGAGCAGCGGGGAGCAGGCTCGGCCCCGGTCCACCCCCCTCCGCGCCCGCATGTGGTATCCGGATCCTGAAGGAAGTCAACCCCGGCCCGGCCCGGCCCGGCCTCTGCCTGGCTGGGGACAGCGGGAGCAGAGACCTGGGCCGGCCCCGGGCCGGGCCGGGCTGGACAGCGGCCCTGACAGGCGAGGGACTGAGCCCGGCCCGCCTGCACGTCGGTCAGGCCCGGTGACGGCGCCCCGGGCGGCTGCGGGTTCAGTGCCGGTGGTGCCAGGCAGGTCCGCTCCGTGCTGGCCCGGGGGGGGACGGGGCCCGGGACCTGCCCGCCTCGGCCTTGGCCTGGGCTCCCGGTCCGGTGCAGCTGCCTGAGGGCTCAGGGCGGCCCTGCCGGCCGCCTGCCGGACCCGGCCAGCGCTCGGGGCCTGGGGCTGGGACGGGCCCCGCGCCGGGGCAGCTCCCCGGGAACCTTCGGCCCCAAACGGGGTCTCGGCCGCTCTGCGGGGGTGAAAAGCCCAGCAGCTCTGGGGCCTGGCGGACCCGCACGTAGCCGGGGCCGGGGTGACACACGGAGCCTGGCCCGCGCTGCCTGCTGCAGCGGGCACCGCCCGCCGTTTGCACCGCACCCGGGGTGAAGCAGCACCGCAGGGCTCCCGGGGAAGGTCGCACAAGAAGGGGCTGGAGCATTTCTGCGATCGGGGCATGAAACCGCTGCTGCAAACCCTCCCGCGGAGACCGGGTTTCAGGCAGAAATGGCCCGGGAAAGAAGGGCGCTGGCGGAAGCACATCACCCCAGCCCCTCATGCCCAGGGCCCGGCGCTTTGAGGACTGAGGTCGGAGCTGTCCCGGCCCCGCGGTCCGGCTGTGCCAGGCAGGGCCCCTTTAGCCAGTGCGACTCCCAGGAGGTGCCAGCGCCGGGGGGCGGCGGCCGGGCGGGCACTGCCCACTCCCCGTCGGGGCACCAGGCAGTGAGATTGCGCGGCCGGGAGCGCCAGGGCCGGGGCAGGGCCGAGACGCGGGCCTGCAGGGAGGAGAGGAGCCTTGTCGGGACACACGAGACGGGACACTCGCCTGTCACGGTGCGCTGCCGGGATTCACCTCGAGGGGCCGCTTGCTGCCCCGCTGGGTTGGGGGGCACGACCCATAGGAGGCCGCCGCCGCCTCCCTGCGGACCTGCCCGTGGGGAGCGGGGCATTTACGCCTCCGCGCCCAGCAGGAAAAGCCCCGGGCAGGCTCTTCAGTGCGCAGCCCGCGGGCACAACCGGGGGCCGGGATGGAGGAGAGCACAGCGGAGGTGGCTCTCGAGCAGCAGCTCTCCCCCGGCCGGGCAGGGCCCGCAAGCCCCAGTGGATCGTTCCCAGCTTCGCCTGCCCCGCATCCCCGCTGCCCCCGGCTCAGCAGCGCCGCCCGGCCCGGCCCGGCCCCGACTGCCCGAGGCCGGAGCAAGGCCGGGCCGTGGGGACCACCCAACAGAGCAGCAAGCGGCAGCTCCTGGCCCCCCGCGCCGGGGAATGCTGCCTGAGCCCCGGGCCGGGCCTGGGGAGGGGGCAGCCGAGGTCTGCCCGCTGCGCGTGTGCCCGCCGGGGCAGCGCAGCCCCGGGGGGGCGGTGTTGGTGAGCAGCACAGCCCGCCCGCCCGCCTGCCCGTGACCTTTGGGGACTTTAGGCGGGCGCTGAGGAGCCTTGGAGCCCCGACGGGGGCAGGATCCGCAGCGCCCAGCTCCCTCGCCCTAGTCCTTGGCTCCCAATTCTGGGTCCCGGGCTGCCCCCCCGCCCCACACACACACACACAACGGGGCGGCCGCTTCCCGGGGAGGCATCAGCCTGTGACGATCTTGATGTGGGAGAAACAAGCCCCAGAGGCGGGGGCGTGCGGCCGCGGGGGGCCGTGCGGGCCAAGCCTCTGCGGTGCACGTTGTCTGGAAGCGGGGAGCCGCGATCAAAGGCTCCTGTCCAGCGCTCGGCCAACGAGTCAATTACCGGCCGCTTCCCCGGGGGGACGGGGGTCCCTCCTTGCCCCGCCGCTCTCCGCCGGCCCCCGCGGGTCTGCAGGGCCGGGGCGGGGGGAGGAGCCCAGCGAGCGCTCCGGAGCTGAGGGCACATGAGCCGCCTCCGCCGCTGGTCGCATCCGTCCCTGGCGGGCCCGGCCCGGCGCGGCCCCCTCCCCCGCCCCGCGCCGACACCCCTTTGTACCGCGGCGGCTCGTGCGATGTGATTTATGCCTCTGTGCAAGGAATTGTGGGATGCCCCCCCCAGGTAAACAAGATGGAAATGCCCCCCAAAACGGGACGCAGGGCTGGGGCTTCCCCCGCACCCCGGACACAGCTGTGCGCAGCGCGGCCGGGCCGGGCCGGGCGGGACCGGGCAGCGGGGACGCCCCCGCGCCCCCTTCCCCGGAGCAGGGAGACGCCGGGCGGCCGCTGTGTCTTTAAAAGCAGAGGGCGGGGGCGGCGGGCGGGCGGGAGGGGGCCGCGGCTGTCACTTACTCGAGGGCCGCGGCGTCACGTGCGGCCGGGCTGGGGCCGCCATTGGCCCGAGGCACGTGTCGAGGAGCCCGGCCTTGCAACGTCACTCGAGGGGCTCTATTAAAAATAAGAACAAAAATCCGGAGTGAAAGTATTCCGGGGCCTGTGCAAGCCGCGCCGCGACCGGTGCCGCCCGCGCCCGCCCGCCCGCCCGCC
>JAGPOW010000261.1:249332070-249340101 GCA_030014935.1 Caiman crocodilus | reverse complement strand
CCGCCGCAGCCCGTCCGCCGCGCCGCCGGCCGGGGGACAGCTGCCCGGCGCGGGGGGCGGCTCGCCGGCGCACGGCGAGGGCGGCTCCAAAGCCCTGGCGCTGCACGGCGGGGCCAAGAAGGGAGGCGACTCCGGGGCGCTGGACGCCGCGCTGAAGCCCCGCGGCGCGAGCGGCGCCGACCTGTCCGTCAGCTCGGACTCGGACAGCTCCCAGGCCGGCGCCAACCCGCCCGGCCAGCCCATGCTCTGGCCCGCCTGGGTCTACTGCACCCGCTACTCCGACCGGCCCTCCTCAGGTAAGAGCCGCTCCCGCGCACCGCGCGCCGGCCGCATCCCCTTGCCGGCGGGTCCCGGCCGGCCGCAGGCCCCGGGGAGGCCTGTTCCTGCGGGGCGGGCGCGGGACAGGGCTGCCGGGCCGGGCCGCGCTGCGGAGGAGCCGCGCCCGGCCCGCGGAGCCCCCAGAGCCCCGGTGCCCCGCAGCCGGCACAAGCAGGCCCGGGCCGGGCCGGGCCGCGGGGCCGCGCCGAGCGGAGTCCCCGGCTCCGAGCGGCTCCCGCAGCCCGACCTGCGATTGCCCCATTGTTCTCCGCTGCGCGCCTTTGTTAAGACTTAATTCGCGGCGGGGCTCGCGGGGCGCAGGCCGAGGGGCCGCCCGTGGGTGCGGGGAAGGCGGCGGCGGCAGCAAAAATCCATCGAGAAATAACAAGCAAAATAAAATAAATAAATAAATAAATACGAATAAGGAGAGAGGCCCCGAGAGAGGAGCTGCCCCCCTCCCCCCTTCCCACCCCAGCCTGCACGAGCCGCGGCTGCCGGGTCCCGCTGGGCCGCTCCGCGTGACTCGGCCCGGGCGCTGCCCCCGAGAGGCCGAGCCCGGAGCCCCGCGCGCTCCTTTCCCCGGCGCGGGCCCCGCGGGGAGGGACAAAGCGGGGCCGGAGGCCGCGGGCGCGGGGCTGGCACTGCCTCCCCACGCCGCCCGGCCCGCATCGCCCCCCGGCTGGCTTTGTCCTCCGGCTGCGCCCCCTCCCCCCCCGGGCCGGGCCACGCGTGACCCTTCCACCCGCACGGGGAGGCCGGGCCGGGGGCGGGCTGGGCGGGGGCCGCCTCCCCCTCGCGGCACAGCCCGCCCAGCCCCGGCGCGGGGGCACGGGCTCGGGCCTGCGGCCGGCGCGGGCTCTACCTCCTGCCCACGCGCGAGCCGAGCGGCCCGGGGCCCCGCCGCCTGCCTGCCTCTCACGTCTCTCTTTGTGCTGTTGTTTGTCGCCCCGCCCGGCCGCCCCCGCACCCCAGGGCCCAGGTCGCGCAAACCAAAGAAGAAGAACCCCAACAAAGAGGACAAGCGGCCCCGCACCGCCTTCACGGCCGAGCAGCTGCAGAGACTCAAAGCCGAGTTCCAGACCAACAGATACTTGACGGAGCAGCGGCGGCAGAGCCTGGCCCAGGAACTCAGCCTCAACGAGTCCCAGATCAAGATCTGGTTTCAGAACAAGCGGGCCAAGATCAAGAAGGCCACGGGCAGCAAGAACACGCTGGCGGTGCACCTGATGGCGCAGGGACTCTACAACCACTCCACCACGGCGAAAGACGGCAAGTCCGACAGCGAGTAGGGCCGGGCGGGGCGGGCGCTGGGCGGCCGAGCTCATCCCATGCAATAATTTAAAGAGAGAATAAAGCAGGACAAACAACCCGTGTGTACAGACGAGACCAGCATCCGTAGCGGAGGGGCGCGGGGCTCGCAGAGCCCTGCGGTAGCCTGTGTAGAAGAGTCACAGGTAAGGGGCTGCTCCAAATCCCACAGATCTGACTACAACGTTATTATTATTTTGCGGGATTTCCTCCCCCCTCCCCCGGTGGGTTTCGGGTGGCTGCAGCTGGAGACGCTGTCTCGATGGGGGGGGTTTTGGTTGGGTTTTTTTTTTTTTTTTTTAACTGCTTAAGTGACATTTTTTTTATAGACTTAAGCGCTGTTTTCATGGACCTTGGACGCTGTTTTTTGGAAATTAAAAAAAAAACAAAAGGAAAAAAAAACAACTTTTGCTGAAGTCCAAAGATTTTTATTGCTGCATTTCACACGACTGTGAACCGAATAAATAGTTCTCCTATTTGTTCTCTCTCTATTTTTTTTAATTATTATTATTCTAATTATTTTATGTTGTGAGTGCGTGCGTGTGTGGGCGCGGGTGGTCGGCGTTGGGGGAGGCATTAATTTAATATTATTAATTATTATTATTATTATTATTATTTTAAAACAAAGCAGTACCGACAGGGAAAGCAACCCCAGGGCGCCCGCTGGACAGAAGGGGCCGGGCTCCCCGCTCTGTGCGGGGCTGGGCTGCGGGGTGGCAGGCAGGGCAGTTTGGGCTCGGGAGATGGAGGACAGGAGCTGGCCCTCCGGTATTTCCCCCCCTTCCCGGAGCTTGTTTGGCAAACTTTGGAGGTAAACAGCACAACTTCCGGGACCGCGTCCTAGGAAGTGAAAAAACCAGGAGCCCCTTTGCAGCCCGAAGGAGGCTCTTCTTTGTGAGGCCGGGCTGTGCCCGCAGCCCCTCTGCTGCCAGCCCGGCGCCTCCTGGGCTCTCCCCCCGGACCTGGTTGTCTGTAGCTGGAGCCTGGGGTGACTTGTGCCTCGGACACAAGCACCAGGCAGGCCGCTGTGCAACGCTGCTGGCAGCTGGAGCGGGGCCGCTTTGGGGACAGGGCTGAGCTGCAGCGCGTCCGGGGAAGAAGACGCCTCGCAGGCATAGCTAGAGCCCCTGCTGCCCGGCTGCGGGGGGATTAGGGCTGCGGGGGAAGCCAAGCGGGCCACTATTGCAGCACGACCAGCTTGTGTTATGCAGGGAGGAGAGCTCTCTCGTGTCCACTTCGGGTTAGAAAAACAGAGGAGCCCACCAAAAGCAGGGAGGGATTTTATTTCGGGGGTTGGGAGGGAGGGGGAGGAGGATCAGTAGGCTAAATATTATCCAACGACAAAAATAAATCCATCAGTTCAGAATAGGGAGCAGGTTTCAAATCAGTGGTATCTATCTATAACACCGAACAGCAACTATGAAGGGACAGTCAGTGTAAATAAAACATTTCTTGGCATTTTTGTTCGCTTGTTTTCCCTTCAGTTGATTTGAAATTGTGATACCATGTAAATTAAAGATTTTCGAGATTTATAATTTTTCTTTTTTTTTTACAAAAAGAAAAAATAGTTTTTCTCAGTTTTAGACTTCCCCCCCCCCCCGGGTTTGGAATAAAGTGTCCAAAATGTTGGCCAGGGGCACAAGCGCACTCCGGAGTGGGTGTGTGTTGTATAATAATTCAGGACTGTAGTCTCCTTGATGATTGAGGGTGAACTTCTCGCTTTGCCTTAAACCTCTTTATTTCACAGCTATAATAGATACACATTGTACATATTAGTATAAACTTAAAAAAGAAGCAAAATTATAAAATAAAAGCTGTAATTTTAAATTCTGTGAATAATCATCAGCTGCTTAGGAGACAGGATCAAATGACATTGCCTTTTAGCAAGAGAGCAAAGATTTTTTTTCAGTTTATAAAACGTGCATTTTACAATGGCAGTATCAAATATTTATAATCTTATGAAATATGAATGTTTCTATTTACAACTGTGGTCTCAAAATTGTGAACATTCTCACTGCATTTTGTGTGTTTAAATTCTTGAAGATTGCATTAAATAAAAACACTTTATTACGAAATACTCAATGTGTGGCTCGAACTGTTGGCATGGAGTCGTAGCTGTAATATTTAGTCACTCAAGCTTATTTCTGATTCAGGATCAAATTGAACGGGAGCCCGAGTTAAAAATACGAAGTGGGGTCAAACAGATTTCGATGGTGGGGCTGGCAGTTTGGGCGACTGCCCATTTTTCTAACAAACTCACCATAGTTGGGGTTTTTTATTTAATTTTTTTTTTCTGAATCACGAAGCAACTTGTTGATTTCTTGATAAATAAAATGACCCCTAAACGGTGCCCATGAGAACAAGGTTAGGGTAGCAGGGTTTAAGATTTGAAAAAAAGGAGCACGTGTTTCATCACGCACATTGTCAACAGGTTTCCCCCGTTCAGACTTCAGACTCGTCTGTCTGATACTCTGGAAAACAGATCTTGTCCACTGCAGGTGTCAACTCGAAAATTGTACAAACTCCCAAATCTGAATCTAAATGAGACCAATCAGAAGAATAGTGTCAGTATCCTATTTTTTTGCTTTTTTTAAAAAAAGAGACCTAACAGTCCTAACCGAGCAGAGCGTTTTATTATCACTTGTTAAGTTTCTGGAAAAAAAAGATAAAAAAAGAAGCCAAGCTTTTCGAGCAGTCTCGGGAAAGCAAACAAACAAACAACATGATTTACTTTACTGCAACAATAGACACAATGTCGCCAAAATATTTAAGCCTGTTTTTCCTCAGCTGGGCTGTATCATAGGAAAAAATAAGGTGGGGAGAAGGGGGCTTCTGCTCAGGATCCTGTTATCGGAGCTTGTTCCTGCGGCGAGAAATTTAAACCTAAATAAATACAAACTCGCAACCCCCCTGCTCCAGTGGAAATAGTCTCCCGCAGGCAAAACTCTCTCTTGATTTAGAGACTGGCTAGGAGAAAAATATTCCTTATTCCAGAAGCCTTGCTTTCTAGTACAACATTAGGGGTTTTTTTTCAAAAATAAGGAAGATTTTGCCCGGGACGCACGTGGTGATGATAAAAGAGGCAGATCAAGCGAACGCTTTCAGTGAGAAAACAGTGTTCTCAGTACTGCGTCTTGCAAAACTCGTGGGTGTGCGTGACAGGAGTTTCCCCACCGAAACTAGCCTGGCAGGTGAAGGGCGATCTTGGGGGGTAATTCCTTGCTGTGTGGCGTCAAAACCCTGTCCTTAGGCTGGGGGTTAGATCTGCGCTGGAAACAACCGCAGTGGCGCGAGGTGAAGGGGTGGCGCGTCTGCTGCCTCCTGCCAGCGAGCCCTGCAGCGGGGCAGCGCTGCACAGGCATTTCTTATGGACTCAGTGATGCTGCGCCGGAGGAAATGTGGCCACCCCTTAATGATGCAATCGGGCAAGCTGTACACCTGTACAACCAGGGGTCTCTTTTACAAACCAGATTCATGAAACTGCAGTCTCATCCTTTACGTATTTAGGTTTTCTTTCCAGGAGAAAATCTCAGGACGACTTG
This sequence comes from Caiman crocodilus, assembly GCA_030014935.1. NCBI lineage: Eukaryota > Metazoa > Chordata > Crocodylia > Alligatoridae > Caiman > Caiman crocodilus. The sequence goes on along the minus strand of JAGPOW010000261.1, from coordinate 249,334,933 downwards.
GCTAACTTCGTATCTCGTGCTGGATTCCCGTTAGGTCGTTCCCAGAGATATCAGCGGTATGAGGAATAGAGAAAAAATGACTTGTCGCCAATTGGATTTTATCCAAACTAAATTGCAAGTGATCCGCAGTGAGCCATAACTGTTTCTGTAACAGAGACCAGAGGCTAGACCAGTTTTACTCCACCCCCACACTTTGTTTGTAAAAGCTTGAATGAAAAGCTAGATGGGTCAAAATGCCTGATTTACTCTCCTTTTTACATTTTTTTTCACTGATCGGTACTTTCAGGGCACTTACAAACGAAGACTTCAAACCACACCACGCGGCTCCCCGCTGCTTACTGGCCGTGGAGCACTACGAAGTTACGGCTCGTGCTTTTGACGTTTAAAATTAATTGTGCAGAAATAGCTCCCGCACGCAGCCTCGCCCTCATAGCAGATAACAAATACATACACCGCGTTACATGGAAAACCTGGTCCTCAAACTCTCGGGAGCTACTTGTGCATATTTTATAACGCGTGCGAGCGTACACACGAGCAGCGGGGAGCGGGGACGTGCCCAAATGTCGGTGGAAGGTGCCCGGTGCTCATGCTCGCTCCGGGCATAACACACCCGAGCTGTGGTGCGTGTCACTGCAGTGTCCATCGCCCACATGTGTGCGGGCATGCACGGGTCAAAAACGACCTTTGGGGCACGCCTCAATTCACTGTTCCAGCTTTGAGCCTGTTCCTTTTCCACTAATAAGGCATGGATACTTCTCGCAAAGGCAGAGGGATTAATAACTTGTTTTAAATCAACAACGCAGCAGATCGCCACACACAATTGTATAAGAAAGTGTTGCAGAATCGCACGTAAAAGACTTCCGCAACTGATGTGGCAGGAAGCATCTAATTGCATGCAGTTAACTGTAGTTTTGCTTAGGAAGCCTCTAAGAGAGAGGGAAGTCTAAACCCCACGATTTGCTCAACGCATGTAACTCTGTAGTATATTTTAATGCGTTACAGCACACATGCGATACACAAACATACATCCAGGCACTATATATGCAAATGTCCTTGTCGCTGATTGTGTAATGCATATCCGAGTTACAGGAAGAAACTGTTTAGCCAGCTCGGGTTTGTGGCAAAAAGTAATTCTGCATCCCGCTGATTTAATATCCGACCTCAGCATTCAATCCCCGCCCATGCAGCTATCAGAAGTGCCCCTGGGATGTTTGGAGATCGTCTCCAAACGAACATCTGTGCTTATGAAACGCTCGGAAGAGGAAGGTGGACACGAGTTTGTAGCTTCAGGAGCACGCTGCGGCTGCCTGAAACACAGCACAACCAAACAAAGTTGCGCTGAGCAGAGCCGAGGCGAGGAGCTGCCGCTGGGACCCGCGGGCTGCACTCCTGCCGGGACACGTCGGGACAAGCGCAAGCCCGGCCTGGGAGAGCGCGGGGCTCCCCGGGCCGCCCGGGGACAGCGGGGCGCTGGAGAAGGAGGGAAGGACGGAAGGAAGGGGGGAAGGAGAGTTTTCCCAACACTTTGGGGAGCCGAGGCGAGCACAGTGCCTTGGCCGGAATCGCCCACCTCTCCCCGGGTGAATCCAGCCGGGCTTCCAGCACATTTTTGGCTCCTAAGCTCCCTCCGCAACTTGAAGGGAGGCAGTCTGGTGAAGTTCACGTTATTCAGCCCCAGACACGCTCCGGCGCACATTTGGTACCGCTGGCAGCTGAGGGTGCATCCAGCGCGGGGGACTTCGGCAGAGCAAAGAGCAGCCGTCCCTCCCCTGACATCCAGAGATGAACTGCCCGAGATAGTCCGAGGGCGAGAAAAATGCACCCCCAAGACCCGGGGAGCCCCCTCGACCCAGGCACCGGCACAGCCCCCAGCGTGCGTGGCCCCTGCACGGCTCGTCCCGCCACACCGACGTGACAAATACTGATTTGCTACTCCCCCCCCCCCCAACGCCCGCCGAAATGTCTTTCACACTGACCGAGAAATGCTTCATTTGGCTTTTAAAGTATGCTTGAAATCTGTCAAAGGTAGTTTGGAAACAGTACTCCCCCCCGCCCCGCACTAACACGTCCTCTCGCCGGGACCCGCCGGCCAGGACCTTGCAAAACAGCAACAAGAAAAGCCAAGAGCTCAACCCAGCGCGGGCAGCGCACCCGGCCGGCCTGCACGCGCAGCTCCTCGCGGGCGCGAGCCCCACGTTTCGCACCCTGTCACACATGCGCATGCACGCGCCCGGGGTCGGGGTGGGGAGGCAGGGGTGTTTCTTTGAACCCCTGCCCTCCTTCCCACGGGACCCCGCATCAGGGACGGGGTGCGAGCGGGTGCTTGCAGACCTGCCCCAGTGCCCCGGGGCATTTAAAGGAGCCAAAGCAGATCCTAAACCTGCTCGGCCTCCGACGTGTCACGTCCAGCCCAGGTTTCCTTCTGGAGCCGGACTGGGCTGCGCGTGCAGAGCCCCCTCGTCCTGCAGCACAGGAGCGGGTGTCGCGGGGCCACCGGCCAGCTGCGGACGGGGACTCTCCAGCAGGGCCCTGGTTCCCCCGCAGTAACCCCTTGTCCCCCGGTGTCCCCCCAGCCCCATCGCCCTTGCCCAGCCCCAGCCGCCACCTGGCTTTTCGCTCCCCTTACCCTCGGGCTCCCGGCGGTGCGGACACGGGTGCACCCGCACTGGCAGGCACCAGACCCCCCCCTCCCCCCATGCTTGGTGGGGGTTTTGGTGGGACACCAGGAAAAGCCCGAGGCCGGACAGCGGCTTCTCCCGCCCCGGGAAGTGTGGGTGTCCCGGAGAAGCCCGCCGGGGGCTTTGGGGGAGGCACGGGTCCGGGTCCACCTCCTGCCCCGGCAGCAGGGGCCCAGCCCAGCGCC
>JAGPOW010000261.1:249304570-249329570 GCA_030014935.1 Caiman crocodilus | reverse complement strand
GTAAAATGCTTCCTTTTACTTGTCAAGATAACTCTTTCTTGTCCTACCTTTTATTTTTCTTTTTTCTTTAAAAAAAGCTATTCATCTTATAGCCAGATGAGTCAAAATTTTGTTTTTCAAAGCAAATGTAAAGTCAGTTCTCCTTGACTGGTGCACTGGCAAGGAAAATCCTTCTCCAAACCTAGCTGCATCACAGTGTTTCATCATAGTAATGTTTGCTACTATGTTTGTAAAACATAATTTTTGTGCTTCTAACATTAGCCCTTCCTTTAGCCTTGCTTAAACTTGTAACTATGCAATCAAAATTCACATTTGACTTAGACCAAGAAGGTCCCATTTGAGAAAAATTTATTTAATTGAACAAGAAAACTAGTTGAGGAAGAGCACATTATCCAATAGTTTTGACAGGGCACTGTGATTCAGTCAACCAGGGATTTCTTCCGGTACCAGACACTGATTCTTTCTAATTCTTTCAACATTAAGACCATTTCTCAGTTCTGGTAGTATTCGTTCAGCTCACTTGATGTTACCAAAGCCAGTAGTACTAGAGTAGTGACATTTAAACTCAGTGCCTTAGTGTCCTTGTCTGTAAAATGATCCATATGACATGCTTTTTTGTGAGAATTTAGTGTTTGGAGTGAAGTGATTCCATAAAAGCAGGCCAAGAAACTGTTGTTATTTATTTACAAAACAGAATAAAGCAGGCTGGAGCATTTTCAGATCACAACATGTCAAATTGGAAGAATGATTTTTTTTATAAATAACATCTTAATTTTCAGTGGCTCTGTGTACCCATCATTCCAAAATCAGTTTAACTGTACATAGAGATTTGCTACCCCTTTATTTCAGGAGATTTTTCATTTTTAAAATTTTGGACAAATAGTTAAAATACTTTCCCACGCCCTGTTTAGATATATTGCTATTGCACAGTGACTTACCTTATTTTTAACCAAATAATTTACAGGCTAAAACTACCTTGCACGTCATACAGTATTTTAAGTCTGTGGTTCTTGAATCATGTTACAAGGACTAATGAATAAACCTGATGCAACATTAGAATTGTTATTTTATGGAGCAGGAACCTGACATGCATAGTTAATAAACCTACTTCTCATTTAGAGTGAAGGTTATTTACACAACTTCCACCGTGTAAAAAGCTTTTCAAGGAATTTACAAGCTAGAGTTCACACTAAGGCTGCTCTGAAGAACTGCTTCTGTAGCACGGAGAGAAGTCATATGGTTTTGTCTTTATTTCGATTCTATGTTTTGGTTTTATGGAGTATTATGAGAAGTGTAAAATTATATAAATATGTTAAGTTAACTATCAACCATGTTAAATATGGCTAAATGTGAGTATAATACAGGCTTTAAGGTGCAGTTTAAGACTGTGGCTCACATCTTAGTCTGAAATTAAAAGGTACTCAAGAAAAGATTAAACATCTCTGGCCTCACCTAAAAGGGTAACTGGTAGACCACTGTACTTTTCGATCATTCTTGTCTGACCTAGCGCACCTCACATGATCATATCCGGTAACTAGGATTTTGGGGGGGTTTTGTAAATAAAGCTTTGTGAAAATATGAATATTTTTAATTCTGTCTACTTCACGCTAACCCAAATTTCACTTGCTTAGATTTCAGATACATCTAAACATACGTGAGCCTGATCTCATACTGGTTTAATATTATTGATTTCAATTAATGCATTATTTATAATGAAGTAGGATTATGTTTTTAACTGAAATGTTAGGGCCCAGATCCTGAAAACACTTAAATATGTGGATAAAGAATGGCAAAAATCGATCCCACAGATGCTTGCAAGGCTAAGATTTAGAAATCTGCCCTGTCTAAATTTATGAATGCTTACTTGAATACAACATCGCCAGTTTTAGTCTGAATCTATTTAGTTATCCAGCTCTAGAATACTCACGTGATATTTAATATGCCTCAGCAGCTCATGTATCTCTACTACTACCTGTAGCCCCAATTATCCCCTCTCATTGCAAACCAGTGGGAACCGACAAACAAATTGACTCCTTCCTCCATCTCCACAGGGCAAGATCTGCACATGGAGGGTCCCTCCTTACATTTGGTTTTTAAGGGTATAGTCAGACCTGACTATAATTACCTGTTCACACAGGGTCTGGTTCTGCACCACTGAAGTCAGTGGGAGCTATGCCATCCAGATCAGTGGGAGCAGGATTAGACTCCCAAAGAGAATATCAACAGGGGAAATAGTTTCATGAGCAAACACAAATTTACTCTCTGACCTTGCAATTATCAGTGTGTTCCAGTTTTGCTGGTTTCTTATTTAGACATTCAGATTTCAACATTATGCTAATCTGTTTCTGAAATAAGTATTTTTGATCACGTCACCTAACATTGTTTTGTCTGACAGTACTGCATAAAAATAAGCTAGAGGGTCTGTTAGGTAAGTACGAGCTTAAAAATGGGTGTCATCTCTTTAATTAAAAAAATCATTCATATACAAAAATACAATTATATTATTTGCAAATAATATTAAATGTCTGCCTTAAGCAGCTACAAGCCAGAAAATGAACAGATAGAATTCTTCCCCGAAAAAGGACTAAAAATAGCAGACATCTGCTCCTTATGTACACTCTCTGTCCTATCTTATTATGTTTGGTGGGAGGAGAGAGCAGGGAGGAGTATGTACTTCCCTTTATTGCAAGGGCAACACAGCTAAGAAATCATGGGCTGGATGCTATTCTGTATCACCCAGTAAAGACAATGGCTAAGTTCTGAACGCCATCAGTTAGGGACATGGGAACTACTGCACAAGATCAGCCCTGTGGTCCCTCTATTCCATTAACTTGTCCCTTATACTGGGCAGCAGCAGACAATGCAGAAAGTGGTACAGGAAACCTTGCAGTAGACAGATGCCGCATAACATGGCCCATAAAGATCTTATCCAGATCAAAATTAGTTTAAGCCAGTTTGGGTAGTCAATTATTATGAGCAGATTTGCACAGTTACAGCAGGGAAAAAGTGAAGACTGATTACACAGGTATAAGCAAGGGTATAATTGGCCTGTGGAGTCTTTATGGTTGACCAGGCACAGGCATCTCCATATTATGTATCTTTTAATTAATTTATATGACACCCAGATGCTATGGTATTGATAAAATTCAAGAACCTGGATACACAGGCAGGAATAACAGAAGCAGGAAGGATTGTAGATTGACTCAGATACCTAGGAAGTTTGCAGTGGTGGCAGACAGAAAGATGACGTATTTACTTACAAACAGACCTGGACCAGAGCTGGAATGTATTAAGACACAATCTACTAGATTTTCTCTTCATTTACACCTGCATATATGGATCTATCAAATCAATGGAGTCACACTGGTGCAGAACTAGTGTAAAAGGCTGGATAATCAGGCTTACTAACCTAGAATCCCCCTTTTCATTTCTGCAGACCAGAGGCACTCTCTAAGGTTCAAATTCTGTCCTTTGCTCTTCTGCTTTACTGGCATGTAGTGGGAGATAAATTGCAGCTTGCTAATGCTATCTATGGACTTAATCCTTTTTCAACCAGAGTCAATGGCAAAACTTCTTGCAGGATCATAACTATGCATGATTCTAAACATCACAAAAGCTTCAAAACTGAGCAAAAAGAAACAACTATTGGCATTTCCTTGGCCAGAACCTTAGCTGGGTTAAATTGCTGATTTTGCCCACTTAAGATATCGTGGGCCAGATGCTGGTCTCCACTGTATGAGATTCCACAATATTTCCACAGTTGTAACAGACCAGAATTGGTATGCATCAATGCAACAGGAAATCGGTGGCAATATTTTGGATTTGTATTGTGAGAGCAGATAAGAATCTGTCCCTATTTTTGTAATTCAAACTAGAAAATCTTGATTTAAAAAAACTGTGTGTTCACTGTATGGCTTTGCAGCGCTTTTTGGCTAAGACAAGAACAGTCCCAAAAATGTGTAAATTCAATATTTTTCCCTATTCACAAGTCTTAAGCTCCCTAAATAACTAATTGTTCATTGCGCCTCAAATAAAGTATAATCTACAGACAAGGTGGTGCAGAAGTGTGAAATGACACACTATGCTCAAATAAGCAAACACCCACATCTAACAACAGGCAGAAAATGTTTTCATAATAAGAGTGCATAAATTACCCCAGCTATTGGAAAAGCTCATACTTGCATTCTAGGAATCACATAGCAAATGCTCACAAGAGCTGATATGCTACTGCTATGATTATGCATACCTTCTCTGCAGTAATTATAACATGCTTATATAAACATATCAAAATGTTTAGAAAATGACAGTAGGCCTATAGTATTGCTTTATTCTTTAGTAAAGTGTGCTTGGTTCTTTCCTTTGTACCTATAAAACATTTAATTACAAGAAGATTATGAAAAAGACCTACATTTGGAAGAGAAAACATGAGTGGAAAAGACAGGGGAAAAAAGATTCACATGACAGTCCAGTTCAGGGAGCCAAAATGTGGAGTGTTTAGTTAGCGGCAACTTACCCCATAGGCAGAAACATTATATAATAATGAATAATCATATTTGGAAGGAAGATGAACAACATATATGCATATAGATAGATAGATATACACACAGACACACTTACTTATGCTCTTTCACATACATACACACATATACATGAGAGAGAGAGATTAAGAGCATAAATAATAAGTATTGGTATTGTACAATAAACTTTAAAAGAATAATGGGCAAGATTTTCATATCTTGGCTACTAGTACTTTATTCTACATAAAAACCAAAAGAAGCACCTAATTTATTAATATTATGGTCATATTTGTGTCATGTTGTTTTTGGGAGCATGGCATTTAGCCAGAATCCTTAATAATTTGAAATTGAAAATGGAAAGAAGTGCCTAGCCTAAGTTAAGTAAGGATGTCGAGGATTGGCTTAAAAATAATTTGTACTTTTTATGTATTCAGAGAAGCATGTGTGGCAAAAAACTGGGGTAAAAATAAGCTTTAAAAAAAAGATATAATCTACAAAATCTACCTAGAACAGGATGGCGCATAAAAGGTCTATCCCATACTCAATAGACTAGAAGCTTTTAACTATATTTTTAATAATACTGATATTGATTATACTGTAATTGATATAATGTTTCTTATGTGTGGTGTTGGATCCCATTTTCAATTTTTATGTGAAGTAAAGCAGTTATGTAATTTCACTGGTGTCTATGGATGGACCCAGGAATTTGAAAAGTGGGGGTAGGAGGAGGTGTAGGAGATGCCACCAGTGCTACAGGGGAGGTTGCAGCCTCCCTTCCCCTCCCCTCCATAGGCAGACCATGCCACAGCAGAAGCTGCCAGGGACTTTTTGAGGTCCCTGAATCAGGTAAGAGCAGGGGCGGGCAAAATGCGGCCCAACAGGCCATTCTATCCGGCCCGTGAGGCCTCGAAAAATTTTAGAAAATTAATATTTATCTGCCCCTGGCTGCCTGTCATGTGGCCCTCAATAGCTTCTCAAAACTCAGTAAGTGGCCCTCCACCCGAAATAATTGCCCACCCCTGGGTAAGACCCTCCCCGCACTGCTCTCAGAACCCCTTCCCTCCAGTGCAGGCTCTTCTGTTCCTCTCCCATTCCCTTCTCCCCCTTCCACCAGGGGTTGTCTAGGACTGCCTCTGTGTTCAAGAAGGGAAAACCAGCAGGAGAAATGCAGTGGAGGGGGAGGGAGCAAGAACCCAGCACCCTGTGCTGCTGTTCTCTGCAACTGGCGTTCCCTAAAACTGGCTGGAGCATTAGGCTTGCAGAGCAGTAATCAATGACTCGATGTCTACTTGGCAGCTGGTATCAAGTGGTGTGCCCCAGATGTTCATCCTGGAGCTGGTTTTGTTCAATGTCTTCATCGACGAGCTGGACAATGGCATAGAGAGCACCCTCAGCAAGTCTGCAGATGACACCAAGGCCGGGGGGGAGATATGCTGGAGGGCAGGGCTAGAATTCAGAGTGACCTGCAAATTGGAGGATTGGGCCAAAAGAAATCTCATGAGGTTCAACAAGGACAAGTGCAAAGTCCTGCACTTACAACAAAGCAGTCCCATGCACCAGTACAGGTTGGGGGCTGACTGGCTGGGCAGCAGTTGTGCAGAAAAGCATCTGGCATTATAATGGACAATAAGATGAATATCAGCCAGCAGTGTGCCCTTGTTGCCAAGAAGGCAAATGGCATACTGGGTTGCATTGGTAGGCATGTTGCCAGCAGGTCAAGGGAAGTGATTATTCCCTTCTATTCAGCACTGATACAGACACATCTGGAGTCCTACGTTCAGTTTTGGCCCCCCCCACTACAGAAAGGATGTGGACAAATTGGAGAGCATCCAGAGGAAGGCGACAAAAGTGGTTTGGGTCCTGACTTATTAGGAAAAACAGGGAACTGGGCTTATTTAGTTTAGAGAAGAGGAAACTGAGAGGGGATTTAATAACAGCCTTCAACTACCTGAAGGGGGTTTGAAAGAGGATGGAGCTGGACTGTTCTCAGTGGAGGCAGATGCTGGAATGAGGAGGAGTAAGGATCTCAAGTTGCAGCAAGGGAAGTTTAGGTTAGATATTAGGAAAACATTTCTCACTAGGAGGGTAGTAAACCAGTGAACAGGGTACCCACAGGGGTTGTGGACTCTTTATCCTTGGAGGTTTTTAAGACCCAACTAGACAAAGCCTTGGCTGAGATAATCTAGTTGGGGCTGGTCCTGCTTTGAGCAGGGGGTTGGACTAGATGACCTCCAGAGGTCCCTTCCAACCCTACTTTTCTATTTTCTATGATTCTTTGATTCAACAGCAATTTTAACTTCCTTTTTTAACTGTCACCAACCTCCTGAATAAATGATTTCTCTCCCATTCTGAAATTTCATTCTGTATGCAAACAAGTACTTAAGGTTATCAGTGGACTACAAACTGAAGAGCCCACAGTGTAAAGATGATGCAAAAAAAAAAAAGGTTGCTGTATTAACAGGAGGGTTAATCTGTGCAAGACACAGGAGATTATTCTGTTCTCCTTGCAGCTGGTGCATCCTAAATTGGAGTTTTGCATCCAGTTTTGTGTCTCACACTTCAGGAAATACGTAGACATATTGGAAGGAGTCCAGCAACAAGGATGATAGATTTAGAGAAGAAGACCTATGAGGACAGGTTGAAAAATTTAGGTTTGTTTAGTTTAGAAAAGAGAAGAGTGAAAAGAAACACAATAATGGTCTTTCAATGTGTAAAAGATTATTATAGGGATGATCATGATCAATCATTCTTCAGGTCCACTGGAACAAAGACCAGAAATAATCATCTTAATATTCACTGAGTAATAGCTAGCTATTAGGAAAATCTTTCTGACTATACAGATAATAAAGACCAGAAATGCCATGGATGCTATAGATTTTTAAGAACAGGGTAGATAAACATCTCTCAGTGGTTATCCAGGGTATTAATCAATTAAATCAATTAAAGAAAATTGACACAGAGCAAAATCAGTGCCTTCATAAGCTCCTGTTATATAAATCTTCCCGCAATTCCCAGGACCTTCACCATAGGCTCCAACTTTTATTTTTTGGGAGGGGAAGGGCCTAAGATGATGGACATGTGGAAAGTTTTATGCATTTCAGGTGACAGCCTTCTTCCCGAGGCGGGGGCAGGGCCCTCGGGCCCCCACGTATCTGGCTCCTCCGAGTCCTTCCCGCATTGGTATGTACCCCTGACTTCTGTCTTACCTTGCCTACCGATTGATTCTGCAACTTGTACTTATTTCAGTGGCATGACTGCTGAGTGGTACCAGTATCTCAGTCCTTTGTAGCCTAGGCCCAGTATACCTAAAGACCACTTAAAACTCTGAGCTAGAAATCAGGGCCAAGAGAACTGTTCCTCAAGCAAAATGGATCTTTCTGTGTAGTGGGGAACTGCAGCATGAATGCCCACAGGAACTACAGATCACGACAAAAGTTATCACCTAACTCACCTAAGGATGAGGTGCTCATTGACCCCATGCCGTCTCTAACAAACGAAGAGTGGTTAGGACAATCAAACGGGGCTGGGGGAGGTAGGGTGATGGGAGTCCTGGATCCTAGTCCCATTCCATAGTTTGTATTCAACTGTTACCAAATAAAATACAGTAAAAGCAGACACTGCGTGTAAGTCCCCCCCCATGTCCAGCCGGCTAGCCAGGAACTCCAGTTAATAGAAATGCTGGTTAATAAAATGCTGGATAACAGGGCTTTTACTGTATTTTGCATTTTTGGGAAAACATCTGTATATTTTTTCACCTGGCTCTCCTTCTTAGTGAGGGAAAATGCTCAACCAAGTCTACTAGTAAGGCGAGAAGTATGTTAGAAAAGACAATACCTTTTTTTAAAGTGACATTTCACGAGCCATAAGTCCTGGAGAATCATGAGGAAGTTGTGTGAATCCACATTGTGAATCCTGTCTCCAGCACTGATGCAAAGCATGCCTTTAGACCAGCACTAAACTCCCATCTGAGGGAAAAGAAGAGATGTGTCTTTAGACCACACTCCTTCACATGGCAAAAACATAACACACACACACACATACACACACTCAGAAAACCATTGGATATTGAAACAAGTGCATCATTTCATTGAATAAAAGGAATAAATAGCACATATTTAAATACTTGCATCACTTAACAAAGCTTCAGCTCAACATACCTTTCTGTTATGTTGCTAATTTCCCTGCCAATACAAGATTGATTGCTACAGTGCATTCTCAGTTGCTTTCTCCAGTACTTTGAATTTTCCAACACTTCCATTGGCAAAACATCCCAAAGAGATCTCAATGTTGAGAAGGGTTTGAGACATCAGATCCAAATTTGCCAGTTGTACATTGATCTCAGCGTTCAGAACTGTGCCCCTTCCCTCCTCCGATCCCTGGTTGATGTTGGGGCATTTCAAATATTTGCAGACTCATCTGTCCTGGAGCCCCGAGTTACTGTTCCTCTGTGCTGAACTTTGCATGAATCTTTTGGTCAGGGCCTGGATTCGTTAGTACTTTGGGACACCAGAAAACTTCAGGATGTCCTGCAAATCCTTCCTGCTAGGTGGGCTCCCCCTGCTTGACTCCTCTTCGGGACCTTCTCCCCTGACACCAACACGCTCTTCCTGCTTAAAAGGAGCAACTGCAAATTAAACAAGCTTACTTCTTCCTTGTGAGTCCTGGTCCAAAGGGTCTCTTTGCTGGGCCATGTGGGGGGTGTCTCCAGCTGAGACACTCTCATTCCTCTTCCACCTCCTTGTTGCACTCACATCGCTAACCCGCGTATCCCCCCAAGCTGTCCTCCTGCCCTCTCCTCCGTCGCCCCTTCGCCCACAGTTCATTTCCCCCTCAATTCCCCATGGTTTCTCCCCACATACACTCCCTTGCCCTCTGCAGGGCCTGGCTCTGAGCGATGCAGGGTGGGGGTGGAAGGACATAGCCCCTCACAAAGCCACCAGTGCTCCCCATGCCTCCCGACACCCCCCAGCCAGACACCACCCTCTGCAGCCCACGAGGGGGCTCTGAGCTGGCAGCCCCCCTGGCCAGGCTCTCCAGCCCTCCCTTAGCTTTCCCGATGAAAATTTCAGGCTCACCCCAGTGCCCAGCCCTCATTCCCCTGCTGCATCCTCAAAGCCTGTGCAGAACTGTGCCCTTCTCCATCCTCAGGCTGTGTCCCTCAAGCCCGGTACCTTATCTCCTTCATCGCAGGAGGAGCTGGGCACAGGACTGGCAGCCAGATCTCATGCTCTGAGCATGGCTCAGCCCCAGCCCACCTGGGCAGGAAGGAGACCCCTGCTCAGACCTCAGAGTTGGAAGGGGGAGCTGAGCCTGAGCCTGCGTGGGAGGCCGTAGTGCAAGGGCTGCATTTCAGTTTCCACCTTCTCCCTCAGCTCTCTGGTCGTAAATAGCAGCGCATCCCTAGCACCGCTCGACTGCTCAGCACCTCTGGGTGCCTGCAGAGGTGCAGGGATGCTGCTTTGCTAGCATGTCAGAGTCACTCTAATTAAAGCACCCCATCCCCACCCCAGGGCATGTGCAACGACATCCTCTGATTCCAGCCCGTCTGCCTCCTGCCTTCCCCACAGGTATAGGCAAAAAGCAGCGATAGGTATAGGAAAACACTTCTCTTAAAACAGTGGCTGTCAACATTTTCAGACTTCGTTAGCCCCAAGGAGTCCCCCAGAAGATGCCAAGTCTTAGTTTTTACTCATTTTTTGACTCCAGAAAAATACTGGAGCAATTCTTCTGTTGCAAAGATGTCAAAAGGACAATGGCAGGTCCGAGTGGGTGCCAATGCGTGCACGCAGGAACTCCAGTGCATCAGAGCAGGCTCAGTTAATTGAGTTTACTGGTGTGTGGCAATTGCTGCACTCCAGCAGCCCCCTGCATCTCAGGTATCAGCGTCCCCATGCTTAAAAATGGTGGCAGGGCACTTGGACTAAACCTCATTCTACAAGCTTAAGAGAAAGTGTCTCAGCTGCCATTTTTCAGCGTGGCGATGCTGATCCATGAGATGTGGTGGCACTTCAATTAGAGCAGCTCTTGTAGCCCCTCTAATTAAAGCACTGCCCCCACCCTAAGAGCATGTGTAAAAGTGCCCAATGGTTTTGACACGATGAATACCTGTTTGAAATCTCTGGGTTTAGCTTGTGAATCATGTGTAGGTATTTGTATACCGAACAGTGCAAAGATTGTACAGCACCTCTGGAAGGATCTCAAGGCATCCCAGGTGCCACAGCACTCTGGTTGAGAATAACTGCCTTAAAATTACTCCCAGGATCCTCTGAATCCATTTACATTAGCTTTATTCCCTCCTCGTGGTTATCTCCTCTATTCCTACTCTTTGCTATACGGCTGAATGATCCTTAAATTTATTAAAATCATACAAAATTAGGGCTGGAAGGGACCTCAGGTGATCATGTAGTCCAATCATCTGCTCAAGGTAGGATCATCTCTATCTAAACCATCTCATAAAAATGCCGTTTAATCTATTCCTAAAATTACACAAACAACTTAATTGCACAACTACAAAGCACATTGCCCCAAACCACCAGGAATACCCTAACCTGCCACAGGTAAAGCACAAGGGTACCGTTGATGTCCTTTCCCTGCAAGCGTTGTTAAAATACACTTAAGAGATCCAAGAAATAAGACCACACGCCCTGCTACACAGGGAGGCGTCTCCCCAACTTGAATGTGAGATAGAGCTTTTCCCTGATCTCAGATGCGGCAATCAATCTGACCCTGAGCAGAGGGCAAGATCCTCTCATCTTCCTGTTTGAGCGCCAGCGCAGCTCTTTACTGGAGAGGTAAATCTGCTCTTATGCAGATGCTATGTTCTGAGTCTTCTCCCATCCAAGAAACCTCTGGCCCACCCGCAACAGTGCTTTAGCTTGTAGATAAAAACCTAGCTAAAGGTCTCACTCAGGCTGGTAATCAACCCATTTTGCACTGAAGACAGGGGCTTTATCACTGCTAATTAGTGCTGATTAGTCCTCTAATACCCTCCTACAGTTTGTCCTGTGTGTTCAGATAGAGGGGCCAATTCTCTTACCACTCCCCAGAAGGTATGACAGAGCATCTCAGTTTACAGCAGCAGAAAGGGATAAGAAGCCTTCAGAAATCCTAGCGATGTATGTGACTTAAGCACAAGTAACAGCATGATAACTCAAGTGTGACTTTACAACGTGGCTGTGCAGATCTGGGCCAGGCTAAGCCTCAGACCTGGCATTAGTCACCTAAGTGTCCTACACAGTGAAGAACTACCCTTACCCTGTTCTCTGTGAAAACTCAAATCAGCCTCCATCTTGCACATAAAACAGCACCACAAGCAGATGCATAAGGTGTCCCCATCCTCTTTCTTGCCTGATGCTGCGGCTGTTGCTTTCTACTGCTTGTCTCCTTTTTTCTTGCCAGAGCACTAGTGTTAACTGTACAGACCTCTCTAGTTGGTCCTACAGCTGCCGTGGTGGACTTGCTGCACATACCTCATATCCTGTTCTCTCATTTGAGATGAAAGTGCTATTGTGCTGAGTTAGACAGCATTTCACATGGCACCACCTCATGGGTAGTGTGTTCAGTTCAAACAAGACAGGACAACAAAGGACAGACAGGGATCAAGTATGCTGCAGTCTTTCCTCAGCCAGCTCATCCTTCTCAACCCTACATGTCTCCACCTCTGGGGGCCCGCTATGGAGCCGCAGCTCCAAGCTTTTGGGATCCATGGGTACCTCTCAGTTTAGAATCTGCATCCATATTCATCTCCCTTTGTTCATAAATCAAGCCTGCCAGCCTCTGAGTTATTTTTCTTGTTCTTCTCTGAGTAATTTTCAATTTGTCACTATCTTTCAGTTAAAGTGGTGCCCATAATTTAAATACTGCAGGAGTCACTGCACAAAAGCCATATATAGAAGAATTATTACCTCTTTGCTCTGTGATGTGATGTCTTCAGTACAAAATCCAATTGGCCTTTTCTGCTGCCATAGCTCAAGATAAATTCGTGTCTAATTTATTTTACACTATCATCCCTAGATCACTTGCAGCATTGCTGCTTCATGGATTCTTTTATCACTGATTGAATATCTGGCTTTTTAGATTATTTTTCTACAAATGTAGTGACTTTCTTTGGTAGTGTTGAAGTGATGTAGTTGGGATGGTCCAGGAACTATGTAAGAGGCAAGAATTTTTGTGGATGCTACCTTTATTGCTCCAACTGCATGGTTGGGTTACATTTATACAAGCCTGTGGGTATCACAGTACCCTTCATCAGGTCTCACTTTCTTGTCTACTTGGCATCTCATTTTATTCTCCATTTCTATATTCAGCCTCCTTTCCTAGTCCTCCTGATTTAGTTTAATTGACACACCGATCAAGGCATTATTTATTTCCTCTTTTTGATGATGAAGTGATCTTTGAGCTGGGGTCTGAGGTCCAACCTGGAAAAGGTGTATTCTGCTAGTGCAGGCCCCCCTTGAAGGCACTGTAGCTGCGCACACTACAGGAGCTCATTTGCACATTGCAAATTACAGGACTGAGATCCGCCTTTAGTACTCCACCCCTCATTGTTCCCAGTTCAGTTCATTGCCCATCCTCATCTCTCATTGTCTACAATAATTTTCCCATCCGTCATTTGAAGCCGAGACAATTTGAATTAATTTTACAAGTAAAATGTTGAGAAACTGCAGTGAATGTTTTATTAAAACCAGGGGCCCAACTGCACGCTCCTCAGTTATGGTCCTATATACTCACACAGTCTCACGGACTTTGATTGTTGTTTCTTAATTCATTCACTTTGTAATTCTATATGGAAGAAATCAAACTTTCTTGTCAAGGTATATTCTTCATAACGTCATGTTGCATATTAACCTGTAAGATAACCTGATCCTATTCCTACTGAACTCAGTTGAAAGCCTCTCACTGACCCTAGCTGATTTTGTATCAAGCTGTAAGATTTGTCTACATGGGGAAATTGATTGGAATAGCTTTGTGGAAAAAGGCCATTCACAATAGTTACTCCAGAATAGCTCCCTGTGTGGATATTCTGTTCCATAACAAAAGTTACCTTATTCTGGAATAATTACTGCACTCAGAAAGCACACTAATTATTCTGGAATAAAGGCTATAACATCCACACAGGAAGACTCAGGGAGCTGTTCTGCAGTAGATAATGCTTACTCTTCAGCTGGTTTTCTGTTCAGTTTCTCCATGAAGACATACCCGAAGTGGCGCTTTTTTCCCCTTAACATTTGCTCCATTATTTCAACAGTTTTGGATGTTTAGTTCTCTGCATGCCAAAAAACAGGGATAATTTTTAATTTTTTCAGTTCTGGTGATGGTGCCTTTTTAATTTTTTTTCAGTAAAGCCTCAATTCTCTAATTTTTTTTTTAAATATATAATTATCAGTTTTCCAGGACATTTATTAACCAATTCTCTTAACATGAGAGGGTGAATGGACTAAGTACTGGTTAATTTATAGATGTTCACATTTTCTAGAATCACTTTTTCTTTTGTGTGCATGCCAGTTTTGACGATTTCTCTTCGCTTGTGCACAATCTACAGATATTCCAGTGAATAAGTGTGCTTGCAGGAATGTTTGTGAAACAGCAAGTTTTAAGCATACGTGGGTGAATATTCCTGGAAAGCAAATTGTGAATATAATGGTAAGTAAACACTCTGGTGCTCTGATTCAGAGTATTACATTTATTTGGCCAGGGAATTTAAATATAAAATATAAACAATTTTCTTTGCACCAAAAACTAACTACCACGGCTTCAATTCTGAGTTAGGAATACGTCCAATAAACCACGCATGCACAATATACAGCCTGCAAATAATTCACAGAAATTACTTAGCAAAAATATTTAATAATCTCCGATTATGCCACCTGGTCTCTAGCAATTTACAAACAGTAACCTATGAAAGGTTAATTGAATGCATTATTTGCTCTATAATTTACCAAATTTCCATCCTTTCTTTGTTAGTAATTATTTTACTAGCTCTTCAGCCATTCTTATGGCACCTGATCAAACTTTTTTTCTTTATTTTTCTTCTTAAAGTATTTTTAAAAAGAGATTCCGTAGCCCAACAATTTTGGCTTCACCTTTAATTTAATCCCATTCCTAATTAATTAAATGGTCCTATGTTTCTCCAGAACAGTTTTTTCCTTTGATATAGGTTTTAAAAAGCCCCTTTTAACTTTTGTAGTTAACTTGAACTTCTTCCCCCTATCATTCTTTCCCTATAATACCTCACTGAATCTGAGTGTACTTGTTTGATTTCTTTCCTTGCCCTCTCTTGCCTTCTCATCTCAAGCACAGGTTTTTTTTAATTAAAAAAATTAAAAGCCTCAGATCTTTGAACAGTCCCTTATGAAGCCACATTGGCCGCTTCTTGTTCTTTCCATTCTTCATTTTCAGAGGAACTGCAGTCTCTTGCAGCTTAATTATGGTTTCTTATGAGTCCCCCTGCTTCCTTTCACACTGGTGGCTTTCACAGTATCCCTCATCTGCAGTCTGCTGCTTTTTTAAATACAGAGTTTGGCAATATGATTTCAGCACAACTGTAATTAAAATACTCTCTACCCACTTACCTTTTGTCTAGACCTTTTGCTTTTTATCACCTTTGGATTAAGCACCTTATTCAGAAACAAGGAGATGCTAATGCTTTTGTTATTTTTCATACCAATTTTTATTTTCCTTATCTTCCAGCAACTGTAGTAAAAGACTGCAGATACCTTAGCTAATTATGTTACTCCATTTTGGAAGTCAAGGGCTAGATCCTGAGCTGGAGTAAAGCATCATCATCTTCATCTTTATTACAGCTAAGCTGATTTAGCCAGACTCAGGATCTGGCCTGAGGTTTCCACTTGCATTTGCTATAGAGCTCAAAGCACTTCTTCTCACCTCATACTTACTGACAGTGTTGGCACGCTGGGGGAGTATTTCCAAACTGCCTGTTTTTTTTTTTCTATATACAAACCTGGAGAGCTCAAACTTTTAGAATTAATTTTCCATTTCTATTTTGTGTCATGGATATACTTTACTTGAAATAGGATGAATCTGTCTGAATTAAAATGGAAAAAAATACCAAACTGATGACCTCTTGAATCTTGTTTGAGCACTTGAGTACCTAGTAAATACTGCTCTATGAGTTTTTGCAAACATTATTTTCCCTTGGTTTTTTTTTCTCTGCTAGCTATCCACCCATACTGCTATCCCTTTGCCTTTTTTACCTCTGGTGCACATCATATTTTGGAATATGCTGAACTCCAGAACGAGAGGTTGGATTACTGCTCTGATCACGCTGCCTGTATTCTGATGTCGTCTACCTCCTTGCAGGCCTGTGACATTTTGTTCACATTCGTTTAAAAGAGAGTTTGGTTTGTCATAATTTGTTTTTCTTGCATTGGTCAATTATAAGTCGATGGCCTAGATCCTTAGCTGCTGAAGATCTGATTAGCTCTAGTGGCTTCACTGGAATTATGCCAATTTACACCAGCTGAAAATCTTGCCTAATGAGTTTAATACCAGCTTCCTATAGTTTCACTTTTTAATCTTACTGGCTTTGCTGTTTTAATACCATCTCTTGCTTCTTTTATCCATGGAGGTTCTGCCCTGCAGTTTTCCTTGAGCTGCCTACTTTGCTGGTAGGACTTTGCACGCTTGTGTGTTCATTCTCGATAGCCAACCCCGAGCAGTGCTGAGATTCATTTCCTCTTGTCGTGACAATTGTTCAGATTGTTTGCCACTTAACGCTTGGATGATTTCTCCCTCTGCTGCCTGTAATTCCTCGGTTGCCTCTCAGCATTTTGGCTACTACTCGTTGGCCGAGACACATACCAAGGTTTCGCTCTTCCGACGTCCTCTTTGGTGAGATTTCCCTCTGCCTTTTCAGCAAATTTTCTGCCATTTGCTTTTCTCCCAGTTCTCCACTGGAGTCTGGAGGATTGACATAGTGAGTCAGTGCTGTGTGGGCTAGTTCATTTTGACTTCCAATCCTTCTGGACTTTTTCCTTTATTTTCACTCAATGTTGGCTCCATTCGGCCACTATGGCAACTGAATACATAACCTTTTTCAGTTTCTGGCTCTTGTCTTTTCTGTTGAAGGGCTCCACTAAATTGGTTTGGATAAAAGTGTTACATCTATGGAGATACCAGAAGACAAGTGAAAGTAGCACCAGGGGGCTAATGACTTTAAAATGTCCATTTCTGGTATAAGAAATATGAGAATCAAATGATAAATATGCTAAAGATTCATACAGAATATATTGATAATTACATGCCATTTATGGGATATTTTTTTTTGTTTGACTTAATGAAAATCACATGGAAATATGGAAAAATCAGCATTTATATGGTCAAAATGACAGCATGTGTGTTTGGTTTTATTTAGTATTGTTTTTGCAAAATAAGTTGAAATCCCTCACCCCAGTAGAAAATGCAATTGGCAAATAAATGGCACAAAATGTTCAGGGGTGGGCTTTTTCAAAAGGTGCCTCCATAAATGACTTAGGAACACAAGTCCTGCTGAGGGTTATTTTGGGCTCCTGATTTATTTAGGCACTTTTGAAGACTGTACCTTAAGGGACAAGCTGAATCTCCATGCACACATGAGCAAGTCTACTCCTATGAACTCCTCTGATCTCAAGTTAAAATTATTTATGTGCATAAATGCTTTCAGGACCAGGGCATTTCTTTTTACTGAAAAATTGAAGGGAGTCATTTTTTTATGATTCATGTCCAAACCTGCTACTGCCATGTTTGTTTCAACCTGTATAAGAAGAAATCTGTCTATCAATCTATCTATCTATCATCTCCTTCTGTGGCTCCCAACCTAACAGTAATTACTATATCCTCATGATCACCTTCTGAGATATTATCTCTATTTCATAGATGGCAAAACTGAGGCACAAGATGGTTAAGGGTCAGATCTAGCAAAGGCACCTGACCCTTAATGCAGAATCTAAGCTCTCAAGATAGGGATATTTGCTTTCCATAAAGTGCTTGTGGTGAATAAAATGCTTCAGAACAAACCAACCATCCCACCACACTGAGCTATCTAAAACCATGAAGGAGAAGTGTGTGTCTATAATCCTATCCCTTTCCAGAGCTTATAGACACCTAACTCAGGGCTTCTATCCCCTGGGAGTCGCAGCCTGGGATCCCCTTCTGGGAGTCTGAGAGTGGTCACCTTCAGCTATTTTTTTGAAGAACTGAGTAGAGTCCACTCCTTTCATTTAAGACCTGAGCAGAAGAAGGGGTGGCGATGGTCTCCTCCTTTCGTATACCAGTCTGGCTGTTAGAGAGATTACCAAGGAGATGCAAGGAGACACATGTCCAGAACCTTTCTTAGCCTAAGAGGGGTCAACATACACCCACCCAGGACGTGGAAGGTCTGGGTTCAGTTTCCATCTGAGGTTCAAACCTATGTCTTCCACCTCCCAGGAAGTAATTTTGTCCAACGACTGTTTAATGTGAAGAAGGCAAGATACAAATGCAAAGATAGGGTAGAGCTGCACCTTATAGACTAACCAAAAAGAAAAGAGTCGACCTTTTTCTATTTCCCAGTGGAAGTAGGATTGTCAACTAAAGGGCATCGTTCTGTCTAAAAATGGATAAAAATTGCAAAAGTAGCATTTACACGATTTCTAAGAGGAGAAAGTTTGGCTCAGGAAGGTAGCGATGAAGGTGGAACAGATGGCCGAGAGCCCTTGAAGTGGCCAGTTGAAGAGGTAAGTTCAGTATCACCTCACTTGAGTGAGGGGAAGGAATGGTTAGCATGGTTACTGTAGATCCTGGTATGTTAGGCCTCCCAAGCTGCAGTCACAAGTTGGAAAGAAAGGAGGCTGATGGAGGCAGTCACAGGTCACTAAAAACACAAGTCCTGTTCCAGTGACATGGACATGGTGGCCAATGTCCTGCTGCTGTAAAGGTTTTTGAAAAATACTTTGGAGATCTAAGGAAGAAGGCCATGCCTCTCCTTCCACACACACACACAGATACATATACACACACACACACACACATAGATACAAATACACACACACACACACACACACACAGAGTCCACACTAACCTAACCAGGGGGTACAATTCCTTCATGGCACCAAATACAGCAATTAGTCTGACCCTGAGTGGATGGGAAACACCTTCTAGCTGGAAACCTCTGTGTCTTAAGTCCCAGCAGGAGCACTGACACACCCCAATCAAAATCCCCAGCCTTGGCTTCAGCCAATACCCAGTGCCTCTGAAAAAGGCTTAAAAAAACAGCCTGACACATGCAGCAGTAGGAAGGGAAAATAGTCCCTCCTGTTTCCATGTGGCAGCCAGTAAAGTCCAGAAGCATGGGAAATACCTATGGTATTATACACACAGCTACATCTGGATCCTCCCTCCCCAATGCCTATCCCACCTCTTTCTGAACACCTCCAGTAAGAGAGTCCACGACGTCCCTAGGTGATCTAAACCACCGCCTCACTGCTCTAACAGTGAAGAAGCTTTTCCTGATATTCAATATAAATTTACTTTGCTTCAACTTCAAACCATTGGTCCATATCCTACTTTCTGCAGCAAGAGATGAAAAGTGTTTTCCCTCTTCATTTTGAGAGTCCTTGAGGTATTTGAAGACAGCTATCAAGCACCTTCTGAAGCACCTTTTCCACAAGTGCCTTATCTTTGACAATATTGCCAAGACTTATGACAGGGGGGAGGAGAAGAGAAAGAAAGCCTTGATATAGGCCATTACCCTGGAGAAGTATCTTAGTTCAGACATCAGATAGACATTTCCCTTCTCTGGCTGAGGATGTAGCAGGAGGAGTATACCACTGAGCACAGGGAGCAGAGACAAGCACCTGTTTTGCACCAAGTAGCTAAAATAAATAGTCAATTTACAGAGCAAGCAAAATGCAAAGAGCACGTCCACACATGCAGTTATGTGCACTTGCAGCAGCTCAAATAGAAGCGGTGCAAATTTGAGCCAGGGCTTTTTGCCTCAGAGGATGTGCCTGGACATGGACTTCGGTGTGATGCAAGTTGTGCCACTTGGGGCAAAATGACCTTGCCAGTCTCCTCCCAGATCTGCAGCCAGAGAGCCACAAAGAGCCTGTGCTGGCCCCAGCAGTGTAAAAAGTTGCTCTGGCAAGTAGCTTAGGGCTACTCACTCTCAGGAGTTTCTGGGGCCCGGCCAATCAGTACCTGGGGACACTACCCCTTGTGCCAGCTGGACTGCTGAAGCAGCCCTGAGAGTTCCCTGCACCCTCCACCTGCTGCAGCAGTCTGGCAGTGGGGGCTGCTGCCTGGCTGTCACTTGCTGCCACCTGTGACAGCCAGCCAGACCCATCTGGGTCTATGCACCTGCCAGGCCCAGATGGGGACTGCACAGCCGGTCTGCACGGCCCCTCTAGGCCGGCTGCAGAATTGGCCTTTGTGCAGCACTACTGCCATGTGTTCCCCCTGCCTGGCCATCTGGGCAGCTATCGCCTAGATGTCCCCAGCATGGTGGCCTGCTTTGAACTGGCAAAGCATGTCCTCCTGGCCCCAGTTGGCCAGGAGGTCATCCATCTCCAGCTGGGTCCTTGGTGCCAGCTCTAAGCAGGATCCTCTGCCTGGGTCCTGCCACTTGCCACCCCAGCAGGAATTCTGGTGTTCCCTATTTGAAAACTCAAAAATCCCTGATAAAAAAAATCCCAAAGTCACTCTGTAAAATACCCTGAAATCCATGTTGCTCCACAATTAAAACAAAAGACCACTACATATATATATAGAGAGAGAGAAAAGGCTTTGAGACACTGCAAGAGGCACATGCATGGTTGTCTGGACATGCCCAAAGACTTCCTCGCTCCTTGGGATGATCGTGGGTACTAATTCAAGTGCCTCTGAGATACCGAGTTAAGTTTCAGAGAAGGCTCTAATTTAGGACTCCCTATGGGCGTCCCATGGCACACCGGTGTGCCATGAGAGTACCAGCAGTGTGCAACATAATCTTTCTGCGTGAGGAGGTAAATGCTTTCCTCCTCCATCCAGCCCCCTGTACCTGCCCCAGCTTCTCCAGCAGTGTCTGCAGTTGCTCCTTTGGAAACTGTTGTCACAGCTGTTGCCCTCCACCTACTTCCCTACCCCCAGGTAGCCCCTGTGCCACCTTCTCTACCCCCTTGACTTCCAGCAGTGTGCTCTGCAGCAAGAGAGCAGATGCACAGACAGAACTATGCTTTGCAGCTCAGCTCATCTCCTTCATTCCTCCATACTCCCCAGGCCTGCGGGAGTGGTTGTTGGTATGCGAGACCCTGCAGGAGTAGCCTCAGCAGCAGAGGTGCAGACCAGGGGTTGGCAGGGGAGAAGACAAAAGAAAGATCAGGGCACAGCAGGGTGAGGTCCTGCCCCAGCCGCCCTTCAGTGGCACCAGCTAGATCAGTGATTCTCAACTTTTTTAGCCTCAAGGCCCCCTCCAGATGTTTTCTGAATTTAGATCCATCTCAGTTACTTTCACCTGAAATTCAGAAATTCAGAGAAGTTGCGGAGTTATATTTTAACAGTCTAGATCAGGACTGGTATGATTTACTTTGGCAGGAGAATGCAATATATGTTTAGAGAGATATACAAATGTGTGTATGTATATTAAATATGTGTGTATGTATATATGTATGTATGTATGCATGTTTTTAGGTGTAAGAGTGAAGAGTGCCACCAGAATCCAGAAAAAAGTCTGCCTCGAGTATCAGAAGTTTGAGTGCCACAGCATTAAGAGACTTGTTGAATACAGCTGCAGGCTTGTTAAGCAGAAATCTGAGATGATAACATCAGGATTATTAATTCTTTTTAGAAATATTAGTATTATTTACTATTTGCATTGTAGTGCTGCCTAAGGATCCTAGTAAGAGCTTAGTGCCACATTTTTCTCAGTCCTCTAGAAGCACTGAAGTCCATGCCCTGAAGAACTTACAAGCTTGGTGTAAAGCAAAATAAGACGTAAGGGCACAACATTCACATAGAAGGAGCACAAGGTAACTACTGGACAAGCAGGGATGGTAACAGATCACATGTAGGTCATTTTTCTAGGCAGAAGAGAATATTAAGAAGTGACTTGAGGAGGAATAATGAGGATAATGCAGATGCTTAAAGGCTGCTCTTCTCATATGGGACTTCCAAAATAACCAAACGAAATGTTGCATGCCCATAAATTGATAAAGCTAGAGGTAATCTTTGCCTTAGATGGAGCTCCCTGTGCATACGCAGAGTCGCACACTGGTCCTGTTTGTATTATTAGGGAGGAAAAAAGGTTTCTGTGCTACCTTCCTCACCGTTGAAAGCTTTTACAACAGTTGAAAGCTTCACAGTGAAAAGCTTCTGTAACAACTCACATTATGTGGAAGGAACTTCAGACTGGGAGCATCTACACAAGACACTTTACTGCTCAACAGAGCTAATTACTGCTCAGTAAGTGTCTGTGTCTACACATGCAGATGCTTACTGCACAGTAATTGGCTCTAGTCGAGAGTAAATTTGCTACCTGCAAATGCAAGTAGCAAATTTACTTGTGATTAGTAACTGTGCAGTAGCACACGTGTAGATGTCTGACTGGGAGCAAATGTGCTTCCCCTCAGCTGAGCAGCAGGGGACGGGAAATTGCTCCCTGCCCCTAGAAGCTGCCAGCTGCTGGGGTGGGCTCTGCCCCCAGAGCCTGGACAGCAACAATGTCCTCCTGCCCCAACTGCAGGGAGCTCTGAGCCCCTGCTTCATGATTGCAGGGCCAGGGCTGGGAGATCCTTATCTGCCAGCCTGAGTCCCCGCTGGTATTGGGTGATAAGGCTCTCCCAGCTCCAGCCCCATGACTGTGGGACTCAATCTGGGAGATAAGGATCCCTGCTGCTGGGGCAGGGGGACACTGTCCTTACCCAGGCCCTGGTGGCGGAGCCCGCTCCAGCAGCAGGCAGCTGCCGGGAGCAGGGAGCAATGTAGAACTCAGGGGGAGCCTAAATCTCTCCCTGCCTGCTTCAGGGGCTGGTTGCAGGGCTGTAGGGAGCAGGACAAGTCTGCTGTTAGGAGCAGCAAATCTGCTCCCACATCCCTGCATGTGTAAACATGTGCCCAAGAGAATTTACGCTCAAGTAGTTTACCTGAGAGTAAACTGCTCCCAAATTATTTGCACAAGTAGACTTGCCCACTGAGTGGAACATATCTGCGTATCTTTAATAGGATGGGTTAGCCCAAGCATAAGGCCAGTGCTGTGCTCTGCCCCAATGCGCTCTATGCTTCTGATTAGGATCCACCAAAACATGCATTGTCTGGAATCTATCAATCTTAGAGACTTTCCCTTTGCTTGTGCCTCTTGGCAGCTGTTCCACCTGGCGGGAATGCTCCTTCTATTGTCCCAAGCATGCATTTGTAGGCAGAGCACCCTTTGTAGCAAAGCCCAGCTTCTCTCAATCATTCTGATTCTATGTGGATGCCAATTTGGATAATGTTTTGGGATGCAGCAAAAGAGAAATTACTTTCAATGGAGCCATACCAAATGAAGATCTTGCTCTCAGCTTTTTTTAGTGAGTATCAATTGATGGGACCACTTCTCCTGCAAGTATAGGAGTTAAGAGATTATAATGGGTTTAATTAGCTCAGTAGACAGCAATGCTCCTTTGCATTACACTTTGTACAATGCACCAAATATCACAAGGATGGGTTGGATACAAATAAACAATTAAAGGCACTTTCAGGAGTAAGAAAGTGAAGAGGGAAGAATAACAATTAGACTCGCAATTCACACGCTCACCATGCAACAGACAGTAATTCCCTTGTAGCCATCAATTTAAGACACAGAAAAACTGATGTGCTGGGCATTCAACACGACCATTCATCCTATGTTCAGAACTAAGCACGTACCCAATGGGCACATCTACACAAGACACATTAATGTGCATTAACCTCATTTAATGTGCCTTACAGGTATAAATCTACACGTGCATGCCTTTAATGTGCATTAAAAATGGTGAAATCATGCCTAAATTTGATACCTGTGATTAGTTCAAGTGCATTAACACACGTGTAGACATGACCTAGCACTAACGTTAGTGTTAGGTCTGCCCAGCCACACTAACTTTAGTACCAAGTCCCTGCATGTGTAGACACCTGCCAAAAATCACTTAATGCACATTAGTTTACTATGAATTAAATTTAGTCATGCTTAAATGCACATGTAGACCCTATGTGGCACAGAAGGAGACCAATCGCACAAAGGGCCAGTTTAAAACAGTAGTAGGAAATGGGGAAGTGCATCGTTCCAGAGCTGAAGTGTGGGGAGAAGTGGTTCTGCACCAGTGGTTCAGTCTCCATGGTTCAGTCTCAGGTAGTTTGCTGCACTCCAAACACGCAGGGTGCTGAGCAGCAGAGCTAGGGGTGGAAGGTCTTGTGGAGCTTCATAGTTTGCTTCCTTTTTTTTTTTTTTAGTAACTCGGTTTTTCTATACACTCTGTTTTCCATTTCCCATTGTTTACATTCTTTCTAGGGGTGCACCGATAGAGAATTTTGGGGCTGAAACTGATGCCAGTTTTAACAAACCATATCAGCTAATACTGATCCAATTGCCAATATGCAGCCGGGCAGCTTGGACAGCAATGTCCAGCTGGTATCTGTTGTGGGGGAAGGGGTGAAGGGGGAGGGAAGGGGTGAGGGGGGAGCAGATTGAGGCCCTTACTGTGAGAGGGGGAGTGGGGCTGGGGCTGGGGCAGGTGCTGCACACCTGGGGTGGAGTGCAGGACAGACCCACGAGCAGCTCATCTGGGGGGTGGGGGCAGCTCCTGCTGCTATGCGCACCCTGGGAGGGCATAGGGGTGCTCCCAGATCACATGGGGTGAGGGCGGACTGCTGCTGTGGGCTGAGGCTGGAGCAGTGCTGAGCTCATCTTGGTGGGGGGGCTGGCCTGGATTGTGCTCAGGGTGGGTGGCGGTGGTGCTGGGGGGTAGGCTACAGGAGGGGAATGCAACCATCTCAAAATTCGCCATAGTGCCCCTGTAGCTCCCCCTTTGTGGGCACTGCCGCCCACCCTGAGTGCAGCTCCAGCCCAACAGCCCCTCTGGGAAGCTGCCCCCGCCCCAGTGCTGCCCCCACCCCAGCCTGTAGTAGCAGCCTGCCCTTACCCCGCATGCAGATCCAGGGGCACACAACCCCCATGCCCTCCCAGGGTGCATGCAGCAATGGGAGCCACCCCCTCCCCATGCCCCGGGATGAACCACTCATGGCTCCATCCCATGCCCTGCCCCAGCTGTACAGCACCTGCCCTAGCCCTGCTCCACTCCTTCCCTCCCTCACCATGAGGGCCTCAATCTGCCCCCCACAACAGACTTACCAGCTGGACCCAGCTGCTCTCCACACTGCTGGGCTACACTTCTGGTTGCCTGCATGCTGTGCTGTGCTGTGACTGTGTGCATGCACAAGGCATTTATCAGTGACATTAGTGGCCACATCAGGCAAAAAATGCTTATTGTCGATAATGTCAATCTTCCTTATATCACTGC
>JAGPOW010000261.1:249262923-249297669 GCA_030014935.1 Caiman crocodilus | reverse complement strand
TGGGAGCCCGTTCCAGACCTTGGCCACTCTAACTGTGAAGTTCTTCCTAATGTCCAGTCTAAATCTGCTCTCTGCTAGCTTGTGGCCATTATTTCTTGTGACCCCCGGGGACGCCTTGGTGAATAGAGCCTCACCAATTCCCTTCTTTGCTCCCATGATGAATTTATAGGGAGCCACAAGGTTGGCTCTCAACCTTCTCCTGCGGAGGCTGAAGGGGTCCAGGTGCCCCAGTCTCTTCTCGCAGGGCTTGGCCTCCAAGCCCTTAAGCATATGAGTGGCCCTTCTCTGGACCCTAAAGGATGAAAGTCAGGTTGAAGAAGTGTCTTTATATTTCATTCAGAGGATGCCGCAGTCCTTGTTCACCCAGCTACATAGGGCATTCAGTAAGAAATTATGTGCTGCATGTACAAATGTTACTTTTGAAGTGAGTAGTTTCATTGTTCCTGAGTTGGGGATGTAAAGTCATAATCATACAGGACTGAAGCCTTGAATTTGGTGCAACATCCATAAGGAACCAGTGAAGGAAGTTTCCTTATGTGAATGTAGTCATGGGGCATGTTCAGATGAGCACAGTCGTGCTGTATGTGACGCTGCATACACATTTGCAGCGCCCCATACAGCACAGCGTGGTGCTGCCCACCAGCAGTTTTCTGTGCTGCAAGGGCATGCTGCCCAATAATGCGCTGCTCTGTTTTTTTTCCAGGGTTTTTTTTTACCCCTGGAGATACCATGCATTGCTAAAAAGTGGAGCCGGGCCACTCAGAGCAGATGCTGCAGCTCCAGGATGCCCCCAGCACCCCAGGTAAGCGTACTGGGGCCAGCACAGTGCTGGTCCCAGCCTCCCCTGTGCCACCCGAGGCAACTTGCCGTGCACCACAGCACTCAGGGTACAGGCATTCTCGGGGAACAAGAATCAGCAGTGCAAAGTGCACTGCCACTACTTGTCCCGAGGGAACCACATGTCCACATACATGTGGACATGCCCACAGGGGTTATCCTGTCATGTTCTGAACAAATCTGGGCACAAAGAATTATGCTAACCAGGCCTGAAGACTATGGGCGTGCGCATCACCATACCTAAATCCATGTTAGGCGCAGGGTGCGGTGAATAGGGTAGACTAGACTAGAGTAAGATTTGTGACCTTGCCTTGTATCTGCCGCTATGTAACCCTCTATGTAACCTGGGCATCTTCTTCTTCATCTATGGCGAATAATACTTATGCACTTTCATAAACTGCCTAGATATCCTCAGCGAATAGGTTGATAGGAAGTCTGTGGATTGTATAAAGTTGGTTTGAGCTGAGAAGTCTCCAAAATATCTGAATTTCTTCTGTGGCCCAGCATGATCTTGCAAATCCAGGCATTAAGGGAAAAGGGTTGTTCTCCCATCTTTCATCTGTCATATCCTTATCCCGGTTCCAGGTTCAGCTGGAAGATTACCACAGTCCTTCCTTGAAAACCAGGCCAACTGATGTGAGATGCAAGTAATGAGGATTGTGCTGGAACAGGCAGTGGCAGGCTTCTGCTGAAGCACGTTTGGGTTACACAAGAGTTAAAGTGCAAGGCTCTGCACTGCTGTTTGCCTAATTAGACCTCTGCTGGCCAGGCCTTTCTGGAGAAGTCTAGCTATACTGTAAACCTAGCATCTGGCCCCTGAGCAGTCAATGGGCCTTGGGGTTGACCCACGAGCTGCATGTGGTGTGTTGCATCGGTCCCATGCACTGCACGCAGCATGCATGGCTGGTCTGTGATTTGCATGACAGGTGGCACCCATGTGGGGCTGGCGTAGGACATGCTCTGCACAAGGCACACAAGGTATGTGGGACTTGTCTGCAGGCCCGATCTGGCCTGTGGGGCCAGCCTTGCATCATTCATCTAGCCCATGGACTAGGCTTGCACCATTTATGTTTTACCCCTGCGGTAAACTGATTGTACCTGGCCGTGGTGCCTCACGCACGCTGCAGCGCTCTGCACAGGCTGTTTCCTAAACCAGAAACAGCTTAACTGCAATCACTAATTAGCACAAGGGTGGGCCAACTATCCCTGTCACCTGGCAGTGTTAATCAACCTACCTGAAGTGCAGTACAAACACAGCTACCCAAATTTTGGTTCAGAGGGCATCCTGTCGGGACAGTGCGGCTTTCTTGAGGATAAATTCACCATGTAGAAGGCAGGGAACTTGCACCTTATAAAGTCCACTATGCAGGCATGGCCTTAGTGCTCACAGACCTGAGCTATATTTGGATAGACTAAAACAGTGGTCTCAACCTTTTTTTGGATTTAAGACACCCCTGGTTAGTTTGAGAGCACCCTGCAGAAAATGCCAGCTCTTAGTTTTCATTCTTTTTTTTTTTACTACAAAACAATACTAGAGCAATTCTTCTGTTGCAAATAATTCAGTACATCCATAGCAGAGCAGAATGTTTTTAGCGTTTATGGATTCCTAGTTGAAATCTTCGGGCACGTCCAGACGAGTGGAGTTCTCCGGCATGTCCAGAGTCCTTCGCGCTGGAAGGGCATGCTGGCCTGGATATCCAGAGGTCAAAAAAAACCCATGGAAAAAAACCCCAAAGTAGTGCATGCTAGAGCAGCATGCACAGCCAAAAAGCAGAGCAAAGCTGCTCAGAGCTGTGTTGTGGCTGCTGGTTAGGCTCCGGCTGCAGCTCCGGGAGGTCCCCAGGACCCCAGTTAAGGCTGCTAGGGTTGGTCCAGTGCTGGCCCCAGCCTCCCCTATACAACCCGGGGCAACTTGCCGCACTGTTGCCAAATTACAAAAATTTGGCACCAGTGGTGGAAATAGGGGTGAGCAATGCATACTAAAAGTTATATACATACGCAACACATAATATGAAGCACAAGCCTGTCTTCTGTCTTTAGCAGCGTAAGCCAAAAGCACCTGGAGGCTCATAAATACGTGGCTTTCTGATGCTCTCTTTGTACGAGTCAATTTAAACACAAAATTTTCTCATCCTCCATTTCTTTTGTTAGACAATGCTTTGTCTGAGCCTAACAAGATAACTGCGATGTTGTTCCTCAGGGATCCATATTGACTGAGCCAATGGAGGGCAGCACTGCTCAAGGGCACTACAACATTCAGAGAAAATCTGTATCCTACATGCCGAGGACAAATGTGCCCACAGAACACCATATGGAGCAGGCCCTTTTCTGCGAAAGCAACGTTACCTTGGTTTGCCAATCCTTTCAGCTCTTTCCCATTGGAACAAGTCAGGAAAAATATTCAGATGCATCCTAACAGTAGTCATACATTTCATAGACTATGAAGGCCTTCTTCCAGAGGAGCAAAAAAACCCTGTCTTACTGGGTAAAAATGGAGTGTTTTCTAGTTAAGTGAATGTGACCCAACTGAAATACCCCATTCAAAGGCATCCAGACATATCTGGAGTCATGTATTGTGGTCTGGAGGAGAGCCAAAAGTGCAATATGGGCAGCTAACACAGCTTCATAACATATTCACTCAACATGACTGAAAAACTTGTAAAAATGTAGGCCCATGCAAGTGAGAACCTCACTTTTCTGACCA
Organism: Caiman crocodilus; assembly: GCA_030014935.1. Classification (NCBI taxonomy): domain Eukaryota; kingdom Metazoa; phylum Chordata; order Crocodylia; family Alligatoridae; genus Caiman; species Caiman crocodilus. The sequence goes on along the minus strand of JAGPOW010000261.1, from coordinate 249,294,128 downwards.
CTAAGATAAAGTTTAGATGACGGTGCAAGTTAAGATACAAACCAATGAGTTCCTGGGTCTCAGTGAACTTGTGCTTCTCTTGAGCTTATGTATATACTTATTTGAGAGACCATGCCAAATAATTAGTCTTTAAACATAGTCTTTGTTCAGGGGCACAAGGATGTTGCCTGGGGAAGGCTCTGGCTTAAGACTTGGGGTTCCTGGCTTCAGTTCTTAGCTCTGCCACAGATGCTGTTTGTGACCCTAGGCAAGTCACTTAATTTCTCTGTGAGTTCCTGATCTGGAAGAAATATGAAAATAATACTTCCAGGCTATTTTGGTTTTAAGGGTCATTTTTTTTTCAAAGGAATAATGTCTTACTGTGTATTTGTACAGGACTAAGCACAATGGGCCCTGCTTTTAGTTGCTGCAGTAATACAATTAATAATGACAGTATGATTATGATGATAAGGACTACAAGGAAAGGATGGTACTGGTCAGAAATGAGATATTAAGGTGATTGCATGCAAAACGTTGCACAGTGCTTAACCTTTATTTTGCAGGGGCTAGCCTGCTCATGAGCCTGTAAGTCACGCTGAAGACTCTATGCCTCTCCTTGGCTATAAGTAGTTGCTGTAATTGGATGTTTACTACTAAACAGCTGACACTATTTTAGATTTATTTGGCCCTTACCAAAGATCAGAGCAGTGGCAACTTTGTGCTGCTTCAGTGCTTATGTGACATCGAAACTGGCTGGGGTTCAATTCCAATAAAATGGAGCTTCTCATTAGCAGAAAATACAATTGATCAATTCCTCTCTCCGTCTCTCACACGCGCATGTACGTGCACCAGATAAATAAAAACACTGACAATTTATACCCTGCCCAAAAATGCATCACTCTGAACTCTCACCTTTCCTTCAAGTCACATTTAATATGAAGACGGTGAAGATTTTTACCATTTGAGAAGCACTGCCACGCTGAAATCTTTTCTTTCTTCCTTCATTAATGTCTGTGTCACCTCAAGGGTTGTTATAATTCTTTATTGGCTGTTCTTCCAGAATGTGCTTTAAGAAAACTTCAGCTGGTCGAGAATGCTGCTGCAAGGTTACCTAGCAATATAAAATGTCATGAACATGCTGGATATATATTCCTCCTGCTCCTCTGCCACTAAGCCAGCTTCTCATAAAGTTTGAAACTGATATTAATATTTAACTTTTAACTCACAAGATCTTTCATGGTCTCAGCTCTGCTTAATTAGCTGACATTTAGCTCCCTCTATTCCATAGCACACACCTAAGGTTCCTTGGGTACCGGTTTATTAACATTCCCCAAAGTCGAGCGAAGCGGCGGTTACCAGATTCTTTATCAGTAGATCCTGAAGGCAATGGAATTTATTGCTGAATGCCATTAGACCAGCCAATTCGGTAAATATGTTTAAAGGCATGAAGTCATCCTTGTGTTTCCAAATGTTTTGGTCTGTTTAAATGAGCTTTGTGAATTGGTCTCTCTCTCTCTTTTTTAATAAGGAGAGCCTTGTTGAGATGCTCCTCAAGAAAGGTGCTGAATTAACTTCTATCATATTAAGCATAGTTCGGCTGTTAATAAACCCTCTTCGAAGATGCTACAATACTTCTGCACGTAGATATGATTCCCATGAAAGCCTTGGAGTATAGCTACTCCATCTTACATTTATTTTTTACCTCCTATGCGCTTTCCTTGCTGAACCCCCCTCCCCCTCTACCTTTTATATGATCTCAGCAGGTGGTTGATTAGACAATATCAGGTGTACGCCATTTTTAAATTTACACTTCGCCCACAATAGAGAACCATATCAAGATAATGTGATCATTTCCCCTCTCCTGCACTCTCCTAACCTCCTGGGAGACGCTTGTCTATTCCCCCTGCCATGGCCTGACTGAAAGCCATGGTTCTGAATGCTGCCTGCCTTACCTGGCTCAGGGAGGTAATTCAAGTAATCTTGCCCTACATATAGCTGGATTTACCTTTGCCAGCAGCACATAAATGTAAGAGTAATTATTAGAGACTAAGAGAACTTAAGATATCTATCAATGGAATAATATTAGTGCTAATTACCTACTTAAGCTACCATAACATAATATGCTGTGTTATGGATGTGTATGATATAATTACAAAGCATTTCATACAGTTTACTACATAAGTGCTATTAATATTTCATACGTTTGGACTTATGGAAAAATTAATGTATATTAGAAATAACACACAAGTTAATACTTAGCGCGTGATATTTTGACATACCAGCTTCTTATGTCAATACAATACAAAATACTGCTGACTAATATGCATTTTCCAAAAACTGTATTTTGATGAAGCTATCACATGTGTGAGCAAATGTCAGACCATGGAAACAAATATGAATAGAAAATATGACTAGTTATTGAACAATCTTGTTTTTAGGGCTTATCTTAGTAAATAAAGTATTGATCTCTCCCATTTGGGACCTTGATTCAATTCCACTTTTCATTCCTAAGTGAAATGAATTTAGTGGCCTCAGCTCATTCCTACTAATCCACATTAAAAATAAAATCTGTCACAGTAAATTTGTTCTTTGCCTCGTAGACTTGACAGAATAGGGAGGGGGGAAACCCACCCGAAACAAAACAAAACAAACTAAGAAAAGCAAGAACTTAATTTTAGTAGTGTCGTCATCGCCGTTTGGTTCAAGTGGACACTGCTCCATCCCAAGTCAACAGACTCAGCTCTGCTGCCACCAGCTAAGCACCTGACCTTGGAGTCTTACAAACCATCTTCATGTTTTTGCTGACCTGAGCAGCAGGTAAATTGCACCTTCCCTTACACTTTTGCAGCCCCTGGACTTCATTACGGCAGGACGAGAAAAGACTGACACAAGGTCAAGATATTTTTCTTTTTCTTTTTTCCCTGAGTTTTGGAAGACCCAGGCGTTTGAAAAGCAAAAGGCTATCAGAAATGGAAGCTAAACTTTCTATATATAGTAATTACAGTGAATTACCTTTTATTGGTAGCTAAGAGGTAATATTTCAGTTGACGCTCAGCTATCATAGTAAGCATATATATAACTGCTTGAGCCTATACTGATGGGCTCAAGTACGGTCCGGATGACTTTATAGTCTGCTAATTTATAAAAGATAACATTTATCATTTAGAAAGGATGCAGCTTTATTAGATTTGACATTTCTCAGTGAACAATAAATTAGTGTGTGTTACAGAGAAGCTCAAAGATTTTTAAGGACATTATGGTACTAAAATGATCATTTGCTTTACCATCTTTTCCAGGGTGGCTACACGGAGTCTCGGGTGTGGTCTAACACTGCGTCATTGCAGTAACACTGACATAAAACTGCTTTGATGCAGTAGTGAATTTGGTCCATGTTTAATCACCAGTGCAATCAGGAATAAATATGATAATCTTCCAATATTGTCTGCACTTTGAAATCCAAAAAAAGGACTGCGCACATATATAGAGCTATTCTCACGATAACAGTTTAATATTGAAGGCCCATATTCTGGCATTGCATTCGAACTTCAGCAGAAATAGCACTGACCTCAGCGGCTGTACACATGGATTGAGGACAGCACATAACCCTGGATGCACAGACGCCAGCAGACAGGTAGTCAGAATTTCATTCATATCCTGCGCAGAGCAGTATCATGAAAGCTTCCCAGAGCTTATCCAGCAAAGTGTAAGACAGTATCGATATTTTAAAGGGGCATTTAAAAAACATATCTCTCTGAAAATATCTACTGACTACTGCTACAGATAACACAAAAGATTACTAGAAATGGAAAAGGGTTAAAGGATATATTCTTCTTTCTCTCCACCTAGGTGTTTACTTTGGGTGTTTGAGAGCATTTTGCTTGTACACAGTTGCTTTGCTTCCCTGGAAGCTGGTTACTTTTCTCTGATGTGGTTATAGATCCTCCCTATGGTAACAGGGGAGAGAAAATACATTTAAAAAAAATAAATACAAAATAAGATAAAGAAATTGTGCTATGATACCCTATAACAATGCCAGGATCAGTCAGTTGTATTAATTGAATCCAACTTTGTCTGTTTTCTTAATTGACTAGATTTCAAGTTGACTGTGTCCTTCTATTGTAACATATTCATAGACTAAAAACAGTATAAACTTTGGACTAAATTCTACCCAAATCAACAAAATTGGGCAACATGAAAGCAAGAGAGGAATCTGATATTTTCAATATGCTTTCACATTCAAACAAAGATAAGGAGACTTTTTCTTATTATAGGTATCTAAGTAAAGCCAACAGGGAACTCATCTGTTCATAGTTCATAGTCAAAGCATTTGGAAAGCAATCCCTTTTTTTCAGATCACTACTGAAGTCCTCAGCTTAGTAAAAGCTGATCAGTTTTGCACTTTCATTGACTGATGAAATACATATGTAGTTTAAAGTTTTAAAAATATGTTTAAAGTTAATGTACCATTTCTTTGCTCTACATGGAATATTAATACTAATACGCATGTTTATAGTTCAGGTATGTTACTGAAAACTGAGGAAAATGTTCTTTCACTATGGAAGATATTTTCCATTCTACCTAGTACAATTGCTTTACTACTTTCAAATTGTAACATATTCTAAACAGTTCTATAATGCTCAATTGGCAAAAGGAGATTTCAAAAAATATTCCACATTACAGAAACAACAACACAACTTCTACAAATATTAAGGACCCTACAACAAAACCCTGTGAAATAAACTTGCAGGGTCAGCTGTCCAGCAGAGGAAAACTGGCATCGCTATGTTGGCTTTAGTGACGCTCTGACAATTTACATCAGCTAAGAATTCTGCACCATGGCGTAAGTACTTGATTTTCTAAATTAAAACATTTATAAATAATTTTAGGAGACATTTGTTCATACATACCCAGATACATTTTAGTCATTATGCATAATACTGAATGTCTCTTTATATATTCATAGGTCAGTCAATTTGCAACAAATTTTTAAGAACTCTTTTTAGATTAAAACAATCTTGTTTTTTCCTCTAAACATTTTACTGAATTTTTATAATGTTTTGGATGAGCTATCCTGATTACCTACCAATTCCAACTAAGTAATACAAGTCTTTCACAATACTGAGACGCAGCCAAAATTCTTATATGTCATGCTATGGAGCATACTCCACACAACTCCAGTTATATCTATGTGTGTTCTGCACAAAGAACGAGTGCAAAATACACCTATGTATATTTAATAATCACAGACAAAGTGATTTGTCAATTTAGCAAACTTTTTCTAGAAAGTGAACATTATTGATAGCTAGACTACTAACATATTTAATAGCTACTCTTTATGAAAAAAATGATAAACTACTGAGAAAAACTTTCTGCTATTAAATAAATAGTTGGCCCTAAAAGCAAATGACCAGTTATACCTTACCCATGTAAAGTATGGGATGGACACTTTGGTATTTCTCCATTAATAGTTTCCATTTAAGAAAGTAATTGCACTAACTATTATTGCTATTTAAGATACTGTTTTGTTAAAGCCATTGATTGCAGACTTCATGAACATTTACAGCATGGTTCAGCAGTGCTCTGATACATGATAAACTATTTCTCTATTCAACGTTTTGTCGCGCCTAAGTTCCAAAATTTGCATGGAAATTTTATGGGAAAGGTGTTTCAAAGAAAATACACAAACTTCATGAAGTTATATCATTTATTAAAGAATAAATGTTTGGAAGTTTTCCACTTTCATCAATAGGGGGAAAAGAAGGCTAGCAAATAATCTAAACTATTTTGAAAGTAGTCAAAAATACATAGAGATCAACCATTTGGTAAAACAAAGGAGAGAAGCACAGTAGCACTGATGAGTTTACTAAAATTGCTTCTGTTAAGCAGGAATTCTTGAGAGTAAATTCTTTTACAACCAGACTTCAAATTTGTGAAAATCAGCACAAATGATATGAGTATCTTGGGATATCATAAATGTTACCTATAGACACAAGAGTGAATATGAATTCCCTGTTAAACCGAGGGTCCTTACAAAACCATGCAGACCTTAGCTTAACTATTTAAAAAGTAAACCATCCAAAGTAATAAGGAGCCCACGAACATTTAAAAATGTAACAATGATAAAAAAAAATAGAAGGCTTTACAGGGGCAAGCAAGACAGAACATCAATATTTGATTACACAGGAAGAACGTTTGTGGTTGTCATCTTACTTTACTCTGTAAAGTAGTTTATCCGTTCTATAGCTCAATGTAAGTAGCAGGCTCTTCCCAAAGACCTAAGGGAAAAAATGTAGATCATTACTAATGATTTGCATGGGTACATGTTGTTTAATGTATATAAATTTTAAAGTAAAGGTATAATTTACTAATTAGAAGAATAGCTAAGTATTTTGCAGAACACCTCCACCACTGAAGCTTCCAGGATTAAAATTACTTAGTATCTTAAAATACTTTCTTCCCAAATAACCAGTGGCAAGTGTTGAAGCGTAATGCTTGGATACCTAGATGGTCTTTTTTCCTGGGCGCTGATCATGTATTCAACAGAACAAGCAGACCTTTAAAAAAATAGCATAACGTACCATAACACTTCCCATCTTTGAATCTTAAATTCACATTTAAAACAGTTTAGGGACTAGATCCTCCCCTTAAATAATATGAATGAATAAGATTGGTGCAGTAAGGTGTGATGTGGCATCCTGGTAAAACATTTAAAACACTACAAAATTATCTAAGGGCTCTTTTTAATTGAATCATTATCCCATTAAGAGCTATTCAATGCAGATTATTTAATTGTTATCCATCACAAAAAGTCACACGTACAGTTTACACAAAAATACATATTAAAACCCTCTGAAGTCAGGACATGGCCAGTGACAAGTGCACTTGCACAAACAGATTCCAGTCTTTTCCTCAGATACGTCCTCGTTCTTCCTGACACAGTTGGAGTCACACGTGGATCTCACATGGTAGAACGGGGCCCATTAAAGGTACATTCTGGAATATTACCAGTAATGCAAAATATTCCATAGATGCAATTTGGTAAGTTCTGGGTAGTGCGATATTTGACAATGCTGTTGCCCAACTTCACAGTTTTTAACTGTAACTTGAACATTACAGTCAAAATAAGATTTTCTTTACTAAACTGAATTTTTTAAAAGAAGGGGGTTGTGGCCCTAATTCTGTCAAGACATTTGGAGGCATGGATCCTTCCATCCCTCTAAAGTCTCACCAAATTGTGCACCAACACAGCCCATTACAGGAGGGGGGCTGACTGCGCTAATCTCTGGGTTTACTCTGTACCTCCGCATCTACTGAGTGAAAGACGGATGAAATGATAGACCTCTGCAGTAGACTGGACATGTAGACCACATGCAACTTACCTGACGTCTTTCTTTTATCCCATAATCTTGTAGATGGTATCATATATATTAAACTGGCTGGAAATGTAACATGCTGCACATATAGAAAACACGTAGTTAGTTGCTTATGACTGTTATATCTTTTAGTTTTAGTAAATGATCCTGGAGAGCAGTCCTTGGTGGGGACTAGCCACCTGGAAAGTATCAACTTGCAAAACATAGCTGTGTGTGTTAGACATGTGCGGAAAAAAGGCTTATACGTCTATTTACAGTAGAAGGCATTTTTTCAGTCTTGCATAACAAAAAAAATTGGCAACTAGCCTAAGCTCAAACTTTCAAAATAAGCAAATAAGTAACTGTATGACTCAAGTCACCTTTGGGATGAGACCAAGATGGGGATATTTTAGCCAAAAGAATAATTTTTCAGAGTTATGAGCATGTAAAGAGTAATAGGAGTCTCAGTGTTACTTTAATTATAGCTTTCAATGTTAGCAAAAGATACAATATTGTATTGTTTTCCAGTGACAAATCAACTGGCACTAGTCTATACATTAATATAATCCTTTGCTGGCTGGTTTCTCCCGTCTTATTGGCCTAAATGAATTTCTATCATAACCCCATATAAAGAATATGACTGAGAAATCAGTGACATATCAGTGTTCCACAATTATATCTTTGTAAAACAAAAAGCCCAGAATTAAAAAATGAAAACTTTTATCCAGCATCTAGATGTACCTAGACTTAAACCAACGCTTTATGCTTCCATTGGTCAAACTAGAAATTTGAATTCCTTATTTAAAGCCAAAAAGATAGTAGCATGTTTGAGATATAACTCCTAGATTTTTGGCAGGTAAAAAATTGCAGATACAAAGGCGTAAATCAGCAGTTTAAGACTCCCGGTTAAATAAAGAGACTGTCTACATGATCAAAGAATACATGACAGTAAACCAATCAGTCCTTGGAAGTAGCAGTTTGATCATTTTAAAAAAACTTCACTGAAGTTTCCCAGTCTTTTAATCAAACAAGCAACATGACTATTATAACCGCACATGTACAGTCTGAAGGAATGCTGCAATTTAAGGAACGAACTAAACATGTCTTGTGGGTAGAGCTTCTCTTTAAAATGTGCATGGGACTCCCATTAGTGTCAGCTTTCTTCACAGAAAGGATATGAAACCCTTTAATATTTTACTTCAGTATACTACAAAAGGGACCTATTTGCTCAAAACAACACTAGAAAGCTTGTCACAGGTCACAAGCGTAAGTCAAATTCATATATTTTTCTTTGTGAAACAAAATTAAATTAAGTGAACGAAACCAATAACTATTTTACTTTTACTTTACGATGAAACTGTTAGCACTAAAATCAGAAATTGTCCCATGGCAAGTCTTTATATATGGTCATTTGGGCCAGTTAATATGATAATTTTGACAGAAGTATTATATGGTATTTTCAATTCACATGTACAGCTATGAATAAAGAGCCAATAGGTGACAGTGGGATGATAAGTCCATAGTATTGCTTTAGTTTACCATAGTAATGACATTTTACAATGTTAAGATGGATAAGAATTGATAGTATGCCTTTAAAGTTTAAAAGCTGTATTCTTTTGTAAGATACGTATAAGTCCACAATCCCCCCACATATCTTCACGCAATTTCAGCAAATCACAGTTTCCATTACCACAGAGTTTGATGCCAAATTCCATGGAAAAATCCAAGCAGACATTTTTCCTGCCACTCAGATATCCCAGTATTATCCATGCTATATTAATTAGGGAGACTTTTTCCTCTAAATTTTTCACTGCAGTTTACTACGTCTCTTTTTATTCCCTACTACAGTATTATATTTAGTTGTTAAAATTAAGCAGGGTGGGGTTTTTTAAGTTATCTTATATTATGTTTATCTTTCACATTAGTATTTTGTTACTCGTAAAGTGAGATGGTGTATAGAATGGTAGATTAATTTCTATAACTGCATTTCTTCTCTAGATACTAGGGGTTTTTTAGTGTGACTATTATTGTAGGTTCTCGAGTCTGAAACTACAAACATTTACATTGTTTTCTTTATTAAATGACGCCGTATTCATCAGTATTAATTCCTGGTTAGAGGAAAGAATACTAAAGTTTTTTTCTTTTGCAAAGCATTTTTTATATTTGTTCAGGTAGGCAGGACCCAGCCCTGTTTACCCCCTACACATAAGCAGTCTTACCTAATTCAGTGGGGATACTCATGTGAGTAAGCCTGGGACACAAATATAAAAATCTTTTCTGCTGTAAATTATTGAAGTGACAATGGTTGAAGGAATGCATCCAAAATAGGGGTAAATAAGTAAGGCTAAACTCAATAAAATAATTTAAAAAACAAAAGTGACCTTTTTAGACTGTCGTATTCAGGAAAGTGTTTTCAATAGCTTGGGATTCAGCATAAATTTTAGCATAACTATGACTAGTATTTTTACAGTATTATCAAACAGGCTAAAAACAGCAGACTATTTTACAACAGGGTTCCAGGGAATTATGGCAATAGCCAATGAGGTGAAGAAACCTACCCAACTCCTAATCTGTTTATGAGAAAAACGAATTCAGCTGATGAGGATTTTTCTACCTTATCCTATACATATCTTTACTTTTCAGCTACGAATGGTCAGAGAACTTTTTCTTTAAAAACTACAGCCTAAAAAATAATACCATGCATTTTGGAGAAGTATTAGTGTTTTGAGAATTATTCATGCTAGTCTCTACAATATTAATAAGATCAAATTTAGATAGATAGATAGATAGCTAGATAGATAGATAGATACTCATTTCTATAAACTTCTAACAAGTCGAGTTCTACCAATGTTAGTAGTTTTCTGTATGTGTTTATTACAGTACAAATAATAAAAACTTTAAGCCTCCAAAAGCACATACCAATATTATAAGTATTGATTCTAAGATCAATATTTTCATGCATATTCTATCACTAAGGAGAGCACTTCCAAAAGGGATGGTCCAACTTTATTTATAATCCTACAGTGCTAAGCACATTAGGTGATGGGCTTCTTGGTTTTAAAAATGGTTCTAGAAAATAAAATCACATTGGAAAAGAATCCAATGTATATAAAAGGTATTAATATTTTAAATTAAAAAAGAATCAAATTGCATTTATACAGGATTTTCTTTTGCCACTGATCAAAGTTTTTGAAAAATAGTCAATTTGAGAGCAGTACAGTTTGTATGAGAAAGCAAATGTATTTAAATACATTTTCTTTTCTAATAGACTATAGTGTTCCTGCAGTTTTAAGCAGAACTCCTCACTGATGTCTGTAAAGAGTCCTAGCTAGATCTTATGGCCCAGTGTTTTTAAGCTATATATTTATTGCTCCTACTTTTCTTTGCAGGCTAGAACTAAGTACTGAAGTCCAAAAAACTTTTGTGTTGTATTGCAGAAGGGTTATTTCCATTCCTTGCTACAGGATGGCAAAGCAAACACAGAGTAAAAAAAGCGCTGAGCACATTCCATTAGGAGGAAAACGCTGCACTGGATAAGGAGCACTACAATTATGTTACGTTAAAATATGTGAAAAAATTTAAAACAGACATTAAAAGCTTTTACAAGAACCAGGGTTTTGAAAAGTTGTGCAGTGCCATTGCTTATTCAGCTACCGAACGCTTCTCCTCCAAAGTGGTTTGTTGCACCAAAGCAGTACACTGGGTTTGAAAAAAATGCTGTAGAGAGAGCACATGTTACATCAGACACAGTACCTGATTTTTCACTGCTCAGCTTGTCAGCTAGATAGTCTGCCTCCTGGGCGATAAGTGAGAATATTTCATCTTCATACTCTTCTTTGATACTTTCGCACTAGAAAAAGAAAAAAAAAGAAAAATATATACTGTGCCTTTCTACTGCTGTTAAAAATAAACAAGACTGCTAACCCCAAACTGTAGCAATACAGTCGAAAGAACCACCTTGTTTTCATTTGCACTTCCTGTTTTATACAACAAAATGATGAGTGTAATTTTTCAGAGAATTGCCAACGCAAGATATTAAGGTTTAACTCAAGGCCAGCCTGGCTGTCTTTTCAAAAACACATTCCCAGGGTAAAAAAATCACTTAAAGATCATATTTTACTCGCTTTGGAAAGAACAGCTTTCAACAGAAGGTACTAGAGTCATGGAATTGTTGCTTGAAATTTCCATCACCTAACCCTCTATTTTGTGTTATTACATTAGTTTTTACAATGTGCAAATAAATGAAGCTCTGTCACCAAACTAATGCATCTTTGGTTTTGCAAAAGACACCACGATTGACAGTTATATACCACATTCTATACTCAGCATTTTAAAAGCTATTGGTAATTCACTTTAATGATACAAAATGGATTTTTGACATCTTGAACATGATTCAGTGTTGCTGGTGAGGCTCAGTGCTGGTGGACTGTACCTAAAGAAAGGTTGTGCACTGGAGTACTGCATTAACTACAATTTCTTTGGGGAATCTTAAGCGCAGATTAGGAAGGACGTATTCTCCCCAAAAAATCAGACTACAGGTTAATTACAAAACAATTAGGAGAAATCCCATGAACTGAATTGCAATTAAAAAAAATGCACTAAGGAAAAATCTGATTTAAATATCTAAGTTATAAAATCCACAACAACAATATATATTTTATCTTTCTCAAAAAATTAGAATATGCCACGTCAATGGTAACATTAAACTGCTTTATGTCAACATTTTGCAGTGCTCAGTTACTCTACATCTGAGCTATTTTCTTTACTTTTTGTGAAAATTAAAGCTACTTCATGTACACATGGCTTTATTTCATGGGTTAGCTAGTCTCATGATACTGCTTTTGTGGTAAGCTGAATATTGAACTGTATGTAAAATCAGATCTAGCAAACCTCTGTCCAGTTCGTTGTCTTATGCACCCCTTTCTATACTGTGTGTTTCCTGAAGTTAGGAAGATGTTTAATGCATACACAAAACATATTTATGAAGAAAAAAATGGCAGTAAGCCAGCTACCACACTTCAGCATTTTTAACTCAGCTCTGTTAGCGTTCTTGAGTTAGCTCAGAGAAATCTGTCTCTACTCAACAAGGCCTAAGGAAAGAGATGACACCATCTTCCACAATCTGGCTATAAATATCTGAAACTACATTAGTATTAATTTGGGTTTTTATCCAACCCCACAATTCACTTCTTTCCTGCACAGAAAACACTCATTTATATTTAATCACTTATAAAAATTCCCCAATAAAACATAGTTAGAACTGTTCTAGTTTGGGAAATTTGTAGCATGTAAACAGAAGCATACAGCATAGTCCATGGTTAACTTTTGCAACTAAAGTGTCATCTCGAAATGTTTTATTCATATTTACGAAACACTCAGCAGATCCAGATAGAGCTCTAAATAACATTAACACACAATACAAACTGCATTATTATATTTCAAAACACTTAAGTTGATGCACAAGCCAATACAGAGCACATTAGCATATATTAATATTATTAAAACAATGTGTTATATTCCCAACTATAGTACTTGAAGTCTTTTATCATCTACTAACAACATTTTAACAGATAAAAATAAATAGTTACCAATGTGTTATGTTGGCTTACCGCAAACTTCAAAGGTTTGTAAGCATCAGAATAAAAATAGATTTTTAAAAAATCTGCATAGATTTTCTCCTCTTTCCTAGGAGCAAATCTCTTCAATGTCCTTTTCTGGGCTTGAGGATCCACTTGCAGTTGGTTACCATTCATTCTATCACATATATTTTCGAACAACTCTGTTGAGACGGTCTCTGACTTTGCTAAAGGAACCTATTAGGGGAAAATGGAATTATTTTCTTATTATAAATATTACCAAAAACACCTTTAAGAGATTGTGTTAGACAGACATATCACAGACAGAAAGAGAAAAAGAACAAGTGCACGTTTCTTAATCTGCATAATTGTTGCCAAATATTCTATTACATATATAATTAAAAATGTCAGCTAAAGCTAAGGTGACACTTTGAAAAATTAAACATTTAAAGCTCCCATAAAACATCCCATTTATGCTGAAACAATTCTAGAATGCAGTTACCATGTTTTAATTTGCAAACATATTGCCGTTCAAAAAAGACATACAACATGCGGCAGATAAACAGACTACAGTTGATATTCTCTCGACATAAGCATGCAGGATTTCTTGCTTGAGTCACTTAGTTTCTTTAGTTGAAGCAGAGTTGTAGAAAGTCTTGCTTTCAGTTGGTCTGTCTTAGTTGCTGTTCGTCAACTCAGATGCAGCTGTTTAATACCTCCCAGGGGTTTTGTGAAGAAAATAATAGCTTACAAAATTTAACTTCTCCCAGGTTCTACTATTTCAGCTTTATTTTCGAACAGCTGGTCCATGTCTTTGTCCATTCCCTTTCCTTCAGAATTAAACAAGAATTCAGCAGAAACATTTAGACACTACCTACATACTTAGTGAGAGTCTCAACAGCTAGTGCTCCAGGGGTCAAAGAGCACCCCTCGCCCTTGGTAACCGGGACAAAAAACTTCTCTCCCGTCTAGACAGGTCAAGGTGCAAGATGCTCCTATCCCTGTTGCTTCTTCCGGAAGGGGGCGTGAACTGAAGCCAAGTGCACAGTAAACAACAGTGCTGCATCCTTAGGCCTTTAGAAGATTTTTCTCTCCACCCTCTGCTGATCAAAGTAGGAAGTTTTCATGACAACCATAGTCAAAGGGACTGAATCACAAATGAACTCGATTTCTGCTATGTTGATATATCCAGTCTCCATTGTCTCTTTTCAGACACAGTATGAACCCTTCCGGTCTCAATGATTACATTACAGAAGCACTTTCACATGTGTGCTTCATTTACACAAAGGGTTTTCTTGCTTCACCACCATCTGGCCACAAATCAGATAAATAAAGGCAGGAGAATTAAAATTAAAGCCTAGAGGTTTTTTTTTTTTTGCCTTCTTAAACTAGGCCCTATTATGAAATCCTTCCCTCCCCCAACTTCATTCTAGATGTGGAATCTACTTTTTATGAAACCTGGGAAAAGCAAAAAAGGGCATGAGTCAAACAATGCATATTTGGGAGGGGAGAAGACTTAAATGTTTAGTCGAAAATGTATATTTGTGGAATTGAGCAGCCTATTTTACAGTAAGGATGGCTTTAGATAAACTGCATTTTGCTTGGAAAATTATTCTTTTCAGTCGGACATTATTCACTTTTAAAAGCAAGACTTTTTGATAACGCAAAAAATCCAACATGGCACCTATATATGGTCTGATTACTTCCCTCCAAGTGTCCTAATATGCAAAAAAAGTATTTGATATCTGAGGTTACAGATTAAAAAAAGATTAATCCCAGTACCAAGGACAAGGATTTGACATAATACATCAAACTCAGCCCTGGCATAACTTCTGTTAAGTTCAGTAGAGTTACATAAGGGATGCATTTGACCCTATGAGCTTGCAATAGCAATAAGCTATAGTATATAATTCACACCACCCAACACACACATACCCTCTTCTAAACCTACTTACATGACAATAAAACAAGCCAGCTTACTCATAGGGGGATTTTTAATGGGTATAATAAATACATTTCTTTACAGAGAGAAAAAAGTTCTATAGTGTTTTTTTAATACAAGCAAGGCTGTATATTTTAACTTCTGGAAAAGATTTCTCTGTTGATAGTCCAACTGTTATTCAAATATTCAGTCACATACTAACTTGCTCTCCCCCATCCCCCACCTCCTCCCGATAGGATTCTGTCCAATCAGAAAAGCTAAGAGTGGCTTAGCAAGGGTATACATCACATGAGTGGCAATATAAGAACACAGAGTGAACTGTGTGAAACTTTCTGCACAAACAACAATTAGGGTACTATGATATGCTGAAAACCAACCACCTACACTTTAGGAAATATTTCTAAAATATTCCTTTGGAAAAAAAAAAAGAAACTTCCCAATGCATGTAACTACAGTTCTATGAAAGGAGTTTTGCCATATGCATTTACTTTTATATTAATGCACAAGTATTTTCTCACACATTTTCCCCACCCTTTTATACCTACGCGTTGATTTATATACAGTGGATCGTGTATTTAGCTGTATTCACAAAAGGAAGCATATATAGGTGCCATGTTGGATTTTTTTTGCATTTTTAACCATTCTTTAGATAATGGTATGTGCCCTCCTTAAATTTTACTAAAAACATTTTAGAGACAGCATATACAGAAAGAAGATCAATTAAATTATAGCTGTGAGACACTTGCTTCAAAACTACTGCCTGTAATTTTTTTTCAATTTAATAAAAAATTATACCTGAAATGTGACCTCTAAATAACTTTATCTTTCATTTAACTATTAGCTTTTTCAAGATCCAATTCACACTCCCTATTAACTATACTATAGTTGAGTTGGTTTTTACACACATGAGATACCTATATAATCAGCATTTTTCTGGTCTTTTACACAGGGTACTTTATTAGAAGAAACTTTTAATAGAACTTCAAAATTTAAACAAAAAATATTTTAAACATGTGGTTTCCCAAATGTTAAAAGTGCTTTTTTTAGAAGTGTTTTAATAGTAAAAAAGCAATAAGTATTTAGACAAGTGGTGGAAAACTAAAGCCTTTCTTTCTATACTGTGAAGATTTTGAATAGTACTTGTCAATAAAGCAACTCCTATTGTAATTGTACCGGAGACATGGGCCTCCACCCCGAAAAAGCTGTCTCAGAGATACTAACCTCATTAAAATATGAATGAAAAAGCAGCCATCATTGTAATGGAGAAAACCATTTACCCTGAACTAAACTTTATCTGCTATCTTTTGTAAAAATATAAATATGATACCCAGTGGATTTTCCATTACCTATGTTGTGCATATTGATGACCAAATGAATGATTTATTTTCTTTAAGAAGATAAATCACAAACTCTGATCATTCTAAAATATTTTTTCAGTGAAGCATTCAAAGTCTATTGATCATTCACACCATTTGAAATATTTAAAAAGGGATCCATATTTTCTGAAAGTTCAAGTACATTTTTCTCTTTGTTTTGGGTTTTTTTTCCCCAGCATATGTTGGCCAATTTTAAAATACAAAAAGAGAATTCATTACAGACCAATATGACAACACCTTAATAACAGCCAATTACAGGATGTTCACATGCCTGTTCATTACTATGTCTCTGTTAATCTAGTCATAAATTCCTTGTTTGATAGATACCACAACAAGCCAGGAATACAATTGCATTATGGTAGGTGATGAGATATAAGAAAATATAACTGTAACATATAGGCATTTTAAAAAAAAGGCCAAAGTGTCAATCAAATACCATTGTCCATGTCTGGTCATATTTTCAAGATATAAAGAGTGCCAGACCTGATCAAATGTGTGGCTTCATGTTTTACTGGAAGCTTGTTACAGAGAATTTTTTAATAACTTCTTTAAAATGTTTCATGTATTTTAATCACTATCTTTTCATCCACAGAAGTGTTCAAATCATTTTTATATTAGTTAAAAGTCAATATTTAGAAGTGAAAATTCAAACCTCCTTTGCTCTAGGCTAAAACAGGAGAAACATGAATGCAGAGCAACTCTAAAGGCTGATGGGATATATAATTAGCTATTATGTTAATTGAATCCACTGTGAGTTTGTTGTATGAGATTTCTTCATATAATATGCAAATAGCTTCTAAGGTTTAGTTTTATTAGACAATATAATTAGAAATCTTCTAAAGGAGTGAATTCTAATGAGGCATAATAAAGGTTTGCAAAATATGTGTTTGCTGTGAGAGCAGACCATCTGGGCTTAATCAATAATAGGGACCTTACTGTGTAACAGCACATTGAAAAGAAAGTTCAAGAATTTACCTTCCTAGTTCTGGCCAGACAAAAATAAACACTTTCAAAGCAGGAGAGTTGACACGATTAAGGAGAGAGGTGAAATGCTCCCAACTGGATGGGGGGTAGTAACTTTTAAATAGACAATCTGAATATTGTTTATTTCAAAACAATAAAAGAAAACCAGTCATCTGCTATGATGTCAATTGTGAGGATTAGGATACACTTTAAGTGAAAGGCTACATGAGCAAAGATAGCCATTATTAATACTATTAAAGACGTGATTCAAGCCGATGGACATACTTTAGCTTCTGTAGTGTAACTAATCAGCGTAACTTCACTTTCAGTGAGATATCCCAACATTTTAATACGTGGAATGAAGAACTCTCCTATAAAGGAAGAAATTCACACCACCGTGCTCCAGGGCTGGTCACAAATTCCACAGTTGCATTCCACTTTATTTAAGACCACCACCAAAGCTTAAACTATTTTAGTGAATGCCAGAATGCCTGAAATGCATAGTTTCTTGTCTAATTCGAGTTGTTCACACTTTAAACAGTGCCAAAAATGTATTGTTCAGCACTTTAACCCTAATTGAACATAATCATCATAACATGCTCCACACTACTCTGTTAGCTGAGGACGAGTACATTTAAGAATAATCTCTTGCAACGTACTAAGAAAAAAACAAGCAGAAACATAATGGAAGCTGCAGGTTAAACCAAAGAAAAAAGAAACAACAGCACAAATACACTGCCAGTTCAAGTCAGGCAAAAGGATGTGTCCTTTTGCAGTGGAATGTAGAAGAGGACTTCAGACCACAATTAGGTGACTCGCTTCTTGATTGCATGTATTTGGAAAACGCTTGATGTTATTGTTCTGTATTAAAATGCCAGTCCCCATAAAGTGAAAAATGCCTGAAGTACTAGAAAAAAAGTTTCTCCTTCAAAACAAAGGCAGAATTATGCATATGACTTTATAAACTTATCAGACTCACTTATATAGCTGATACAAACATAAGCCTGTAATGATGGTTAATTAACACTTCTCTAATCCAGTCGCTTAAAACCTCCAGTAGCAAGTGTTTCTTTCTTTGAATAATGTGAAGGTCTTACCACACCAGGGAAGGATGACATTGTACACATTCCTTCTTCAGCTGAAAACTCAGTTTGCCTAGTGTATTCATTTTCCTAAGTTTGCTCTAAACCACTAAGATGTTGCTTCCCGTCTCTAAGGGGTATGCAAAAAATGCCCAATATACTGGAAATACTAGAGACACAAACCATCCCTTTGAATGGCAAACTCTATTTATACTGTAGCTGTCATTGTCTCCTTAAAATTTAAACACTTATTTAAAAGAATGAAGACCCAGTAAGGTGCAGCCTGAGAAATTATAAACAAGCCCTGGAATATGGGTGCTGGGTAGTGGTGGGGGGGTGTTACCTGTTCAGGTTTTTCTAGTCTCCACTGCCAATCCTCGCAGAGAACAAATCCATGATCATTCTGCTTAGCATTAATTAAACCATTCTGTTAATTAGAATCAAGGTATTCAGTGCAACATGCAAATAAAGGGCCATATTAACTCCTTCCATTGCATAGCAAGGAGGGAATCAGTCCCACCCAACTACTGACTAGATACATCCAGGAAGCAAAGGAGGGTGGAAAGGAGTCTCTGTACCCTTGCTCCTCCTCTTTTCAGTGTTTCCTGAGACAACAGGAGCCCTTCTGGTAAGCACTGCTTGGCTGAGATCCCAGCTTTAGGTGTGGCTGGAGGGAAGCAAGGATTAACTCCTCTTGAATTCGGGACTCCATCTCTGACAAAGTGGAGAGAATATAACACCACTCTGTGTGATTCTGTGCATGGCGTCTATCCATAGAGGGGATTTAAATACAGTCACAACCAGTCCATTATTGGGACCAAGTTCCCCGACTGAGCAGGAGGAAAAATGCAAAGGGCCAATCTTCTATAGGGATAACCCAAGTCTCTGGAGTTAGTACCAGGATTTCTTGTGTAGCCTCCTCAAACTCTGCATATTCAAGATGCTACCCCCTCTAATGAGCATTCATTAACATTTTCTACCTCTCCCCCCACACCACCCCGCCACCAGGGCACAGTTGATTTTCAAGTAACTCTTCCGCTCCTGTCCATATTTGTGTAGAAAAGCATGAGGTTGACCATACCTGGGAATGAAAGAGTGAGGTATTTCTGATGTGCTACTAAGGTAACAATTTTAAAGCGCACACCATCTCCACCGATGATGGACTCTTGACTACAGTATAGGAAATTACATCAATAAAGGGATCCCCCCTGGGAAATTTTTAACAAGATTCATAAATGACAGCGAATAAAGTTTTTTGATCAGACATTGTGTGCGTTTCATGGGCTTCTTTTCGAGATTCGCAAGCAAATCCCCAAACCCTCAATAATCCTTTTTAAAAAATACAGACGTCAACTGTCCTAAGTTTCTCTCATGTAACTCAGGCAGATTCCTATTGAAGTCAGTAGATTTATGGTGACATAAAACATAAGGTAAGGCATTGCCCATAGTCAAAACTGCATCAGTCTGACCTTGTTTTTAAATCAATTTCGTTACTGTATTTACCCAAATCCAAGATGACTTTGAATTTAAGATGATGCCCACGTGATTAGATTCTTTACATAGAAAATTATAAATTTCTTACAATTTTCCATGTAAAAAATCTGATTCATAGTATCATAGTACTTAGGGTTGGAAGGGATCTAAACACATCATCAAATCTGACCCCCTGCGACGGGCAGGAACAGGTGCCGGGGTCATATCACCCCAGCCAGGTATCTGTCCAGCCTCCTCTTGAAGACCCCCCAGGTAGGAGAGAGCACCACCTCCCGTGGGAGCCTGTTCCAGAGCCTGGCAGCCCTAACTGTAAAGTAATGTTTCCTGATATCCAGTCTGAACCATCTCTCTAACAATATGTGGCCATTATTCCTAGTAACCCCAGGTGGTGCCCAGGGGAAAAGAGCCTCCCCCAGTTCCTGCCGGTCCCCCCTGGTGAGTTTGTAAATGGCCACCAGATCCTCTCTTAGCCTTCTCTTGTGGAGACTGAACAGGTTAAGGTCCTTTAGCTTCTCTTCATAGGGCCTGCCTTGCTGCCCCTTGACCATGCGA
The DNA here is from genome assembly GCA_030014935.1 of Caiman crocodilus. Taxonomy (NCBI): domain Eukaryota; kingdom Metazoa; phylum Chordata; order Crocodylia; family Alligatoridae; genus Caiman; species Caiman crocodilus. The sequence continues at coordinate 249,273,812 of JAGPOW010000261.1, read as the reverse complement.
GTGTCCCTCCTCTGGACCCTCTCAATGCTAGCCACATCCCTCTTGAAGTGTGGCACCCAGGACTGGATGCAGTACTCCAACTGTGGCCTGACTAATGTCATATAGAGGGGGAGGATCGCCTCCTTGGACCAGCTAGGGACGTATCTGTACATGCACGACAAGGTGCAGTTAGCCTTACTGACCGCTTCCTCACATTGGCGGCTCATCTTCACCCTGGAGTCAACAATGACTCCAAGATCCCTTTCTGCCACCGTGATGACAAGAAAGGAGTTCCCCAGCCTATAGATATGTTGCTGGTTCCTTCTCCCTAGGTGCGGCACCCTGCACTTGTCTGTGTTGACTTCCATCCTATCCTCATCCGCCCACCTCTGTAACCTGTCTAGATCTAGCTGGATTCTGTCCCTCCCCTCCAGCATGCCCACCTCGCCCCACAATTTGGTGTCAATTATTGGAGAGTCATCTTAAATTAATCTCCCCTACCGCTGTGCAAGGAAACCAGCTTCAGGGGAGCAGCAAGTGGGGTGGCGGGGTAGGGAGGGGAAAGCAGCCTGACCCCAGACTCTTGCTGCTCTGCAGCTTGCCCTCATGCCACTTGCTGCCCCCCGCCTCCCCCATGTTTTCCCCCATGCTGTGTACCCTTCCCCACATACACACATACCTCCCTGCTCCTGCCTACCCCCAACCACTTGTCCTCCCCACTGCATTTTGCACTCCCAGGTGGCTCTGTCCTGCGTCCGTCATTGTACCCTGACTCAGCAGGGAGGTACGGACATGAAGGGTGGGATGTAGCCCATGGGCCTGATCCTGCTCACAGAGCCATCCCTGCAGCATTCATCTGGCCTTTGGACCATTTCTGCACTACTGGAGGAGTTTGACACCCTTGCAGTAGAGAATTGACAAACTAAATTACTTGTCAAGCTAATTGATGAAATAATTTCCACCAGTTTAAGTAAATTAGTTTTAAAATCACTTTAACTTGGTTTAAAAGACTCACTTAGGATGTGGACTGATGAAACAATTACAAACTGATTGGAGAGGCTGTAGACTCTTTTTGTCTGTCTGCTGTGTCATGTTAAACCACAACAGTTTAGTGCCCGTTTCATTCAGAGATAAATTATTCTGGTGTCACTGTACCTACTGCAGTGGTAACGGGAGTGGACAGCTAAAAGAGTTACAACAGATCAGCTGTAAACAGCTCATGAGTAGTAAACTCCTCTCCCACACTCTTAAAAGCAGCACAACTGTTCATCTGTTTGTGTATTCAGTGAACTACTGAGGCAAAGGTGACCTAGCCCCATTGGCGTTATTCAAACACTCATACCTTCCTAGCACACTTCAAAGTGGTCAGCTTCCATTTCCTCATGGCAGAATCATTTCAGGCTGTTTGAAGAAGAGGTCCAACGGGGCAGTGGCGGTGCAAGGGATGGTGGTGGCAACCAATTTTGCACTCCCTTCCCTGAAGCAGGTACCTGAGGCTGCTGCCCTGGTTGTCCCCCACCAAGTTACACTGCTAATCTGAAGGGCCTAAAAGAAGATGCTGACCCTCAGGACTAGGACAGTAGCCTGATATTCTGAACTTCAAATATCTTTCTCTAAAAACACATTTTTAAAAAAAATCGAAAAATCCTGGTGCTGGACTGAATCACGAGCATCTGCTGAGTTTGTATCTTGGAAACAGGACAGTATTAAGAGCAAACTCATCTCTGCAATGAGCCTTCTTTCCTGGAGGAAGTGTTAGAGTAGATATTACCACCAGTTGATGCTGCTTGTGCAAAATTAGGATATATAAGGAACCATTACATCAAGAACAGACTCATGTTCTCCCTTCATAGCTGTGGTCAAAGTACACCAGATCCTAGAGACTTTGTACGTCTACACTGCAGTCACTACTGTAGTATTTAGCCTCGCTAGCCTGGATGATGTTAGCACTCTAGCCATGACAGCAAAGAACTAAATATGGACCAAGAGCACGTGCCCAGGTTGCCAGGTAGGTTTTGCAGCTGGTGAGTTTTGTGCTGTTGTGACTACTCTAGCAATGCACAAGTGAGCAACTTAAAAGCCAGCTTGCATACGTCTAAATGAACTGCAGTGATTAGGCACATCCATAGGTATTTTGCAAAAGGAGCTAGATGGCCATGGATCTGACAAGCAAGCCAGAAAACTTTGTATAGCTTGTGGGGAGAACACAGAGCGCTGAAAGGGGCTGGGAATGAAAGGTTTACCGACACTCTACTCAACCTTCGCCATTCTTTATTCACAGGAGATAATGGTTAACTACAGGAGTCTTGGCTCATGACCCCAGTCATTCATGCATCTCTGCTAGCTCAGTCAGTGGAAGTATAAAGCACCATCACAGCACACTCTGCCACTGTGCATGCTTTATGGCAGCTGAAAAGGTATTTCAGGTGACTGCACAGAACTGGCTAGGGGGGAGAAAAAGAAGGGTCCTGTTCCTTGTCTCTGGCAAAGATGCTTTCTTATCTATTCCAGGCTGCCCAAGATTACAATCTAGGATCTTCTATTTATCCAGTAATGCACTTTCCTCGCTGGGGAAAGACATCCCAGTTACACCACCAGTAGAGCTAGTGCTTGCACCAGTTATTCTAATGCAAGCCTCTGGAGCATAGAACCTTTCAGCAGCACTAATCCTACAAAGGGAGTATCACACACAAAGTCCAAATAAACATTTCTGCTTGCACACTTCATGGGCAAAGGGAGGCAAGCAGATTTCAGAATGTTCATCCACTTGATTGCAGCTCCACAATGAATGCGTAAGTGCTATAGACAGCAGAGGGAAATATATTAAGACAGGCTTAATTCTCTTTTTATTCCAATCCTAGTTGGTAACCACTTGGGCATTGCTTCACTGCATAGTTAACCCCAGCTTCTCCCTGGGTTTAGTGCAAGCACCACATCCAAATCTAAATGGAATTTAGGTAGAATATGAGCATCCAAGCCCCACAAAAGTGATCCAGATGAACTCTGCTTCAGTGGTTCAAGCATCTAGAAAGATGGGGTACCTCCATTTTGGTCTCAAGAGATCCTTAAGCACTTAGATATTTGAACACTGAGATGTGATCCATATTGAGACATATGGTGCTTAACTCCTATTTAAGTTCCACTGTGATGCAGGTCAGAGATCTTGATCTGTCCGGCATCCACAGAGCACACATAGTGCCTTATTGACATGCACTTCACAAAATGCAGCACCCAAAGCCAAACATGGCTGGTGACTCTGGTGCAACTCACCTCTGCACAACATCCTCATGGTTAGAGCTCTTGGTCAGGCGGTAGGCCTAGCTTATATGTCTACCTCAGCCCAAGGGGATTAAAATCCAAATCTTCCATTGTCCATTCGTTCACTCACTAGGCCAATAGAATAGGCCAGATAGAGGGACCCTCTTGTTGAAGCTGGTCCCTGGGGAGGCAAGAGTGCAAAATGCCTGGGATCAGGACAGCAAGCAAAAAGCAACTTACTGCAGCCCAATACTATACCTTTCTTGGGAGGAGGGAGTCAGCTCCTTGCTGTCAGGGGTATTTTTTTTTAACCGATAGCTGCCTAACTTTGGACTGGTGTTTGGGGAATCCTGTCTGTGGGTTACTGTAAGCCACTCTGAACTTTTTGGATAGGGCTATAAATCTAATAAATAGGAAATGTAAAATATATAAGCAGCCCCAGGTCTAGAACTTAGGTCTTCTGCTTCCTGGATAAGTGCTTGAACTACTTGGCTATTGTCGAAAAGATAGGCAGCTGCCCTTTCCATGTGTTTTCAAGTGTCAGTGCCAGGATGTGTCAAAGCCAGGCAGGTAGCAAAACTGCTGCATTCAGGTATAAACCACAGCCAGAAAGGGCAATCAAAGCTCACTGAAAAGTGAGGTCAGGAAACCAGGAGCATTTTTACATCTGCTCTGATGCATTTTGATTAGACCACGTCAGACCAGACTCCATTAATTGAGTCTGGTGTAGTGGTCTAATTAAAACGCTCTAGCGGGCCACAGCGTCTTGTGTATTCAGCATCCCCACAGTTCAAAATAGCAGTAGGGGCACTTTTGCTAAAGCTTGTCAAAAAACCTTTAGTTAAGGCAGTTCTGCTGCCGTTATGAAATGCAGGACATTGAATACACAAGACATTGCAGGAGTTTTAATTAGAGTGGCTGCCAAGAGCTACTGTAATTAAAACACCCTTCCCACCCCAGTCCCGGAGCATGTGTATAGGTGCTCCAGGAGGTCAAGAAGTAAGCAAAGTCCACAAGCAAGCCAAGTCAGGAAACGAGGAGGTCAAAACGCAAGCAGAGTTACCATAGTAAGGAGGAGCCCTATTGCCTTAAGTCAGGAAGAGGCCTTTTGCCCAGAAGCTTCCTGGGCCTCTCCCTGGTCTGATATAGGGGAAATGGAGGCTCAGGTAGGGCAGTTATTCATGTATCAGGAAGTAGTCAGAGATTCAGGCACTGATGGAGGCTCTGGACAAGTCTTTAGGAACACCAGCTATCTGGGGTTAGGCAAAGGTCCTAGGTTCAAAGCTTCAGGCCTGACATCAGGTGGGTGCTGAGCTTTGTAGTGAGTTCAGCACATCTGGTGTACACTAGGTGCTTCCCCTACGAGTCTTGAGAAGGAGAAGCAATTACTGCTGGGCAACCAAGAGCATTGCTGGACGATAAAACAGCAGGACCAATGGCAGCAAGAGCTGTTGGAGTGGCTCCTTTCCTTGATGGCCTGCAAACTGCAGTGCAGCGAACGTGCCATTGCTAGCAGTACCCTCTCTGTGACCGTACCTGCAGCCAATAATAATGTGGTCATGGGAGAGCTGTGGGGAAGGGATGGGCTATGAGTCAATTGATGCAATCCTGGCATGAAGACAGACATGTCCTGGTCATTTAATCTGCCCTACACAAGTTGCAGTGATCCCTGGTCAGTGTAACAGATTAAGAGGACTGGCATAAAACAGTTTAGTTCAGAGCAACTTCATATCTCCTCCAGCTTACAAAGCAGTCCGTTATCCAAGAGACAGTCAGGGACTTCAAAAGTAGGTTTAAAGCCACCTTCATCTCCAATTCTCCTCCTCTAGGCTCAACAAATATCAGCGTCAGGATTGGGACTACGCTTTCCAAAGCAGTAGTCTGGAAGAAATCAATTCCCAGCTTCATTTTACTCACTGAGAATAAGAACATTAAGCTGATAATCCTTCTGTTTTACTTCCAGCAAAAGATATTTTAGGAATTCTTCTTTACTTTTCTGTACTTTCCTTTTATTTCTTTGTAGAAAAGCAGTTTAAGTGTTAGATATAGTCTACATTATAGTTTTTTCCATACCTCTGTAAAATCACTAAGATTAGAGTAACTGCAAAATTTCATTTGAATATACGTCTTCTGAGCTAAACCCAAAAAGTTTATTTTTAGAAATTTAACCATGTGGAGAAATGAGACCAGCTGATAAATAAACATTACAAACTAATTCTATGCGGACTTATCAGCTATCACTTAACAGACAAAGAGGATTATCACCACAGCTGTCAGGAAAGACTGCCTCTTTACTACATTTACAGGTACCAAAGGTCATATTCTTTTGGCAGTCTTTTGGGATTACACATATTTCTCCAAAGAATTAACCTACATTCTAGAGAAAAGGGAAACTAATTGTTGATTTTAACTATCCACTCGGTGCCGTTTGGACAACAAACAATCCTACACACTGTCATCAGATAAGAAAATTAACAGTAGTAACCATTCTACAGTTTTGCCTTGTCATAGAGGCATGTTGCTACTGAAATATTCCTTAAATGCAGTGAAAGGACAAAAAGCCAGTCAGGGTCAGGTGCTTTTTGTTCAGTGTGGGAAGGTTTTAAATAAGACCTGCTTTGTTAAAAGAAAAGTGCTACAGCAGTTGATGTGCTGGGCCTTACAGTTTGGGTCTTTAAGGCAGTGATTCCCAACATTCAAAGCAGATGAATATTCTTTTGAAAGATGTACTTTAAGAGCTTGTCAGCTGCTTTTGATAATGCCTTAGATATAGCTAAATATCTTTACCAGACTACTAGAAGTATTTTTGCCTATTTCCCATAGTAAGTATATGTAAACTTACAAATACTAAAGTATCTATTTATCCAAGGCAAAATAGCACATCAAGAAGATGACAGGTGCATGTAAAAGAATTGCATACAGGTAGTCCACGTGTTCAACATGAGCACACACAACTCCCTATACATCCATAAACTCAAGTCCTGGCACATGTGTAAATTAAGAGTGTGAAAAATCTATGCATGGGACAAACATTTTAAAAGCATGCCTTGCTTTATTTTTAAACTTTAGTCAACCTAGCTTTATTATCTAATGATGAAGAGATGTACTAACAGAACATGTGAAATATTGAAGAGATGTTTATACTGAAGATAATGCAGTCTATGCCAGCTGAAGAGAAACTCTTCACCCTTTGCAAATAAACTTTTTCAAAACAAAATGAATCCGACAAACTTATTATGAAGTTGCAGCTCTAGAATAATTTCCAAGTAGAATAACCCTCCAAAAAGCTATATACATTACTACAGACATTTTCACTTATTTACCTGTGCAAGTATAGGTGTATTCCTAAGCTCATCTCAAATGCCTTCTGTTTGCAAATTGTCATTTCCAGAAATCAATCATCTCATTAATATCAGAGCTAACACATAGTACCTTACACAGTCCTGGGAAACCTCATTCAAAGCGATGAAGATCTGAGTGCAGAATACCACTGATCTGCAGCAGATATATTTAAAGAATTATATGCTTCACTTCTAACTGCCAAAAAAACCTTATAATTCATGGGCATAATATCAATTCACCAGTCAATTCAGATATGACATCACACCCATGAATCAAAACATACTCTGATAATGATCAAGGATTGAAAAACCCAGAATTTCAGAAGCTTTTGAAGCAGAGAGAGGATAATTCTCCTTGTGAGTCATCTTTTGCATCCTAGCTTCACTTATCTGGGACTGATAAGCACTTCCTTTTCAGCTAAGATTGACAGGCAGTAGTGGCCAATGAGGATTCTTGAAATGTTCTGGCGCCATCTGGCTGAGAACTACTTCAATCTCCACCTCCTTCAATGTCATTTTCTTAGACGTCTCAAGCCCCATTGTCACTGCTCATGAAAAAGCTTCTGTAATGGATATAAAAACCTTACATCAGTTCATTCACATCAGGACTTTTTAAAACTGGATGCCTGATGTTATTCTCCTCGATCAGTGGTAAATACCCTAATTTCGGTGGGAGCTGCTAGATACTGTGCCTTTTTCAAGATTTCATCAGTTCTTTAAGTGCCTACCTATAAATCTAGAAACCTAGTATCTGGTAATCAGTTAAAAAATCCTGGTCTAGAAGGACTGATCTATTCAAAACCTAGCTTAACATTTACAATTTCCAAAATAAGCAAACACCTTTGCTAGGATAAAGTCAAAGATTCACTTAAAATGCTGAGTGCACTTCAACAGAAGAGGTGCCATTAGATAGCTATTTAAAACAGAAAGACATTAAAAAACTATAGAAATAGCCAGCCAAGTTCACACAAACAACATTGACAGTATCCTTAGCATCCAAATTACTTACCCTTAAAATTAGCCATGACCAGAAATCAAAACAGCCTTATTTCTGCTTCTGGATTTATATCACAATTTTGTGAACCAAATTCCATTGAGGTTAAAGGTAGTTTCACCTTTGACTTAAATTAGGGCTAGACATGGCCCTTATGGGTATGTTGAGATGAGCACGGTCGTGCAGTAAGTGGCACCACAAACACACTTGCAGCACCACGTACTGCACTGTCCAGTGTTTCCTCCACTGCAAGGGCATGCTGCCCATGTATGCGCTTGTCTGTGGGGGGGTTCTGCAGATTTTTTTTACCCCTGCATATACTTGGGTCAAAAAAAGCCATGGAAAACAAAAATGGAGTAGTGCACACTTGGGCAGTGCATACTGCTGAAAATCAGCCAGGTCGCCTGGAGCCACACTGTAACTGCTGGCCAGGATCTGCCCAGCAGGATCACTGCAGCTGCATCCCCGGGAGGCCCCCAGGACCTCAGGTAAAGCTACTGGGGCCAGCACAGTGCTGGCCCTAGCCTCCCCTGACCACCTCTGGGGTTCTTGCTGCACATCAAATCACATGTGGCACACACATTACCCAGGAACAAGTAGCTGTGGCACAAGGTGTGGCTCTGCTAGTTGTCCACAGGGAACCAGATGTCCACGCACATCTGGATGTGCCCTATGGGTGCATCCACACATGTAGGCACGTGCGCTTGCAACAGCTTAAATAGCAGTGGCACAAATTTGTGTCAGCGATTTGTGCCTCAGCACACGTACTGGAACATGCACATTGGTGTGGGGCAAATTGTGCCACTTGGGGCAAACTGACCCTGCCATATCCTCAGCCAGGGGGAGCTAGAGTCTGAGGCCTGCACCTGTGCTCACCCCAGCAATATAAAAAGCTGCCCTGGCAAGCAACTCAGCCAGTTGGTATCTGGAGACACTAGCCTCTTGTGCCAGCTGGATTGCTGAAGCAGCCCTAACCTAGAGTGGCCCCTGCACCCTCTGCAGCAGTCTGGCAGTGGGGGCTGCTGCTTGGCTGTGACCTGCTGCCATCTGCAACAGCATCTGCCCCCTTGGACCTGTGGCCCCATGGCTGTGAACCTGCCAGACCCAGACTGGGACCACATGGCTGCCTGGGCTCTGGTATGAGCACTGCAGCAGAGCCTCCTGCACCTCTGGAACAGCTGCCAGTGGGCTGTGGCCTTCATAGCATTGCTGTCATGTCTTCTGGTGCCCCTGCCATGCCATCTGGACAGCTATTGCCCAGAAGATGTGCTCATTGTGGGGGGGCCCACTTTGAATTGTTGAAGTGTTTCCTCCCAGCCCCAACTGCCCAGGAAGTCAGACAACTCATCTGCCTGCCCTCCAGCTGGGTACTTGGTGGTGGCCCTGAGCAGGCTCCTGTGCCTAGGGCCCACCACTTGCCTCACCAACAGAGATCCTGGTGTTCCCTGTTTAAAAATAGCAAATTCTCTGACAAGCTCCCCTCCTAAATTCTCTTATTAAAATACCCAAAATCTGTGTTCATCTGCAATTAAAATGAAATACCACTATAGAGAGAGAGAGATCAGTTAGGCAAAGTTTCATGTATATATTTACAATTGTAAAGCAGTTGGAAGCCTAACAGTGCCTCTATCATCTTAATAAAATGAATTCTAAATTTCTATACACTTTGGCATTTGTTGTTAGTTTTTTAATCATAGTAAAATCAGAGCTGCCCCTGCCCTCTTCACTCTTCAGGATGTGGGGTGCTGAGCAGCACTGCAGTAATGGTGCCTTGCTCCTGCCCATGCCCTTACCCCTACTCCCAACCTACAGCCCCATCAGTTCCCCTCACTCCTGACCCACAGCTCCACCCTGCCCCCAGTAGCTCATTCCCAGAAGCAGCTCTGTCCCAGCACCAGGACATGAGCCCAGCTGCAGCTGTCCCATCTACTGCTTTGTGGCTCTGAGCAGTGCCAGTCCTTACTGTTCTGCCCCCTGCAGCTGTGCCCAGGCTCCAGTGGTCCCCATGCTGTTCTTGGAAAGCCCCCTGAGTGTGGATCAGGGACTCAGCTGGGCAAGGCCCTTCCCTTTCAGGCTGCCTCACCCCCTGCACAGGTTGCTCTAGGGGGACAGGGGGCTCTAAGCTCATTTCTGATAGCCTCTCCTACCTGGAGTGCTCCCCCATCCCCTATTTCTCTCTTTCACATATAACCCTGTTGTCACCTCCATCCCTCCCCCAGCCTATCACGCCCCTTAAGTCATTCCTGGGACCAGAAGCCCTCCCAGGCTGGGGCCACATGTCCCAGCACTGGTGTGGGCATGGGGCAGGGCTGCAGTGTGGAAGCTGCCCCTGCAATCACAGCCCCTGCCAGCAGGTTCCATCCCATCTGGCAGCTGGATACACAGGGTATGAGATTTATGAGGGGATGTGGGGATTGGTGAGGAAGGGTTGTGGGTGTAGGGTTTGTGGAGTGTGTGGGGGGCTTGTGGAGGGATTGGGGTGTTTGTGGAGGTGTGTGTGGCTTGTGTGGGGGTATGTGGGTTGGGGTGGGGGGCTTGTGCAGGTGGTTTGTGGGGGTGGGGAGAGTTTGTGGGTGTGGGGGAGGACTATGTGGAAGGTGTGGCCCCCTCCTCGGGGTGGTTCCCCCACACACAGCGCATGCCCCCACAGCAGCAGCAGCAGTGGTTGCACATGGTGCATGGCACTGGTCCAGTTTGCTGGCGCACATCCTCAGACATGACCAGGCCAGCTCTTGCTGTCACTTGGGCTCCTGACACTGCACACAAGAGTTGCAAACCTTCGGGCCGGGCTTTCTCTCACTGGATGTGTTCAGGAAGATGATGGAGAGTCATTGGTCAGGGATGATTTAGGCATAGATATGCCTATGTTCTGCTACAGGTATTTCCCATGTTTCTGGGCTTTGCTAGTTACTTCCGCCTCCCCTTTCTGGTACATGTGTCATGGTGTTTTTAAGCCTCCATCAAAGGCATTGGGTATTAGGTACTGACAAGGATGGGGATTTTGACTAGGGTCTGCCAAAGCTCCTGCTGGCATTTAAGCCAGAGGTTCCTGACTAAAGGGTCTTGACCCTCCACTCAGGGCAAGACCAATTGCCGTATTTAGGGCCAGGAACAGATTTTTCCCCATGGACTGTGGGGAGTTTTACCTTCCTCTGTAGCAAAGGGCATGGTAGAGGCCTGGGTCTCTTAAACAAATATTAACAACGTCATAGAAGCAAAACAGCAGGAAATAGGGCAGGCTCTTTTTTCCCGGGCACCACCAGGGGTAACTAGGACCAATGGTCACAAGTTACTGGAGAGCAGGTTTAGGTTGGACA
>JAGPOW010000261.1:249252796-249262823 GCA_030014935.1 Caiman crocodilus | reverse complement strand
TACCTTGGGCGTCTTTAAGAGTAGATTGGATAGGTACTTGGCTGGGGTCCTGTGACCCTGGCACTCGTTCCTGCCATTGGTGGGGGGTCAGACTAGATGACCTGCTCTAGGCCCCTTCTGACCCTAGATACTATGAAACTATGAAACATTGGCTGCCATGGATCCCATGCTTTACCTGTGGCAGGCTGGGGTGTTATGTCTGTGTTGTGTCAGGGTTGATGGTAGTCTTATCAAAGTCCCCCAGGGGGTGGACTCTGGAGGTCCTGTCAAGCCCTACTTCTCTATGACTCTGTGATTATAAGATAAAATCTTGAATCATTAGGCAATTAAACAATCTGAATCACTATCAAGACCAAGTCTATAAGGACAAGGAACAAACTGATATGCTTTTAAAATAATTTCTATCTTCTTCAGCAATCCCTCATAGCTGAGGATGATTGTCGTCCATGATTGTCTTATCTGTGAGTCTGAAGATGGCTAATGAGGCCGATCCAGGATCAAGATACTCTTTTGCAACTTGGGCACATGTTTCCATGTGGAGTGAGTAGCTGATTCAGTCCATGACATGCTGTTTCTGTTGCTCCCACTTTTCCATCTCCTGTTGTCATCATAAGGTTTTAAAATACTGAGATCCTTACAGCAAACTCATCCTCCATTTGGGGTGGTACTGAATTATATTCTCCCAAGAGTTGATGTCAATGTTGCATTTTTTTCCAGTTGACCTTAACTGATCACTTGAAGCACTTTCTTTGCCCTTCTCTTAAGCATACATTTTGACTGAGCCGAGAGAATAAGACTTGCTTTGTGAGCCTGGAGTTGAACATCCGAATGATGTGACTGGCCCAGTGCAGTTGACGTTGGATGATCATCACCTTAATGCTCATAACGTTTGCTTGTGAGAGGATGCCAGTGCTAGTGCACCTATCTTCACACTGGATTCAAATGATATTCTGCTGGCAGCATTGATGGTACTTTTCCAATGACTTGAGGTGTCTCCTGTATGTTGTCCATGTCTCAGCTCCATATAATATGGTAGGGATCACAACTGCTTGATAAACCATGAGCTTGGTTTCAGATTTGATGTCATGACCTTCAAACACCCATTTCTGTGGGCACCTGAAGGCTGGACTTGCACATTTGAGGCAAGTTGGATTTCTTTGTCCAATGTTAGCCTTCTGTAAGAGATGGTTTCCAAGGTATGGGAAATACTCAGTGTTCTCCATAGTCTTGTGGTGAATCTGAATTACCAGAGCTGGGGACTGCTCATTACGAGTTTGTTGCTGGAGGACCTTAGTCTTTTTAATGTTAAGCATCAATCCCATTTTCTTGTATGCCTCAATAAAGATGTCAACAATTGCCATAAGGTCTGCTTCCAAGTGAGCATTCAGTACAGCATCATCCATGTGCGATTGATGCTTGAGGTCAGGGTGGTTTTGGTTTTGTCTTGGAGTCAGCTGAAATTAAGCAGTTTACAATCCATTTGGTGCTTTAGCTTCATTTCAGCCGGAAGCTTGTTGGTTGTCACATGTAGCATTGTGGTGAGGAATATTGAGAAGAGAGTCTGAGCAATGATGCAGCCTTATTTAACTCTCATCTTAACCTCAAAGGGATCTGTGATAGAGCCATTACTGAGAACCGTCCTTTGCATACTGTCCTGGAGCAGGCAAAGAACAGTGATGAATTTTTGTGGGCGTCCATACTTCAGAAGGATCCTCCACAGTGACCCTCAGCTGACAAGGTTGAAAGCTTTCATGAGATCAAAAAAGGCCATGTGGAGAGGTTTATGTTGTTCCTGGAATTTTTCCCACAGCTGGCAAGCTGTAAAGATCATGTCAATTGTGGCTCTTGATGCCCTAAACCCACACTGAGATTCTGGGAGGAACTCTTCAGCAAATGGAAGGAGATGGTTGAGGAGGGTTCTCACAATGATCATTCCTGTGGTAGACAGCAAGAAAATCCCTCTGTAATTTTCACAGTTGGACTTGTCTTCTTTCTTGAAGATTGCCACAATCGTCGCATCCCTGAGGTCATCTAGGATTTCCTGTGATGTGAGCTCCTTTCCCCCACTACTTGAAGCTTTCAGTGGGGAGACATCAGCTCCAGATATTTTCATCTGCTTGGTGGCATTCTTCACCTCATCCAGGGCTGGAGGAATTCTGAGATCATCTCTGACTAGGTGTTGTGGGATGAAGCTGAGAACACTCTCATCAACAACAGAGTTAAGACTGAGAAGGTCTTCAAAATGCTCTTTCCAATAGGCATTGATGGCTCCCTTTCCTTAATCAGGTCTCAAGGGAGTTGGTCCCCGAGTGCTCAGACTATAGATGGCTATGGTGACATTGCAAAAAACACGCATATCGTGGATGTCAGTGAGATGTTGAATCTCCTTTGCCTTGTCTTCTCCCTGTCTGCTCTTCATATCCTGGGTCTTTCTTTGGCCTTGACTTGTTGGAAGTTCAATTTCTTTTGTTTGGAGTTGATGTCATTCTGGCAACCACAAAAGGCATTATGCCTGCAGTCGATCAACTCTTGGATCTCCTGGTTATTCTCATCAAACCAGCCTTGATGTTTCCTAGTAGAGAATCCAAGTGTCTCTTTGCTTGCGCCAATGGTGATGGATTTGAAGGCACCCCTACCACTGTGGATATTGTCCCATTGTTGTTAATTGGCAGCAGAGTAAAGGAAAGGTGGCCCTCCCCCAGCCCCATCTAGTCTTCCCAGTGTAGGAAGGAGGGTAGCCAGATGCAAGAGAAAACCTGGCCCAGAGTAAAACTAAGGGAAGCCCCAAGGGAATACCCTTACCCAAGGGGCAGCTGACTGTCAGCTGGCAAAGAAGACAGCAGACTGGCTGATGCAGGCTCTGGCAGGAAGATAAGAAGCATCTGCGGAGACTGGGAGAGGAGAAAGAAGAAGAGAGAGAGAAACTGCCAGGTTGCAGTGCTCCTGGAGTGGGGGTAAGAGGAGTGTAAAGGCTCCTGTTCTTTTGCTGCACCTATTTATGCTGTAATTCCTGTGGTTTGTGGAGGGAGTCTAGAGGTGGTGGAGCTCCCAGCCAGCAGTGCCCTGCTCAGATGTACGTGGCAACCGCACTTGCAAACATGAGCAACTCATAAAGGGGCAGCTCCTATTTTGGAATTGGGTTTGGACTGTAACTCCTAAGTATGAATCCTACCTACAAAGGGATTACATACCATCATAGTGAACTGCCTCCTGTTTTGTAACCATAAATTCAACATCAAGTCATGGCAGGTTACTACAGGCAGTGACATCCCTTGGCCAATCTCAGTCTGGGGAGTACCCAAGTATGGACATCTCCCCTGACGCTGCCACAATTGGAATTTGCCAGTTTTTCATTGAGGTACTGGTGAAGGAGGTCTCATTTGATTAAGTCCTTAAGTCCTTCAAAGTAGTCCTTCTGTCAATATTGCTTCTGCTGCACCTGTCATTTTGGAGCTGTTTGAAGGACATAACCAAGCAGATGAGTCAGTGATTGGTCTAGCAATCATCAGCTCCTAGTGTAGCCTGGGTGATGTGGACATCTTTGTGATCCTGGGCACAAACAATGATACAATCAATCAGGTACCAATGTTTAGATTGTGGGTGTTGCCATGATGACTTGTGCCTGTTTTTCTGGTGGAACAGGATGTTGGTGATGGCAAGCTCACAATCCATACATTTGGTCACGAGGAGATTGGCCATTGGAACTGACCTTTCCTACTGCTTCCTTGCTGATGGCTCCATTCCAGAGGTTCAAATCCCTTCCAAATGTAGCATTAAAATTGCTAAAAAGAGTAAGTCTCTCTCTCCCTGGAGCATCAGAGAGGACTTGGTCCATGTTGGCGTAAAATTCCTTCTTTGTTTCATCAGCAGATTCAAGAGTCAGGGCATATGTGCTGATGATAGTGTTGATTGGTTCTCCACCAGTTTAAGACAGAGAGTCATAAGACTCTCATTAATTCCAATAGGGAACTCATTGAGTTGGTTTATGAGTTCATTCTGGATGGCAAAACCAACTTTTTGAAGCTGGCATTCTTCCGCTTACCCTTCCAAAAGAAGGTATAGTCGCCTCCATGTTCTTTGAGCTGCTCATTTCCCACTTTCTAGGTCTTGCTCAGTGCAGCAACATCAATGTTGTGTTGCCTGAGTCCTCAAACCACAATTGTGATGCAGTGCTCTGTGTATTCACTGTTAGGATTGTCCATGAGTGTCCTGATGTTCCAGGTCCCAAAACTGAATGTGCCTATAGCAGGTTCATGGATTTGCCTAGCTCAAAACACCCGGTCTCTCAGGCTCATTCACCCTTTTCCCCAGTATCTTTACTCCTCCTGGGCAAACTCCTTCCCAGCAGGAGGCAACATAAACAACTCAGGCCATAAAACAAAACACTTCTACCACACAGATCTTCTCCCAGACCCAGAGTCCTCAAAGGCAAGTGATGGCAAAATGACCCACTCTTTCCCTTGTCCCTCCAGTCCCTTCAGCCAGAGGAAGGGCTCACTTACAGTCTCTTTGCTGCTCTTGCAGTACTCTGGGAGAGAGGCACTCCTGGCATGATCCCTGGGCTCCTCCATGAGCTAATCTGCCGGCTCTTCCCTCTCAACACTTCATTCTCACTTGCAACTCTCCAGCTTCCAGGCCACAGCTCTGTCTCCCCCTGATTGACTCTAACTCTGTTCCCTGGGAGCCTTTTTAGCTGCTTGGATGTCAGCTAGTTATCTGCATCAGCTGGTCCCATACCCTAGGCAGCCTGTAATAATGTTTTCTTGCCTTCAGCTGGGCTAGTCCTCCTAGCAAGTCTGCAATAAGTTACTTGCTAGATGCAGCTGGCTGTTGCCCCTGAAAGCATGTAGGCTGCTACAAGCTCCCTGAAACCATGCTGCCTGTTACAGCATCTTCCTTGATTTAAAGCTAGTTCAGGTATGTCCATACAGTCCTTTCAGGCAATGCTAGTACTATAGCACAGGCAAGCTAACTAGTACAAAGTAAATGCACTGTACCCATATCCTATGACCCAAAGGGCTCTCAGGAGGCATTTGGATTTTTGACAGGGTTTGCATATCAGCATTTGTTACTTTTCCTCAGATCTATGTATTCTTTGTGCTGTACTAAAGTATGTGCATGTGATTAGAAATTCCTTTGCAAAATTTTGATCCCTTGCTTTAACTGTCAAAGAATAGAGAATCCCAAGAGTCCACAGCTTTGGAGAAACTCTGGTGGGGAGTGCATTAACTATTGGGGAAAGCTGAGAATTCAGCACCAGCTTTAAGGTTGCTGAACGTCAGGTCTCAACATGCCAACCAGTGGGTACCAGTAATGGACTCTAAGTCTGTCTCAAGAAGTCTGTCTGCAAGATCTGACTTGAACAAACTGTCCGGACACTATTACAACTCATTAGGCATAAAAGCATGTGGGATCTATCCAGAATTTGAGTTTAATACAGTTCCTTTGTGATCATCCACAAGGGAGGTTTCAGCAAGGGCAATTCTTAATTCTGAGTGCTTGATCTCACAACTTAGATAATGAATATTTAATGTAGATCAACAGCTCTATGTATAATTTCTAGCTTATAAAGAACAACTGAAAAACTGAAATACCATCATAAGGTCCAATATATTTTAATTGACCTAACTTTGCCAGTAAAAGCTTCCTTATAAAGGTGCCCATATTATTTCCCTGGAAGGGAACACCAGGAGGATTTGGCTAATTTAACTCTGGCTAGGGACAGAAATTATACATAAACTGATATAAGTGATCAGAAACCGGTTCAAATCTGTAACACAACAGAAGTTCAGTGCACGTAAGCCACTTTCAAAATGGCTGAAACTGTTTTAAGATAAACCTGGATGGATGTAATATCACACTTAAGTGATTTAGGTTAAATCTGTTTATTGAACTTCTGTCCCAGATCTATCAATACACTGGTACCAATATAAACAGTATTGGTTTGCTGAAACAGTTAAATCAACAAAGCCATTAAGCAGTGCCACCCGTAGAAACTTTTGGACACTAGACAAATTCTTAAGTTGCGACCCTCCCCCTACCTGATGCTCACATGCCTCTTTGCAGCTACGGAGTTGAAAACCATAGGTGTTTTTAGTTAGGTTTCTATATTTTAAGCAAGACTAATCAGTGGCGTATTGTGGGTCTCTGGCGCCTGGGAGCCAATGCTTGCATTTGTGCCCCCCATCCCTCCGGGGAGGATCCGAGCAGGATGCAGGGTTCAAGGCAAATCAGCCTGTGCGGGGCCCTGCCTCCCACCCCACGGTACTTCCATGGGGGAATTGGCAGTGTGGCACACCAGCCGCAGGTGGAGGGGCGGCAGCTGGAACTTCCAGCCAGGATAGCCAAAGACAGCCACAACCCACCAAGCAGGAGGGTGGGCCACACAAAATGTGAGAAGTGCCCTGGTCTCTCCAGCCAGTGCCCTTCCCCAGGATGGTGCCCAGGGGCCATGGTGCCCAGGGGCCATGGCTCCCTCCTTATCCTGAGTCAGTACGCCACTGAGACTAATATAGCCCAATCATGATTTTAATATAATCTTACTGGACACAGTTATTCAATGAGGAACAAGCTAGACAATAGGGCTGTACGAAACACCATTGTTTCATTTTGATAACTGTTTTGCCATTTTGAAGGGACAGTGTTTCACTTTGTCATTTTGCATCATTTCGAAGCACTGTCCCATTTCATTTCGTCAAAACTATTTTGCTGTTTCGACTTGTTTCGACGTCTTGCCCATAGGCAATAATGGAAAATCATGAAAATGCCTAAAGCATTGTCATTTGATGCCCGCTTCAAATGCAAATTGCAGGGATGATAGCCCCTTCTGAGGGCATGAAGCCTGCCGAGTTTCAAGGAGGTAAGTGCAGAGGTTTCTGGGAAACTGCACCTCAAAATCTTGAAAGCTAAACTTGTAACACTTGCCAGCAGCAGCAGCCTCCTGTCATCTGGGGCTCACACTCCAAGGAGGGCTGCAGGGCTGTGCCAGACTCCTCAGGCAGCAGTGGCAGCCTCCTGTCGCCCAGGTGCAGATCCGGGGGCTCACACCCCCTGGAGGGTTGTGTCGGACTCCAGGAAGCTCAACCTGGAGGCGGAAGGCAGAATGCAGCACCAGCTGTTCCCACCTCCCACCACTGAGCTGAGGTCTGATCAGCTCCACCAGCCCCATGGAGAGCAGCCTGGCGGCGGGAGGTGGGCAGAGCCGGTGCTGCAATCTGCCTTCCACTAGTAAAATGGTAAATGACCGTCTTATAACTGTCATCTTCATGCCAGTTCATGACTAGGAACTGCCAGACATCACAATCCTTCTTTTGCCATCACTAGCTGGTTGCCAAAGGGCTTGAAAAGTGTGAGGGAAATGCCATTTTCATGGAAGACATCTGCGTGTGATTTCTTTTCTTGTGGAGAAGCTGTTGCACTTCAGCTTCCAGACAATTCTTGACAGAACGGGACCTTAATCCAATGGCAAGGAGGCCAAGACAAGTGGAGATGTCATTCCGTTGCAGCTTCCATCTGCTTTTGCAGTCATTGATCTTCTGCCTGTTCTGCCATGGAGGACTTGTAGACCCATGGCTGGGGGCTGGGCACATTTATTATAGTGGTGACCTGTACTCATCATGTCACAGCACCATCAAAGGATATATGCGGCTTTTCAGGATGGAAAGCACAGCCATCTGATGTCCCTACCATATCCTGGTGGTGCTGCTGCTGCTTGGTCCATGACTGCTTGTTTATCAGAGTTATCCCTGCTTGTTTTGCAGCTAACCTTCCCTGAAGGTTATTCCTCTGTCCACCACCTGTGGATATGCTGGGGGCCAGCAGCTGTGAAAATTACCTTCTTCTCGCACAGGTTGAAACAAAAATAAATGGGGGGAAATTTGGATTTCTGTGATGAAGGAAAAAAAAGTGTCCAAGAATCATGAGAAATAAACTGCTGCAAGTGTAGAGCACAGGTGATTTCAGAACATTATTAACAATGATTTTTCTTTTAAAAACTCTCTGTTTCTAAATTCTTAGGATAAGTTCCCTAACATATTTTTCATTCTCTCTCGCTTTCTCTCTCAAATAAATCATTTAGATGCACTTCTTTAGGTATATACTTTAGATTGTGAACCTTTGGAACAGGACCATCATTTGTTATGTGTTTTGCCAGCACCAGACACAGTTGATTGCTAGCTTATGGTCAACCCTCAGACCTTACCATAAGTGGTAAATAATATCTTTCTAGTACATTTTCATTAGCCAGTTCTCGAAGGATATTACAAACACTTCAGGAGAGCAGATTTCTCAAGCAGGAATCAAAACACTTCACCATCTCTAAAACAGAATAGTCTTGCAAATACCTGACTATTGTAAATGACAGGTGTAAGGACTAAAGCAGGAGCCAGTGTGATGATGTAGACCGGGGTGGGCAATTATCTTGGGTGGAGGGCTGCTCTGAGTTTTGGCAAGCCATCGAAGGCCACATGACAGGCAGCCAGGGGGAGATAAATATTAATTTTCTAAATTTTTTAGGGGTCCCATGGGCCAGATGGAATGGCCTGGTGGGTCGCATTCGGCCCGTGTGCCGCATTTTGCCCGCCCCTCATGTAGACCAAGCTGTAGATTGGGATTCAGGAGATCTTGGTTCTATTCCTGGTTCGTAAAGTCAGTTAGGGACACATCCCAAGTGACCCCTCAAGCTTCTAAGCAGGAGGAAGCACAATTTAGGGGCCTACTCAGAAGGGCAGTCCAAATCAACCCTGCTCAATGTCAACAATACAACTTGGGTACCCCCAATTATGGCAAAAAATATCCTTGTACCTCACTTAAGTTCCCAATTCCTTAAGCAAGGTCATAGTATGCTTAGCAATAGCATGATGATCAGGGTATGAACCCAGCTCCATGGAAAATGCTGTTGTGGGGGGAGAGGTGGAGGCAAAATAAGTGGCTGTCACTTCAGCTGCATGATCACACAAATGGCACAGCAGCAACCAGAAGTCACTGCTGCCCCTGTGTGTGGCAGCTGCCCTAGGTGCCCAACCATGCCATTGTGTCTCTGTCAACAGCTCACCACCATTTGGTTTTAAGGATGTGTTTGGGATGGGATCAGCTTTCTACTAGCACAGCAGTCAATGACTGGCTGCCAGAAGGATAACCCAGTGCCTCAAATTGACTCTCTTTGTGTGTGGTGAGGATGACTGAGAAACCTTGTTCAAATTTTTAATTTAAGGATTTCTAATAGTAAACCACATCTTTGCTATTATGTTTCTTGGAGCAATAAGAGGGAATTCGGAATAGCAAACAGCAGCAGCCACTAATGCCACATATCTAAATAGAGTATCCACCTGTCTGACAGACCTCTTTAACAAATTTTTCACCTCTGTTTTCTTGTGCAGGGACCAGGATTCCCCCACCGTGATTCAAGATGGATTCAAGGGGAACGCCTCCAGACCTAAGTGCTTCTGGAGGGGCTGGATGTGTTGTAATCAGCCGGTCCAGATGCTCTCCACCCCAGGGTGTTGAGGGAGCTAGCAGGGGTTATTGCAGGGCCCTTGGCATGGTTTTACGAGCGCTTGTGTTGCTCAGGCCAGGTGCCAGATGATTGGAAGATAGCCAATGTGGTCCCCATCTTTAAAAAAGGGAGGAGGGAGGACCTGGGCAACCATAAACCCGTCAGTCTCATCTCAATCCTGGGGAAAATCTTTGAGAAGATCATCAAGGAGCACATCTGTAATGGGCCGGCATCAGGGATGATGCTCAAGGGCAACCAGCATGGTTTCATCAGGGGCAGGTCATATCAGACCAACCTGATTGTCTTTTACAATCAGGTCACAAAAGCATTGGCTGCAGGTGTTGCCGTGGATGTAGTCTTTCTGGACTTCAGCAAGGCCTTTGACACTGTCGACCACCCCATGCTCATTAAAAAAACTAGGTGACTGTAGCATTGACGCCTACACAGTCAGATGGATTGCAAAATGACTGAAGGGTTGTATTCAGAGGGTGGCAGTGGATGGATCATATTCGACCTGGGGGGAAGTGGGCAGCA
>JAGPOW010000261.1:249236785-249252696 GCA_030014935.1 Caiman crocodilus | reverse complement strand
TGCTGGCTCCTACCCTGGGGGTCTTTAAGAAGCGGCTTGATGCCTACCTGGCTGGGGTCATTTGAGCCCAGTTTTCCTCCTGCCCAGGCAGGGGGTCGGCCTTGAAGATCTACAAGGTCCCTTCCGACCCGACTGCTGTGCTTCTATGATTCCCCCCCATTGCTGGTGACTCCAGTGAGGGAGACTCCAATAGGGTTGCCCACTCTGACTGAAGCTATTCTGGGAGATTTTTTTTCCCCAACATGACATAATGTCATTAATAGGGGTGCACTGATATTTTTTGGGATGATACCGATGGCCAATTTTTAACAAGCCATATTGGCTGATATTGATCTGATTGCTGATAGTCAGCTGGACTGCTTGGAGAGCAGCGTCTGGCTGGCAAGTCTACTGTGGAGGAAAGGGTGACAGGGAAGGGAAGGAGTGGTGGGGGTGCAGATCAAAGCCCCAGGGAGGGAGTGGGGCTGGGGTAGGAGCAGGCACTGTATAGCCAGGGAGCAGTGTGGGACGGAGCTGCAAGTGGCTGCTCTCCACGCTGGTGGGGAGCACACATATACATTTATCAGAGACATTATCGGCCACATTAGCCAAAAAAAGCCGATTGCCAAAACTGTCAATTTTCCTTATATCAGTGCCAATCTGATATGGGACCAATGTATCAATGCACCGCTAGTCATTAATTGTACTGTTCAACACATTCACAATATCAATCTCCCGGATTGTTTTCAATAGCCATTGGGAGATGGATGCCAATTCTGATAGACGTCCAGCCCATCCAGAAGGTTGGCAACCCTAGACTGGAACCGTTCACACTTTGGAAATATTGAAAGTGACGGGCGTTTCTGTGCAGTGTTAATACAGTGTGCGTCTGTGTGTGTGGAGGGAGGAGAGGGTCTCTGTATATGTATGTACAGAGGTCTAAATCAGGCCTCATTCAGCAACTGGATCAAGTGCTCTACACAACTCTTCCCTCCTCCTAAAGGTAACCCCTGCTCCAAGGAGCAATGAAAGACAACAGATGGCTATATGAGCCAGATGGGAGGAACATTTAATTAGTTATTTTTAAAAGAGCAGGCACTGGAAAGTTCTGTTATAGTTTCCTCAGCCTTTTTTTTCCCCTAGTTTTTGCTTTTTAACATGTACCTTTATTCCCTGTGTAGAAAATGATCTGCTTCCTCCTAACTAGAGTCAACATTATTTCTTCCTCATAGTCAATTTTAACCTCTCAGCTCTATACATCAGTGGTTTCTGCACTGCTCTAGGAGAGATCTCAGTGGTCCCTTTCAGAGAAACGGCAGCGCCTTTGAGGCTGCCCTCGGGGCTGCTGTAGAACGGCTCTAAAAGGACACAGAGCCTCCACTTTCATTACTTTACACAAAACATTAAAGATACAGATACACACTGGACATTGCTATATAAATTAATATTAAAAATGCTATTTCAAATACTGTATGGGTTATGACCCGAGGGCACCAAAGCAAGAAAATAACGGTAGACTCTCCATCTGCCTCTCACATCATTGTGTCTATGAGGTGCAAAAACTCCTTGTCTGAGTCCTGAACTTTCCAGGTGAGGAGGGGTGAGTGTGTTTGCCTTCTCATCTTGTTATTACCTTTTCTCAACTAGATAAGGGAGGCTTTATATTCCCTTGAAAAAAGACACCAAGGTCACCTTCTATGAAGTGATCCTAGCCATTGCCAAGTGGGGAGCAGACATGTCCAGATTTCTTATATGATGGGCTGCGCTTTCAGAATCCTGGCTCGACCCTTCACTGTTTTATTTCCAGGAAATATTTTGTATAAAACTTACCTTCATGAAATATTTTGATCAAGAATGTTAAACAAAATTTAAAAAAATTAAGAAAGGCTGAAGGAAAGAATCCCTTTCCCCCTGATACTCTGAATTGGATACTTTTCGCACAGTTGTGTCTCAGCATTGTTTTGTACCAGGACCCATTTGTAAACGTCGATGGCCAGTCCCGACCCACTGCCCCTCACTCCCAACCCGCTGCCCAAGCCCCACAGTGTATGGGGCAGGGGGTGGGTGCATGTGGGGCATGGGGGGCCCCAAGGAGCCCCTTGCAGGCTGGCACTCTGCCAACCTGCAAGGGAAAAGCCCCGGTTTTTCACATTTTTCTTCTTTAAAGGAGAATCCATGTTTAAAGTTTGTTGATCCATTTTTTTAAGTTTATTCCTGACCCTTTCATATATTCTTGTGACTCACTTTTGGGGCATGCCCCACACATTGAGAAACACTGAGTTAACAAACACAATAACTATTAGCTTGTATATATTCAGAGCATTTTGTAGACAACTGCCCCTTATGGTCTCACTTACAACTACCAAACTCATTCTAATTCTGCCCTACATTAAATCACATAGACCTAGGACTCAAGAAATCAAAACCTGTGTCCGGTCCCTTACTACTAATGCTTTTAGCATAACAACTACTTCCCCAGAATTGCAATACTAGAGATACAGGAAGGTTCATGACCATTGCAATACTAGAGATACAGGAAGGTTCATGACCATTGCAATACTAGAGATACAGGAAGGTTCACATCCTAGCAGATCTGAGAGCTTGCTGTTCCATGGTTCTGATCTGCAGGAAATTCCCATGTAGGAAAGCTGGGGAAAAAAACAAGGTGCATTTTAGTTTAGCTTTTATGAGCATGGGAAAGTGAAAGCTCAGGCTAAAAATGATCAGACCACTCTGATGATGTTTGTGAGAGCAGTTTTCTATTTAACAGGTTTTGAGAAGTTGGTGGAAAAGGCACATAAGGCCCAAAGAGCCTAATTATTTTATCTCACTTAAGGAATGATATACGAGAACAGCTATGCTCTTAACAGGAGCTAAATTTTTAAATTCCTTCTCTCCACAGCTCCACTTGCAATTCACCTAACCCAAGCTGAGATTTTTGTTCTGACACAAAAATTACATTCTTCAGAAAGGGGAATTTAAGGAAACCAGCCCTCAGAGCCTAAAAAGGGCCTTTGTTGGTGGCATGTGCTATTGTGCAAGTTAGTTTATAGTATTAGACTGTGATTCCAGGCACAGGTCTGAGCAAGGCTCGGTGTGTGAACTGCATCACCCGGGAGGGTGATGACTTATGAAGAAAGGCTGAAAAAACAGACTATTTAGACTGAAGAAGAGACAACCGAAGAGGGATTTGATAACAATCTTCAGATACCTGAAAGGTGGTTATATAGAGGATGAAGATGAACTATTTCTCTGACTGCAGGGGACAGGACTAGGAGCAACAGTCCTGAACTGTAGCAAGGAAATTTAGTTTGGATATTAGAAAAAAATGCTCTCACTCTGAGGGTGGTTAAGCACTGGAACAGGTTACCTAGGGAGGCTGTGGAAGCTCCATCCCTAGAAATTTGTAACTGCAGGTTAGACAGATGCTTGTCTAGGATGGTTTACTGAGGAGAGATCCTGCCTTAAGCAAGGGGTTAGACTAGATGACCTCCAGCCCTACACTTCTATGATTGTAGCTTTAATCTGGCTACCTTGGATGCTGACAGTAGTGAAGCTGAGACAGCACAAGCTTCAGGGCAGCCTGTAAAAGCCTGTCTGGGCCCAGGCATGTGCCGCGGTGGTTTTACTGCTATCAGTATATGAGCTAGCTAGGTTAAAACTAGCTCAGGCATATCTACAATTAGACCTATGTAGACATAGCACAAGACACAGTACCTCCCTATTCCTCCTTTTTTGGCCTTTTGGAAATGATGATATTTCCCACCCCTCTCCCAGCATCACTTCAGCTACCCTAGCTGGTGAATGCTGGCAGTAGAGCATTACATCTGCCCTTTCTTAACCTATCTATCCCTGGGTGGATGTGCTTGCTAACTGTTACGTGCCTGGTCCCAAGGTCTGGGTAGCCCATGCAAGGTTGCAAAGGGGAAGAGCATTCCCACTCCCTTGTACAGCCATGTAGGGAGAATCACAGTCTCAGTCACAGCCATCAGACTATTACAAAAGAAAAAGCATTCGTTGAAAAAGATCTCATGTTTTCTGCTTTCCGTGTAGCACCATGGCAGCAGTTACTTCAATAGTCATTACATCCCTATCCCTTCGGCTAACATAAAACTGTATTTTAAAGGGTCATCTTAAAAAAAACAAAACAAAAGCAAGCAAACAAACAAACAAAAACCTGACATGGCCCCAAAACCTAAACATCTAGGACTCATATCTGAACCGGTTGTCTGCCTACTGGCTCTACCATAATGCTTGCCCCTTCCAGCCAGAATGGAGGAATGAAGGAGCAACTGATTTAATCCATATTGCTCAGCTCCCAGGTGGGAAGGACGCTTCAAGTCCTTTTGCTGAGCAGTCTCCAAGCTGACTTGTCTATAAGCTCCTATGACTACCAACACTCTAATCCTCCTTGGAGCAGATGGATGGAGAATGGATAGATTTAATGCTCTACTACCAACCAACATTCACTGGCTAGCAAGGCTGGGAGAGGGATGAAAAATGTCCTGCCTGTGTAGGTCAACAAGGAGAACACAAGGGAAAGGAAACACTTTTGGTACAATATGTAATTTGTGGCACTAATTGCAGAAAGGCATCACTGAGACTAAGATCTTAGTAAGATTTAAAAAAAAAAAAAAGATTTGACATGCACAGATAAGAAGATTCAGCTATGCTATTCAGTGCTAACAAAAGTTTTAGAATGACAAGACCTTGAAAGGGTCAAGTCATTTTGTATGTGCCCGCTGTGGGCTTTTTGGCATATTCCTATTAAAGCATGTGGGTCTGCTCAGTGTTAGAGACAAGACACCCAGCTAAACAGACTTCACAGCAGATCCAGGATGCCAGGCCCTATGTTCCTAGTGGGAATCCTTTTTCAGAAGCCACAGTACATCATACAATCTGAAACATACTCCTGAAGCTCACTTCTTATTTCAATGAAGAGATGTAGGAGATATCAACCAACTACAATGAAAGATATTTTTCCTTGTACTTCTTCAGACCATTGTAAACTATTACTGAATATATCTACATATGGATACTTATGAATTAGGAATATGGATTTGGTAGATGATAATAAAACATGTAAACTGAACCCTTTTTTATCTTGGCCAAACAGGCTGGTATCCTACCAGAGACTCTACAATTCTTGCTGGAAGTACTTTCCAGTATTTCCAGTATAAATTTCTCCAGTATGCACTGAATAAAAGATGAGCCGTCAAATTCATTCCTAACCCTAGTCTGTACCTAAAATCCTTGTTAGAATGTTTTCCAAATATAGTATTTTCTTTTTTAAAGGGACAATAGATGCTGTCCAATGTGTAGCTCCATTATCTCTGGTAATAGGATTTAAATGTAAAAAGCACATTTCTTTTTAATCAATGATGATAATATGTTTCAGGTTTCCTTCACCAAATGAACTCATGAAATGAAGTATCAAGCATTTCCAAATCACCTCCCTGCCTCTTGCATTATCTATGGCTGAAAAACAGACAAGATTCTTGCCAGGTTTAAGAGCCCCTAAGCCTTCAGTCCAGGCAAATCCTAAGGTTATCACACCAGTACAAGGATGCTGGAAGATTTTCGTTGATTCTGTCACACTGTGATGCTGTTTTGCCTGTTCTTATACATCATATTGGCAACCTACAATATAGGTGCTTCCCGTTGCTGTTAGGAGGTGCTCAAACCACAGCACAAGTACTCCTCCTAATCTTTTGTAACACAGTAAGTTCTTTATTTGATTTATGGAGCTAGATCAAGCCTCACTGGATATTTTGCTGCTTAAAGACTAGAACAACCAAATCAGACAGATGCAACAAATTGAAAGTAAGGACCTCATGCCAAAGAGGTGACACTACAAATTGCATGCCATGGTTTACCGTAAAAAACATGAAATGAAAATCCCAAAATACCTCCCAAATAAATCAGTTTAATATTCTGATATTTTTCTGGATCTAAGCATCCAAGGAAGAAGTTAACAGCAGTCTTAATTAATTTAGGATACTTATCAATGCCTCAAGGAAAAGGATAGAAGAGGATGTTGGGTACATCACTTAAAACCCTAGAATCAATGGGTCTGAGAGGACTGCATGAAAGTCCCCCACCAGCATCAGGGCTACCGCAGGCCACAAATAGTGGAGGCTGAGTTAAATGAGGGACAGATACTACATGCAGAAGCATTCTTACTCTCCAATGCATGCTGGCAGGCATGTTAAGGGTTAATGCTGGAGCTCTCATTAAACTGCAGCTGCCAGGTTTTATTCAGCTACGTTTCTGACACTGTAGGTAATTGTTTTAATGAGATAAATTACATATTCACTAATGATTTGAATATAATCATAAACTCAAGCTTATGTTCAAACATACCCTGCCTCAACCAGTGGTTGAGGGTGTGAGGGTTGGAGGATTCTCTGCCTGTACAACATATGGGTGCTGATGGATGGCATGGAGTTATCAAATGGCTGCATGTTTTGATTCTGAATGACTCTCTGTATCCAATCTCGCTGACAAAGGCCCTCTCAAATCACTCTTAAACTAGTAAGAGCAGAGAGTTGTTGAATTTCATGAGCGAGACGATGCATAGGCAAGGGAGGTAAGCTGAAGCTACTTCTGGTACCTGTCTACAGAGAAGGAGTTAAGAAAATAGAAAGCTCCTGTATACAAAATAAGTAACCAATAATCCTACATATTGATTACAAAGATATCTAGAAAACTTTGGACAAGAGAGGAAGAGACAAGTTTTCTGGTAGGGTAAGGGGTGATCAGAGAACATCAGCTAACCTATAAGGCCTCTGTGGTTCAGAAGACAAATCAAGACCTACAGGGAAGTTAGCTAAACTATCCCAGAGGATCTGACCATACCCCAAAGCATGCTCCAGAGTGGTGATGAAACTGAGGGCGCTCAGCATGATCATTTCTGTTTAGATCTATGACTTTCTTGTGCTGTTAAGTGAAGAGCAATGGAGCAGTGATGCTTCCAGCAGCCCTTTGCAAAACCTCTCTGTGTATCTATATATCTGTGTTAGGTGCTTGCAGTTATTACATGCATTGTAAGAGTTAAACTGTAGCCCCATAACACCCACATGGTGGGAATTCTAGGAAAGGGAGTATTTAACCCATCAAACTGTCTTAGGAGTCAATACTTGGTACAGAGGGAGAGGTGGCTGGACAATGGAGAGATGTTAGATAGAAGCTCTGCACCCCAGACTAGACTGGTCATATTCTGTCAGCTTAACGTGCACCAGGAACTGTGGATTCAAACCCAGCTGAGTCATCTGGTAAGTGCCAGAGTGGGGGTCTCGATCACCTGTGTGCCAAGGAAGGGTAGGTAGGTGAGTGGGGCTCCAGGGTGACAGACAGGCTGTGCAAGAGTAGGAAGGTGTGAAGTAGGGTGTTTTTGCTGAGGTTGGGGCAGTCCTGGGAGCCTGAGGGGCTGTTGGGATAAGGGTACCATGCTGGGGTGGCTGTAGTTGAGGCTATAGAAGGACTATAGTTGTGGCTTACAGCTGGGTACAGTAGCTGGAGACTGCAGTTTCAATTCTTATTTTTTTGAACTGCAAGTCCACAGCCACTGCTTCTAGCTGCTTTTTCCAGCAAGACAGCAGCACGAGTGGTACCACAGGTCAGCCCATTCAATGGTGGCCACAGCAGGCTCTCAGGATTAACAGGCAAATGATGGGCAAAAGCTGCTGCCTCCTCAAAGCCCAGCTGGATGCACAAGAACCAACCAAGGTGCTGGAATGCATGGCAGCTGGCAACCCTAAAACCAGTGCTGCCTTTATCACAGCAGTTCCAGGTTATTGTGGACAAGACACATAGCCCTTTATAAGTGTGCGACTCATTATGCTGTCTGCTCTACTACATGGTGTGATGTCAGCAAGATCTACAGGAACAAGCTGGCCTACATGAGCACTAGGAGGAAGAAAAATCAACAGCAAAGGTCCAGTTGGTCCTTCCTGGGAACTGCACAAAGCACTCCCTGATGGCTCGCATCCCGGGAAGGAGGAGGAGGTGAAGGTGGAGGAGGAGGAGATGGGGTCAGGTAACAGCCAACCTGAATTAAGTACACCTGTCAGCTCAGGATCTGCATGTGGTGTGTGGAGATGGTGCAAGCTGAGGTGGAGAAGGAGCAGATCACATCATCCATCTCTGATCCCAACTCCTGCAAAGCATAGTGTAGCACAGGGCAAGCAATCTCCTCCAGAGCCCCACACCCTTCTGGTATCACAGGATCATTGGTAGCCTTGGACACTCAATGGTACCCTATCTTTCATACAGCCAGGCTTCTGACTGGCCGCTGAGGACCAGAGCAGAGGTAAAAAGCACTAACCAAGGATTTCTATGCCTAAGAAAACCATTGATGCCCTGAGGGTCTGCCTGGTTTGGGGCATGGGACCTGTGCCTCTCTCTGTAGGGAGAGATTGCAGACATGTTCCATACTCTTTTTCACTCCAGCTTTTACTATGGGCAAGGATGTTCTGGGACAAAGTCTGGAAACAAGCAGAGGCTCCTTTTCAAAGGCCGTGAAGCCAATGTTTTCCCAAATTCCTCCAAAAATGTTACCTTTGCTTCAAATTCCATGTGGCATAAAAGGATGCAGTACTTTCAGCCACGTCAAGTTGCACGAGGACTTGTCAATAAGAGTACAGCATGCCAAGTAAATCTTTTCTCATACCCCCTGGGGAAAAATTAACGAGTGTGGCATCCATTTGGGATCAGTGCCCCACTGTGGGAAAGAAGTTCCAAGCAGGCAGAACCTGTCTTAAGAGCTTGCAATCTGAGGAGGAGGTAGGCAAATCCCAGACAAAGGATGTCAGGATTAACTCCTATAAAACGAGAAGCAACTATTTGACATACATTTCATTGGGAAACCCTCACTGAATATCAAAGGGGTGTAAATTTCAATGCCCTGAGGTTAGACAAAAAAGCTCAAAGACACCAGGCAGAAAACCTGAATGTCTCTGACAAGTGGCTTTAGGGACAGGTAGCAAAGAAAAGCAATTTATTTATGGAACCTGTGGCAAAGCACCCCAACATTTTATAGAAAATGCACCTGGCCTGGAAAGCTAAATATGATAAATCTCCCATAAAAGGTGCAGTGTACGGAGATTGGAAAGGCAGCTGGAAATGACAGTCATTGAAAAAAGAATGAGAGAGAGAGACAGAGGGAGAAAGAGAGACGCAGAGAGAGGCGAGCTGTCTGCTAAAGGCATGGGTATCGCGTGGCTGAAGTCTGGTCTTGGCAGGGTTGAGAATCAAAGTTCCACCCTGCTTCTTGCTGCTTCCTTGTCGGGAGATGTTTATGAAAGGTTGTCACCACAGCTTGGTGGAGGGTTCAGCACCCAGTAAAACAGACTAGCTCATAAACTTAAGATTTTTAATGCCAGTCAAACTGTCTGGCTCAATTAATCTGAGAGCCTTAAAATGCAGAGAACTTGTGAGAGATGAAAGCCAAGTTCATTCACTGGTTGAATGCAAGAGGAAAGCTGGGGGAAAAACCCTTGGTTCCATTGTAGGGTTAAAAGAATCCAGCTCATAAGTATGCCTGCAAACTTCAGCTGTGAAAGGCAGGAAGCAGGAGCTTTCTTTCTGCAGACCTAGGCTTCACATGCCAAGGCTGTAATAGTATGTTACAGTTTCAGCGAACAAACATTATGCTGCACCTGATGACACAGAAAATGATGGTTTGTCTGGTCACTTCAAATTAAGAAATGCTGAAGCTGGAATCAGCCCTTCGGGGGAAGCCTCTGCTAGAAAATGCACAAAGCTCGGGAAAGAAAGAGACAAAATAAATACAGAAGCAGAAAGAAGCAAGCCTAAAGTTGACAAGAAGGCAGCGCAGAATGCTAATAAAGATGCAACTGCACATGAGGCAGAATAATCCTCTCAGCAGGCTTGGAGGCTCAGGTAATTTACCTTGTCCTTAAAGTTTACAGCTAAATCATGTTGAGGTTTTGACATTAAGTGCTAGAAGATGAGAACAAGCATACGCAGTCATGATTTAGGAAGGGTGTTTGAGGAGTGAAGAGGGAGGTGTGCTGGAGGGGTTGCGAGCAATTAAGTCTCACTAAGCTCACTAATTGACTGGCCTTTGTGGGTGCCA
This sequence comes from Caiman crocodilus, assembly GCA_030014935.1. Taxonomy (NCBI): domain Eukaryota; kingdom Metazoa; phylum Chordata; order Crocodylia; family Alligatoridae; genus Caiman; species Caiman crocodilus. The sequence goes on along the minus strand of JAGPOW010000261.1, from coordinate 249,242,618 downwards.
TCCAGCTCCAGGTGAAGTTTGTGGGATACTTTACATCACCAGCTATAGGACCTGGATCTGTTGATCTCAGAACTCATATCTCCATCTTCGAGAACACTGTTAAAATCTCCACTGGAAAAATTAACAGATGTGCTAGCTATCTGCCAAGAAGGTGAATACATAGCTGACCTGAACAAACAGATCTATTATGAAGAAAAATCTTCCTTTCTTGAATGGAGTACTATGGTGTTAGCTGCCTGGACATTAAACATGTAATTTCTTTTAACTAACGAGACTTTATCTTGTTTGCATATTTCTCAGTAAATCATCTACTACATTGGATGCTAAACAAAATTACCATATAACTTTCCGGTGAATGGAAGGGTTTGGAAGCGTGGCAAGCTACAAATATTCCTGGAAAGTCTTCCGGCAATTCACTAAGAGTCATGGATTTCAAGAGCACTCTTGGCCTGACCCTGACTGCCAATGAAGCCAACAGTAAAACTCGCACTGAATACAAGGGGAACAGGTTTAGGTGAATGCTGAGCAGTAGGGCTGCGCGAAGCTTTGGGTGATGATTCGATTTGGAGGAGATTCAGCCTGATTCAGTGGCTAAATCTCTGAATCCAGATCAGATCAGGGGATCAATGTAAAGGTCTGAATTGATTCAAAGCTCTCCGAATCTTTGGAAAAGTTTCAGAGAGCTTTGATGATTTGGGCAGTCCCCGGTGGCTGCAGCTGACTCTGAGCTGATAAGTACTAGGGGTGGGGGGGCTAGGGGAGGGGACTATGGGGGAACCCCTACCATCCCCCTCAACCCCCTGCTCCTCCAGCCCCCCTGAACACTGCCCCCCATGGCTGCCCCTGCCCACCCCACCTTGGTACTTTAGAAAAAGCCCCAGTGCTCACAGGGTGCTGCTGGGCTGGGGGGTAGAGGGTGATCCTCACTGCTCCCCACTTCCCCATGCTGCATGGAGGGCTCTGCCATGAGCCCTCTGATTCCCCCACCTGCTCCCCTGGTCCCTTGCAGGTACCCTGCCTGGGCCAACTCTGGCCCTTTAAGAAAAAAAAAGACAAGAAGAGCCCCAGGACTCACTGCTCCTGCAGCGGCCTCAGGGCTTTGGGGGCTCTGCATGAGAGCCCCCCACCCAGCGCAAGGCAGTGGGGATTATCCCCCTGCCCGGCAGCACCCGGTGAGTCAGGGCTTTTTTTTTAACAAGTGTGGGAAGCTGGACCAGGCGGGGCAGCCATTGCCCAGCTAGGAGAGCTGGCCTGGCCTGGCTGATTTAAATATTCAGCAGCAGCCGAATCTCCAAATCAGATTCATCAGAATCAAATTGGGACGGTGATTCAAATCACCAGATCAAATCACTGTCCCCCAAATTGGCTGAATCCGAATCCAAAGCAAATACTAACCGCTTGGCACTGGCCTACTGAGCAGTCTGAAAAATCTCACCCTTGACTCATTAGAATAAATACATTACCTTTATAAATTAGTGATGCCATGAAGTTATTCAAAATGCATTTTGTAGGTGTGTAATTGAGCTGCATACATTCATACTAGGCAAGCAAGGATCTTTGGATAGATGTGGCATCTTTTATTACAGCAATTAAAATATTTGGAAAAAAGTTCTTTGCAAGCTTTCAGGCACTAACACCCTTCATCAGGCATAGGGAGACTCTGCTGGTGTTATGTGTTCTCCAAGGTAGAAAAGAAGCTAATTTATAATGTGCAAGTCTGTGAATATGCAAATGAGTGAAAGTTTGAAAGACAATGGGTAGAGATAGGAGAGGAGGGGGGAAGGAAGGGAAATGTGTGAAGGTGCAAGTGGTCAGCTGGAGGCAGGTTACCTCTTGTAATTTTAAACCAGGTTCCATATTTCTAGGAGGGAGGGTTGCAGAGTATAGAAGTTTCTATAATTAGTAGCTTTGTTTGCATTCTCAGCATAGGAATGGGAAGAAACGTCCAGCTTTCTCTGTACCCCTGCAAACGGTGACACCAGGAAGGAGACAAAATATGTAGAAGGGTGCTATGAGGAAGCTTACATTGCTGCTACTGTAGTCACACTATGCTGTGGAAAAAATGGTTGGCTTCAGTCACTAGTGCTGTCAGTGACATTTTTTATGAGAATTAAAAGCAATTTAGAAGGAAAATTAAATCTATGTTCATATTAAAAGTAGGGAATATTGTTTCATGCAGAAAAAAATTGATCTGTTCTGGAGAGAAGCGCACTGACTGCAAAGATATGATCATTAAAATTTTTTGCAACAACTCTACTAAACATATTCAGATCTGCATAATTGAGTTGCAGTGTGGATTTTCTGAAATTCTACAGACATATGTACTTCATAATATATAGCAAAAAAGAAGGTTTCAGAAACAAATCAGCGGGACAAAGATTATAGCTGTAATGAGCAGCCTGAATGATTGCTCACGAAATGGAAAAACCTTAGTTACCTGCAGACACTGTTCATTGGCTTCTGCGGTCTGCTGAATGCCTTCAAATTTCAATGATTTAAATGGGAGTTGAGTGTGCTATTTTATAGGATTAGGAACATTTATCTGAGCTTACTTGAAATAAAATTCCTTACTTTGAAATATAAGGGCTGTAGATCCATTTATAATAGGTACTTCAGCCGGATGGCAGGAACAGAACCAGATATATCAATGGTTGGCAGCAGGAAAATGCCCCATGTCCTAAAGTTTCCTTTAGATGGGACAATTTCCAGAGTCAGGACATCCATTCTACGTACCTAAATTACAGATTGGGTAAGGAAAAAATCTCCTACTGCAGAGCATGAGAAATCTCTCCTAATTAATCACAGACCTCTATATGTCAATTCCCATTTCTATTCTGGATGATCCATTGGTCCACTGGACGATCCACTGATTTCTGATGTTAGGTCCACAGCTCTGTGGACCTAACATGTTCAAGGAAAGGATTTTTTAGGTAAACCCTGAAATGTTTTCCTATTCTTTTTTCTGCTAAGGTCCATGGATCCTTTAAGTGTGGTTCTTTATAGGAGTACTTCTGGGTTTGAAGTAGGATAATCTCAGACCAAGGTAGGTAATATAGTCTCTATTTTCTAGCGGGCAATAAGGCTGGAGAAGACTTATGGCAAAAATTGCATGGGCCAATATTTGAAGGATGAATATGAAAAACTGTGATATATGTCCAGTGGTAGTTACATTTATCTGCCAAAAAGATATTAATACAGGAGACATGAATACCCTGCCCTGAGGTATTAGGTAATCCTAAAAGACTGGATTTTGATACTTAACCAAAAGAGGAATATTTATGGGAAATGACTGAAAATGAATATTCTGATGATTGCTAGGATTACTTCTGTGAATTAAGAATACAGATGGATCTTGTCAGAGTACAAGTAGACTTGTCAGAGAAAGGTACCAACTTCAAACATGTCTTATTTAAGATAGTAACTACAAAGGCGCCTTCTCTGATGGCTTGAGAGGCCTTCAGTGACAGTTTCTTCTGGGGTTTAATCTGATAGTACTGTAAAGACCAGAAGGTGGATCTTGGGTCATATTCTATAATGTTGTGTGGTGGCAATAATGGCTGTTTACCTGAAAAAGAGTCAATATTGGAATGATTAAAAACTTCTTGAATAAGCTGATACGATTATACAATAGAAACTTGACCTTTTCACTTAAATTTCCTTACATACCCGCATTAAGACCTGCAGTTGGAGAACTCAAGGCTACATTCAACTTGCTTAATGTGCTAATTAAATTATGACATTTGTACCGCCTTGTAAAATAAGTTTCATTAACTGACTTTTTAAATGTCCCTGAGAGTGATAAGTACTTCATCCAGTTATCCATTTTCATTCTCTCTGATTCTGCACTGTGTGGTTTTTAAAAATACTAGTCCTCTTGTTGTGAGAGAGACATCTGAAGATACAACAAGAGATTATTCAGACCTGAGACCGATAGACACTTCCGCCAAACAATTATTAACAATATCACTGCTGGTTTCTCTTTCCTATCTTTTATGTGATTCTGGGGTGCAGTTATAAACTAAAGGGGCTAGAGATGCTGCCCAGCTTTGGGGAAAGTCCATTACTTTTGTCCTAATACAGGGAGTGGCCACAGGGCACCTTATTGCTGTTCCCATGTCCAAAGAGATGAACATGGACATGGATCATCCACAAAATTGACTTACAAGAGAGGATATATCTAGATGTAGGTTCTCCTCTGCCTAGCCCAGATTCTGCCATGCAAGCCTCAGTATCCATATTTTCCCTAAAAACTTATGGACAGAGATACAAGAAACTTTGTTCCCCCAAGGCTAGAGAAAGTTGGTTTTCTTTTTGGGGCGGCCTATGTTTTTCCTAGATGATTGATGAAAGCCCCATTAGACATGTTGACTCTCAAAGCTAGAACATGGAAGGACTCCAAGATCTCAATGAATCATTGTATTCCAGATGCTGCATACAGTCCTCACTCCAAGTGGTACCTCAACCTAGGACTAAACTGGGATCTGAATGACCTCGCTTCGTCACACCACTGGCATCTGACAAGAAAGTTTTCACGAGAATCTGTTCCTGATTCAGCAATGATTGTATACCTTCAAAAATTTTGATTTCCTGCACCCTCTTGGGGGCATGGAGAACAGAGAAAGGGACTACGTTCTTTTCCCACTTCAATATGGTGGCAGGGAGGATGACAGGAATTACAATACAGACCTCATATGAGCTCTAGATTATTGAAATATGTGTGTGTCTTAGCATTCCCGAAAGTTCTAGGAAGAATTGTGTTTCTATTTACGTGATAACACTTGTTTTCCTTTATGGTTATCTTGATCTTCTGTTAACATTCTTCTGACATGACACCTTGTATTAGGTAGTACTCGTCCTTACCTTATAGTTATGCCTGACTGCCTTGGAACCAAATATCTGTTTATCCTGGATCCAGAATACTCCAGAAACTGTAAGAATCTGTCTGCTTGTTTCAGCTTTCTCCCTGTAGAAGGTACTGATCAAAAACTTGCCCAGGAAGAGATCAAAGTGAATCTCAGTCTGGCTTAAAGGAGGATAGAATTTTATTAGTAGATGCTTAGGATTGTGAATCCAAAAAGATGACAAAGCTAGTAGGGAAATACAAATCGCCCAAGCAAGGGACTAACATTAGAGGGATGGGACTACACTTGGTCTGAGCCTTCAAGAGGCCGAGAAACAATACTACAATGATTCCAAAAGAAACCCTGGGAACACTTGTCAGACAATATGGTAATGACTGAAGGAACAAGTGGGTAGAGAAAGCGATATTAATATGCACAATGCAAGGATAGTCTGTGAGATGGTAAAACAGGAATGTGAAGACAAGTTTCTTTCAGGAACTTAGCCATATTTCAGATGGACCCTGTTTTCTTTGTTCCTAGCTGATGAGACTGGGAGTAAGATAGAGAATTTGTAAATACTTGTCCTAGAGAACTTGTACAATAGAGATTGTATTGCCTCACCCTGGCTGTAACAGATTGGTGCTGGAGTAATGAAGTAACCTCTCCTAGTTACTTTGCTGTCTCCTCTCGCCTCTCAGGTTCCCACCCTGTTCTCTCGCCTGCCTTACCCTTGATATCACAAATTGTCAGGGAGACTGCCCCTAGAGGGCAAAGAGGGTTTTGGGATCGTAGGCCCTTGTCTGGGGTTGAGGCCCTCCCGGCCTTGTTTAACTTTGGTTGAGCACCTTGGCCTAGAGTCTACTATCCCATGACTGAAAACCCCTGGGCCCCAGCTCTGGCTGTCATGGGGCTCTGGGCCCTTCAGCCCCTGGTCTCGCCTTGCAAGCTCTGGGCTTACACTCCAGCCTTTGTATTCTATCCCTGTCCTCTGC
>JAGPOW010000261.1:249221982-249234040 GCA_030014935.1 Caiman crocodilus | reverse complement strand
TTGTGGGTTAAGAAGTTTTGTATACAGTTTTGTATAAAATTCTTTACATTCAAACTGTTAACAACAAAATCCGTTCTGAAAAAATCTCACTAATGGCTCACAAATCTGTGTAGGTTTCTCATAATTTTACATTTTGAAATGATGTGCAGGTCATGTACCACCCTTAAGTCATCAGAAACGCTAATGGAATAAGCATCCTACAGCAAAACACTTTCACCAATTTATGAAAGCGGAAGTACCAAATTGCTGCTGTTTTGCTGAATGCAATGCCTTCTTCACTGACTGCTTTTACAGCCATAACTTGTACTTACAGATAATGCCATAGACCTATTGAGACTATTCATTGAGCCAGCTCTGTACAGGGTTTACCGCCTTGGGGTAGATTCTGAGATCTGGCACTCTGGTCAAATAGAGAGGTGCCCAATGGTTTTTAAACTTTGCAATAGAAATTGGAATCTAGCTTTGGAATCTAGAAACAAACACGCATTGATTTCCAAGGATGGAGCAAGCACATCACATGCGCAATTAACTGTAGGTGAATTATTTTGAATGAGATTAGCATAGCTTTTCTTATGCCTGTGGTTTGGTGAGCACACATCCTCCTCAAATAATACCAGTGCTTCCATTTTAGCAATTCTCAGACTTAGTTTTGTCTGCACAAGGCACATCTACATAACACATTTATTGCAGTTGCCTTATTAGCTCTGCAGTAAAGTCTCTGCGTCTACGTGTGCGGCCCTATAAGGCTTCAGTAAACTAATGAACTCTGCAATAGATTAGTATTTGTAAACACAAGTACTCTCCTAAGGCAGCATTATTTAGTGAGCTACAGTGCATGTGTAGATGCTGATCCACCCGGCTGAGGAACGAGGGTGCTTCAGTGCAGGGGGCTGAATGCTGGCTAGCCCTGCACTGGAACACCCTTGTGCCCCAGCCAGTCCCACTACAGCACACTGAGTTGGGTCAAAGCAGCCCTGGACTGGCAGTCTGACCCCTCAGGCTCCTTGCTAGCTGGGACTGCTCCAACCCGGCTCTACATGCTGTGGACCTGGGCCCCTGTGTGAACATGGCGCCCAGGAGCAACACACTCTGGCACAAACTGCACCAGAGTTTATTCAGTCTATTTAATTAGACATGTCCATGTGCCCAATGCAAAGTTAATTAAAGTTAAAGCAGAATATGAATTTACAGCGAAATAAGTATTCCTGATTATTACTCCCTTGTGTGAATGCTGTTATTCCAAAATAAGAACAGTTTATTCTGAATTAGTCTAATCCATTTCCCAAACAAATCTGTATTTTCCAAACAAATCAGAAAAGGGAATGGCAAGGTAAAATATAAAAAGAGGGAACTTTTTTACTTGAATTAATAAATAAGGGAAGAGTTTTGACTGAAAACCATTTGAGAAGCAGATTTTCACTAGAACAATGATCTGGAAGTCATTGAAGAAGTGTGACCCATGTGAGAGGAGGAGTCTAGCTCAAAAGTACTAAACGTTTGAACAGTAAAAATGGTAGGTAATGTCAGCAATAATAGCTAGTGAGACGGATGTTTCCTCTCCCATTCACAATTATAGAGCTGCCCTCCTGCTGTTTCAGAAATTGTTTACACAAGAGAATAATATGATAGGAGTATCAATTGTACTTTTAGCTGCCAATTAGTATCACTTAGCATCTGGAATATAGCTTTCTGGGCATTTTTATAACAAAATATTTTTGTCAAGTTTTGATGAGTCATCACCACCAGCATTTTTCATGGGAACATACTAGTTTTAATGGAAGTCTCATCAGGAATAGTTTCTCTTCTCAAAACCAGAAAAAAGACATCACAATAGTTTCATATGTTATATCAGAAACCCTGTCTTAAATCTCTACTTTGACAACGCAACGCAATGATTTAATCTGGCTCTTCTATCCCACAATGAGAAGTCAGGCTACTGACTCATTTGGGCTGGGCCTTTTTTGGTGTTAAAAAATTCAAAAGGTCTTGGATTTGATCTGATATGGAATAGAAAATGTTTTGAAATCTTGAAAACTTTTGCTTGAATGGAAAATTATTTCCACCCAGTTTTAATCTGGAATGAACTAGCCCCATGAAATCATGGACCATCCACTGTGATTTCTGAAGCTCGCGGAGGTGGTCTGATGACAGGAGAACACAAAGTCAGTGTGACTGTTCACACGTATAAAGTTAAGAGGGAACACAGTTCATCCCCCCATCCCACACCCTGGCAGGCTGGGAGCCCACAAAACAGCTAATCCTAAGAAGTATCACCTTGAGTGGGCACTGACAAGCTTTTATCTTTACAAAGACTTAAATATTCTCCTTAAGCCTTTTAATTTCAGACCAACAACTAGCAATGATGAAAAGATCCATTCTCTGAAACAACCGCTCTTCTGAAAACACATATTACAATATTTGCTGAGTGACCCCTTTCCAGGGGCTTTTTCTTGTTATTTATCCAGTGTCATTCGTTATCCACCCTACTGAATGCTGTTCTTTTCCTAGTACCTAACAGTGTGAAGGTCTGGTCTGGCAAAATGTTCAGTATCTTCAATTCCAACACAGTCAAAGAAGTTTGAAGGCACCCAGCACCCTCAATCAACCCATGAAAGGCAATGGATCCAATTCAGACACAGTGCAAAGGCTGATGAGATAAAAATAAGTCTCTAGGCAGGACATACACTCTCGCTGTCTCTCTCTTAATAGCATATGTAGTGCTAATTTATTTTTATCAAAATTAACAATAGAACAATACCACGTCAAACATTAAAATGGCAAAAATGTAGGTATTGAAAACGAGAAAAATACTTCAATTCTGAGCCTAAAGATTAGTTTGGGTCCCAAAGGAAACAGAAGCAATTTAGCGGCTGATACCCTCAGCAAGAAAAAGGTTGTAAGATTAAGACCAACTGCTGTTTGGATAAGTGGTTGGTAATTGCACATATCAGCAATTATGTATTGTCATATCATTTTCCTGTTACCTTACTCCTCTTGTGTCCCGCCAGGACTTATTCGGAATGACCCCACGTCAATGGTCCTCTTTGGATTCACCTTCTTAATGTCATACAGCAGCTCCTCTACCAGCGCCTTGCCAGTTAAGAGTGAAGTAAAAGACATGTCAGAAATCAGCCTATCCAATGGGGGTATCTATTTGTAAAGGAAAACTTGGATACTGCCAATACATTAACAAGGTTATCATAAAAATAAAATAAAAAAGAATAAAAATCTTTTTGCAGCTTGGGAGAATCCCTATACTCTGGGAGGGGAAGGTTTGCCTGTGCTTATAGAGGAATTATCATATGGACTGGTGTCAAGCCAGGGCCTTGAACCTGGAGGCATTGGTCTGGGCAACACATCCATTCATTCAGGCCTGTCATCCCACTATTGGGCTCCCAGATAGGGCAAGTTTGGCCTGAAGCCTTCAGCAGGGCCTAACTCTTTGCACACTCCCTGTCACCCGAGTGCCTGGTCAGGATCAGTTGACCTTTCGCTTCCCCCATATAAAACCCTGCACAGGAACAAGAAACGTCTGGGCAACAGGGCTTAATCTTAACTCAGACTGCTTTGCTGTTCCCTCTAGCTTGAGCCCTGGCTCTAGTCTTTGCTCTATCTCCTGGCTTCTCAACCTGGCTTGTTCTGCAACTCTGCACTCTCTATTTGATCTCCTGGCTCCTGATTTGGTTTATTTCTAGAGCCCACCCTCAGACTGACCTCCTGGCAGCTTGTCCCTGAATTCTGCTTGCTCCTCATGACCCCGGTTGGCACCTCCTGCCCCTGGCTGGTATTTCCAGGGATGGGGGCAAGGGATGAACCTTGCAAAGGATGGTTCCCTTCAATCAGCAGTGAAACAACCAGGTTCAGAGTCCTTGGCAAGCGATTACGGGGCAGGGGTGTTTGTGCCCCTCTAAGCAAGTTTCTGGGGCTGGTGTCCCAGTCACCCACCCCTAGGTAAGCTACTGCCTTCACTTTGATGACAGAGCATTAGCAGTGCAACGCCTCACAAAAATGAGGCCACAGCTGTGGGTGGGAACCCATAATCATATATTCTGTTCATTCATTACTAATACACAAAAGGGAGAAGGAAAATATAGAAAAAGAGGCAAAATATTAGCTGAAGTATTTATAAACTGTTCCAAAATAGCCACAAACTGTAATGTTTGGGTGGCATGAAATATTTTGCTAGACTGCCTGGATATAATCTGCACACAAGAGCCATTACTTTATGTGACTCTGAAGGAAGTGAAAGCATAACAAACTTTGTTGATGGCAGATGAATCTGATCGAACTGAGTCCCCAGAGCTGATAATAATAAGCACTTTATTCAAGCCAACAGCTACCCATCTAGAGACTAACAAACTTTAAAACACTGTTTATAATAGCGCCATCTAATGCTTTCCCATGATGCTGCATATAACTTAATTGTGGGAAAAACATAACACGTTTGGCCAAAATGCAAATCTTGACAAATGCATTTAAAAAATCCCGGTGGAAACTCTATTAAGCAATTTCTTCCAGTGTTTGCAACGCAAATAAGGTATGGATGAACCAAAGGAAAAATGGTCTCTGATTTTCACAATCCAATCTAAAAGAAATGCAACCAGTAAATAAAAGTCAAAATCCTGAGAAGCAGGTTATATTTTAAGACTGGCACTTTTAGTAGGTAACCTGCTGTAAAGATGAAGAAATGCACACCTGTATAACATGTGACCTTTAAGTGTCATTGTTCATCTCCTATTTTTTCACATGAAAAAAGACAGCTAATGCTACAGAAAGATGTTGCACTGTAAACCTGGCAGTGCGCCCATTTGAGGTTGCCACCCACTGAGAAGTGAGATTTAAGGGTCTGATTTTGCTAACATGGAATTCAGCACTTCTATTTATCTCACTGGAGGAAAGACTGGATCTACCTTGAGAATCTAGACCACGGGACTGAAGAGCACCCAGATGCACCAATGTATGTGTGAGCAGCCTGTGGCTGGCACAGGATGCTGAGAAGTATGAATATGATGAGACCCACTTAGTGTTTCAAGTCACAACACAGTGTAATGTCAGGGAAGGAGAGGAGGAAGGTCTCATGGCTGACGCGCATTGCGCACAATCCTACTGTTCAGGAAATGCAAGAATTTTTATGGAGGGAGGAAGCAGAGAAGAGATGGTGCAATTTCTAGTGGGTTTCAGTCCCAGTAGTATAACCAGCCATTTCTGAGTAAGTCTACACTGTGACCACAGGATAGTGTAGTCATAGCCAAACTAAATTTACACAAGCTAACATGGGTCATTCTAGCAGTGTAATCACAGAAGCAGAGAGCATGGAGCAGGCTGAACCCCCAACCATAGAGTAGGTGACTAATGCTGAGTTTTGACATGCCATGGTTAAACTGCTACCAGTGCGCAGGCTAACTAGTTGACAGTTAGCTCAGGTATGTCTACACCACTTCAGTACAGACCCAACAGCAGCAGCAATGCAGACCTGCCCCTTGTCCTATACCAAAACAGGACAGTCTTAAAATAATTTTGTTATCTTCACTATAAATATAACTTCTGCTACGGTCTTGAGTCAGTGAGGCAATGAGGGTGGAAGAGACATTAAGTGGGCCATTAAAAAGTCACCAGACTTTTAGAAGTCTATTGGTCCAGTGTTTCTTCCATTATCTTCAAGGCTTCCCAAAGTTTGTTTAACTGAATAACTTTTTTAATTCATTCCCTAATATTGCTATTTCTGAAAACTTGGAAGAGCCACAGAGTTTATTCAGACCAGGATTCAGAACTAGGAGCGCATCCGCATGTAACGCTACATTGCCATAGCAACACGCTACAGTGATGTAGCATTGGTGAACACAAACTGTGATGCTGTAGCTATGTCACTGTAGCAGCATGCTTTGTCAGTATAGTGCGTTGCTACGGTGATATAGTGGCTAAAAATAATCATGCACCACTGGCACAGCGCTGTATGAGCTGTTACTGCGCCAGTATTTAGTACTTTCTTTGAACTAAATGAGGATGCATTAGCAACAGCACCATAGGGGCACATATCGATGCCTCCGGGGTGTATGATCTGAGCTCCATCTGAGCTCTCTTGGCAGCAAGTTCCATGCCATGCCCCACAGCCTAATATAACAACCCAGGGTCTCTCTAGTTTTCATATACTTGTGAAGAGCATTTGTCCTTGCAGGCCATAGAGGACAAGGTCAGAAGTGATCAGGTCCCAAAGTGCTGACTAATTGGGAGACAAGGTTCTTTGGGTAAATCTGATATCTTTTATTAGACCAACTCAGATAGTTGAAAAAATTATTCTTAGGAGATCAGATTTACCCAAAGAACCTTGTCTACCTATATCCTTAGATCAACACGGCTACAACCTATACCCTTGACTCCTTTGGGTGCATCTACATGAGCTGTTTACTGAGGAGTAGACTAATTAGCTCCACAGCAAGGTCTCAGCATCCATGTTGACTGGTGCCTCCCGAGACTGGAGGGATACAATTTGTGGGAAGCAGCATCAGCAGTGGGGTGGCAAGTGGCAACTGGCTGCAGAAGCCAGCAGCGGCAGTGGGGTGGGATGGGGTGGGGTAGGGTGGGAAAGGACCACAGGCACCCGCCCGTGTGCCTTCCTATGTGTCACCTATGTCAGCATCTGTACGTACATCCCTATTAAGCCACAATAAACTAATAAATGGCACTGTAGGTTAGTACTTATAAACACAAGTACTACCCTACAGTGGCATTATTTAGTGCATTGCAAAGCATGGGTAGAGGCTGACAAGGCTTGCTGGAACATGAAGATGCTCCAGTGTGGGGGATGCCTGATGGCTAGCCCCTCACCTCAGCACCCTCATGCCCCAGCCAGCCCCTCCACTACATACTGAGCTGGGTCAGAGCAGCCCTGGGCTGGCAGGCTGTCCCACCGGGCCCCCTGCCAACTGGGGCTGCTCCAACCCAGCTCAAAATACTGCGGTCCCGGATACATGTGTAAATGTAGCATCTAGGAGCAATAAACTGGCATGAACTGTGCTGGAGTTTATTGCATTGCATTAATTGCAAGTGTAGATGCACCTGTTGTAGATCAGTTCTAGTAACTCTGAATCCCCTTTTGAAACAGAGTGGGAGGTAGCACAGCTTACAAAACCCACTTGTGATGCAGTCACATCATCTGCTGTTACTTATGTATGAGAGGTTCTTGCAGGGGAGCGTTTCAGTTTTTTGGAGGCATATACACTGAACTGAATAGTCTTCTCCAGAGGTGGCATGACTAACTCTCAGGAGCCCTGTCCTTATCTGAGGGGAAGGGTTTACTTTTTTAGCTCAGCAGAGATTTTGCATCTTTCAGATGGGGAATGCCATCTGTTCCAATACAAACACCTTTTCTGCCTCACAGAGGAAACTGATTTCCCAATAAAGTGTCAAAAGATAGCAAAGTCTGTTCAGGCTAAGCTCATCTGTTCATAGCCTGAGGGAAGCCTCTGGCTTATATGGCAGTGGGTGCTCTCATGGAACTGTAACTATTTAGCTAGCTAATCAAATTTAGGTAAGACTGACTTCACTTTACACCTTATATTGTAGACCTAGTGAGATGGATCCTGCTTTCAGATGTACTGAGACACATTCCCAGTAATGTCACAGAAGTCGATGAAGTGATGCTCCATTTGCACTGGTGTGAATGAGAGCAGAATGTGACCCAGAATCTAAAAATGCTACTTTCTTGCACAACCCATCACTTGTTCTTTATCTGTGGAATTGCTGTACCTGGCAAAATTAGTATAAAGGATCGCAGAGCTACAAAAGCCTACGGACCCCATGATCTCCTCTACAAAGTATGGGATCCCCTTCATGGAGGCTCTGAGGACCAGGAGATGGCTTGGCAGAGAGAAATTTTTCCTCCTGTGGTCTGCAGAGGGAGCTGGGCAACAGGACAGAAGCAAGAGGGATCCAAGGGGAAATAATCCCTTGTATTTTTGTAGAGGAGAATGAAGCCAGATTCTGCTATGTATTCAGGGCTTACTCACTGAGGATAATCATCACCTCTCAGGAAAGGCTCAGAATATTGTAGGGTTAGACACCAGAAGTCAAACCAAGGCTGAGCACAAAGCTCTGCCCAGTACCTAAGGAATCAGCCCATTGCTACAACAACTAGCCCTGGACACTTTGAAAATTAGTTAGACCAGGACCCAAAAGAGATTCATCAGTACTGATGAAGATATGAGACCATAGGTTTAGACTGCTTTATAGACCTTCTCAAGTAATTGTGCAGGGAGTGGAAATGAATTAAAATGGTTGAGAGGAGGCCAGCAGCTCAGTAAGTAAATAACCCAACCCAGATAGGAAACCAAAGCATAGACAAGAGACTCCACATACAGACAAGTTTGCACTGGTTGCAGTCTGGAAAGGATCCTAAAATAACAAGAACTCCTGGAGACAGAATAAACACATCTCTCAGTTGTCATCCTGAACAAAAGATAATTGCCTAGATGTCTGATTGACTTACTGCTAGAACTAAATATGTAGTTCTCTGACATGCTGTCACCTATTCCTCTATAGGTGTAGAATTTTCTAATGAAACCCATCAGAAATAAAAGCAAATGGACTAAAGGAATGTTGCGTCATGACTTTGAACTCTAAGGCAATGGTTTAAAAACACATTTTTTAAAAAAAGTAAGTTACTGCCTTCAGATCAAGACATTTTATCTTGGAAGTCATTAATAGCTTGTGCATAAACCATACCAACTCCATGACTGAGACACATGTAACCTAAAATTTGATTAGATTTTTGGGTAAGGATCAAGTCAGAATATGGCACAGTCCACATGACCTTCCATTTTTTCAAGCTTTTCCTTAATTTCCTTGGCAGTCACAGGGTCTGAGTCTCCTTTTACTTACATCAGGTAAAACTATTAGGTATAGCAACTCCCATTTTATACTAGTGCAAATGGGAGAGAAAAAACTGCCTCATAGTCTGGTTTCAAATGTTTCAGTTCTTAATTCTTGCAATTTCCTTTAGCCCCTAACTCTAGATGCTGTTTCCCATGGGTGTTAAAGATATGGCCCATGGATTGGACATGGTCCAGGGAGCCAAATTATCTGGCCCCCGGTGCTGGCCCTGGGTTGACCCACACACTGCACCAGACTGGCCCATATGTAAAGCCCAGGACATTCTCCATGCCATTCATTTGGCCCATGGATCTTTCCCATTCCACTCATCTGGCCTTGTAGGACCAGATGAGTTTGACACACCTGCTTTATACCTTCTGAATGCAAGAAAAAAGTTCTTCAGTTGGTGCTTCTTATTGCCTATCAAGCAGACCTATTTTCAGTCTTATTAGCTCATGCCATCATTTTTTTACCCCTGTCAGTGCTCTCTAGTTCAGATACATTTGACTTTTATTTATGGAAAGGTAAGGTTGCCTAGCCAAAGCCCTAGGCCATACATCCCTAATGGCACTTTTCAGAAAATCCACAGTGGGGAAGTTTCAAAGGACTGGAAAAGAACAAATGGTATACCAACATTTGAAAAGGGTAAATGGGGTGATCCCGGTAACTACAGGCCTGCCAGCATGACATCAATCCTGTGAAAAATAATAGAAGGGCTGATATGTGCTTGACATGAGTTTTTAAAAAAATAATCATTTTTTCACTTGGTATTTGTTTTGGGAAGAGTACAGGTTTGGTTGAAAAAGATAACAGAGTGGAGGTAACAAACTCTAAAATATATGTCTCAGTACTGCATGACGTCTTGAGTAACAAGTCTGAATCAAAATTGACATGGTACATATTACCTGGATTAAAAGTCACTAAGGTGATAGGTCTTAAAATGCAGTAGTAAAGGGAAATCATCACTGATCAGGTGTTTTTCTAACCAAATCTTGGTTCTTGCCCCCTATTTTATAAGCAATTAGGAAAAAAAGAAAATCATTCTTGATAAAGTTTCAAATAACACAAAAGGTAGGGGAGTGGGAAATGATCAAGAAGCCTGCTCACTGATACAAAGCAGTTGGGATCACTTGGTAAGCTGGGTTCTGATAAGCAATATGACCAAATGTAAACTCATATATCTAGGAACAAAAATGCAGATTGTCCTTACAAGATTGAGAAGCAGTGATTCTGAAAAAGACTTGGGAGCCATGGAGGAGAGTCAGATAATGTAAGCTCTGCGGTCCAAAGTTCAGCCCCTTTACTGACACACCCTCATGCCCCAGCTAGCTGGGTCAGTGTCTACACACATGCTGCTGTGCATGAAAAAACTACGGAGCAGGGTAATACTTGTAAATAGTATAGTACTACCCTGCTGCAGAGTTTATTAGTGGTGTGCATCCTAATAGGGGCACATGTGTAGATACTGCAATGTTTGCTGCACAGTTAATTAGGCAACTGCATAGTAAACATCTTGTGTAGACTTGCCCACTGTCACTGAATACAGGAGCTCAATTGGTAAAGGTTGTCAAAGAGAGGGTTAAAGGGTGACTTGATCACAGTCTATCAGACACTTCTAGCCAAACTAAAAAAAAATTTAACAAGAACCAATGTCTAAAAGTTGAAGCTAGTCAAATTCAATCTAGAAAGAATGGGCAAATATTTGACAGTGAAGGTAATTAACCATTGAAACAGTTTACCGAGCATTGTGATGGATTCCATATCACTGGAAATTTTAAAATCAAGATTGGATTTTTTTCCTTCTAAAAGACAGGTCCTAGTCCATGCATGGGTATTGGACTTGAAGCAGAAATGGATCAAGGAAGTCCCTTGGCTTGTTATACAGGTTAAGATATATGAATACAACATGGCTTTAAAGGCTACTATTCTACACAGTTATTGTTAAATACAAGCCAACAGAATAAAAATGACCTCTACGCATTTGGCTCCTTATAAGTACATGCACAACTACACTGATCACAATGACAGAGAGAGAGGATGCTTCCTCCTTTATCAGAATACCCTTCTCCCTCTGTCCATTTGAGAATTCTGCTCAAACCCAGCTTCCCCTGTAAGAGTCTGGAAACAGAATAACTTGGCAAGAGCACTGTGCTGGGAAGTCAGAGGGATACAGAGTCAAATCTCTGAGTGAAGTGGAGCTAGATGTTGGGCTTCTCACTTCTAGGGCAGTGCCCTAACCACTGCATTGGCACCAGGCTATTGGGGGTACAGCATAGGAGGACCAGCCTTCTTTGCTGCATTGGAACAATTTCATAGGAAAAGTAGAAAATACTTGCAACTGGACCCAAGAACACCACAGATCCTGGTGCCTCTAAGCCATCAATTTTCCAGCTGTGGGGTGCACCTGCTTGGGGGGGCATGAAGGAACATGGTGGGGGGTGGCAGCATGAACAAGGCATGTTTTACTTTACAAATTATTATTATATAACAAGAACATGGTATTTAACATCATCATGCAGTGAACCTTTTGTGCCTGAGATCACAGGTATTACAATGTATTTAATTAAGGCAGTGATCATTTCCATAGCAATAACTACATTCCCCACCTTCCGGTTTAGTACACCTATCATATCTACTCTTACAACACAAAAAAATTACAACAAGCATTTGTGCAGTCCAGCTTATTCTGCTGGTGAGTTTGATATTTTGCATACTATTACAAGGTGAAAATGGATTGGTACTTATTGCCAAAAGATACTGTTCCGATCTCTCCACAAATAGATAAACTGTCTGCAGAGAAACAGGCACACTGGTTCACATTAATTGGTAAGTACAGTATCAAGGGATTTGAAACTTCCAGGTGTAGGTAATTGAATTTGGTAATGTAAATTGTGCTAGCCTCTGTTAAGTTTATGAACGCATATTTTGCATGTCTATTTTTGTCCAGGTTGGGCCTGGGTGTGGGGCGCGAACAAAATTATAACTCAAAGGAGGGCACAGCTCAAAATATTTGAAAACCGCTGCTCTAAGCTATAGGTTTGATTCCCATCAGAGAAAGACAGTTAAACTTGAGTCTATTATAGCCTGGGCAAGTGATGTAACTATTGGCCCTTTCCTAGTGGGTGAGCTCTGCACTTTTTTTCTTTTTGAGAGAAAGCAGGTGATAGGTGATGCCTTCAGAAATGGGCTC